>JAFJYI010000304.1:600000-919712 GCA_019022655.1 Acacia acuminata | reverse complement strand
TTGAAATTTAATTCGGTTTTAACCGAAAAACCGAAATAAAAGCAAAAACGAAGTCGTATAGCATATTTCAGAGATGTTCAAGAAAAAAAAACACACCCATGATGCCACGGCCCAAACCCAAGTCCAGACTCCAAAGTCCAAATCGCCCAACCCAAATCATTTTGAAAAACCCTACCTGGCTACCCACCCATGGACCTACCCGTGTATGTGTTAATGTGTATTCTGATTCTCCATTGGCATTGCATTATGGCATTATCGATCAAAACCTAAAACTGAAAAGTTCCCCACCTCATCGACTCAGCTCATCCCTAACCCTAAATCCCTAATCGGTAAATCCCAATTCACTTCGCTCACTCGCTGGAATCTCAGAATCATCGGGACAAACGGATCTCAACTCACTTTTGCTCGAATCTCGACCATGCGACTTCGATCTGCCTCTTCTCCAGCTTCTTCGATCGAAGCTCCATCTTGCCGGAATGCAACCGCCTTCTCCTGTATGCTCGTATTTGATTGTTTCTGACCTATAAATATATATACATTTTGAACATAAGTCCTGGGTAGATCTTTCTTATTCTCCATTTTGATTGTTTCGCCTTCCTCATTTCTTTTTCTGGTTGTTATTCATTTTGTTTTCATTTTGTGTAGCGAAAACTGAAAAGAAATACTGTAGAGAGATTATTACTTTACTAGCATCTCAAATAGCCACGCGTTCTCTCTTTTCGTATTAATTAGTCTCTTATGGGTTGTTGGGGATGACTTAAAAATAAGCTAAATCCAAACACAAACACCCAAACTAAATGAAAGTAGTCCTATTTCCCTATTCTTAATTCCGTAATTAAAGATCTATATATGACCTTTTCTTTCATAGTTTGAAAATAAAGGACCATGCTCCTTTATTTTCGCATTGGTTTATTGTATGTATGAGCTAGATGTATGTTGATGTTTTTTCGACCGAACGATGTTAAATGGTTAGATGTCTTCATCTTAAAGATTTAATCATGATCAATTTAGAAATAA
This sequence comes from Acacia acuminata, assembly GCA_019022655.1. Classification (NCBI taxonomy): domain Eukaryota; kingdom Viridiplantae; phylum Streptophyta; class Magnoliopsida; order Fabales; family Fabaceae; genus Acacia; species Acacia acuminata. The sequence goes on along the minus strand of JAFJYI010000304.1, from coordinate 918,695 downwards.
TGCATAAGCATCCCTTGGATTTCTTTTATCAGTTTCTTTTCAAGATTACAATTTTCTATTTTAACTAAAAATAATTATTCATGTCCAGGTGAAATTATGGCTTCAATTCAAGTTGCTTCCTCGTACCACTACCAATTCATCGGGATAGTGCAACTAAGTGCAAGTGTGACCAATAATCCTACACCAAGCCACTGAAAAAGGAAAGCTATGAAGCAAAGATCCAAAGTTTGGGACCACTTCACCAAATTTGTGAATGAGCATGGTGAGATAAAGGGTAAGTGTAATTATCGTGCAAGTGTTCTTGCTTGTGATCCAAAATATAATGGAACCACTGCCCTAAATAATCATTTTGTGAATGTTTGTAAGAAGAAGCCCCTCCCGAAGAAGCTAAACAAAGTCATTTGAGCTTTAATGTCAAGATGATAAATTTAGCCTTGTGAATTGAAAATTTGACCAAGATGGTATTAGGAAAGCCTTGGCATCTATGCTAATTGGTGATGAATTGCCTTATAAGTTTGTTGAGGGTGTTGGGTTTAAGAATTTCATGTTGTATGCCCACTTAGGTTTAAAATTCCATCAAGATGGACAATAGCTCGTGGATTTGTTTTAGTTTTTTTATATTGACGAAAAAAAATGAGATTTAAAGATTATTTGGAACAAAAAAAACAAAGGATTTGTCTTACTACTGACACTTGGACATCTATCCAAAGAATTAATTACATGTGTATTATCGCCCACTTTTAGATGACACATGGTCAATGAAAAAGAGGGTTTTGAATTTCATTCCTATATCTAGTCACAAGGGGAGGGACATTGGAATTGAACTTGAGAAGTGTTTGCTTGAATGGGGTATTGAAAGGGTGCTCACAATTACGTAGATAATGCTAGCTCTAATGATGTGTCAATTGAGTATTTGGAAGGCAAAATTGCAAGGTGGGGGCATTCGGTTTTGAAATGTCGATTTGCATATGAGATGCATGGCACACATAATCAATCGATTGTCGGTGACGGGCTAAAAGAAGTAGGACAATCAATTAAAAAAAAGTTAGAGAGGCTATTCGCTTTATTAGACAAATACCACTCGAGAATGAGAAAGTTTAAAGAGAGTGTTGATGAGAAAATTCAGAGCAAGAAAATGTTGTGCTTGGATGTCCCTTACTAGGTGGAATTCTACCTATTTGATGTTAGAGGCTTTCAAAAATTTAAGGCGACCTTCAAGAGGTATGAGGACAAAGATCCATACTTTAGTTTTGATCTTGAAGATGGGGTGCCCGAAAAGGAAGATTGGAAGAATGTTAGGAGGATGACTATGGTGTTGAGTCATTTTTATGATTTGACTAATCGAATTTACGGATCTTTATATGTCACTTCCAATAACTTCTTCCGTGAAATTTACATGGTTTATCGTTTCTTGAATGAGTGGACAAAAAGTGATTTGTTGGAGTTATCTAATATGGCAAGTAGAATGAAGGAGAAATATGACAAGTATTGGGAGATCCTATGAAGATCAATAAACTTCTTTATATTGCCACTGTTCTTGACCCCCGATATAAGCTAGATTGGGTGCAATTTGCACTTTGTAAGATGCATACACGTGCTGTTGGGGAACATTTAGGGGCACATATTAAAGAAGTCTTGATTTCTTTATATAATTAATACAATCAAGTTATTTCTCCTTCATCCCAGCATGAAACGGGAGCATCAAATGACACACAAAATCTTCTTGATGATGATGACCCTAGTCTAAAAGTTAGAAAGTTGCTTGATATTGAGGAGCAATTATTCATGGATGAGCATCTTGGTGGAAAGACTAGTAGAACAGAAGTGGATAGATATTTAAATGAAGAAATTGAGCCTAGAAAAGATGATTTTGATATATTAAGTCGGGTGGAGGGTGAATAGTCCTAGATTCCCTATTCTTTCTCAAGTAGCAAGAGATGTGTTGGCTATCCCAATTTCTAACAATTTTCGAGTCTACCTTCAAGACTTTGGAGGAAGAGTTCTAGATTCATTTAGGAGCTCTTTAACACCTAAAGCTGTACAATCACTAATTTGTGCTCAAGATTGGGTTAGGCACTCACTTAACTATGTTGCGTAGTAGGAAACGATGATTTTCAGCAATTAGAACTTGGTAATACTTTTTACATCTATTTTCTATTTTTATTAGAATAATATTTATTATGGTCTTTCAAGGGACTTCTAATTCTGTTTTTTTATCAGATTTCCAAAAAATTGCATTGGAGGCAACGGTTGACATATAGTAGATGCAATGCAAATATCTTTGTAAGTAATTTTTGATAGAGTCCTAGAACAATTCTTTTGTCCTTGCATTGGTATATCATAATCTGGACATGTTTTTAATGGTTTAAGTTTTTTGCACTCCAAGAAGCTTGCTGTCGTCCAGTATTAGTAAGCTGATGCAATGGGAGTTCAGCTACTTCATGTGAACAGGGGAAGGAATGGTGTTGCTGACTGTCGAGTGTTAGTGAGCTGATGCAATGGGATTACTTGCCGATTCAATGAATGTCCCGATTTTTCCCGAGATTTGTATAAGCTCGATTTCATGGGATTAAATTCCCCTTGTAATGTTGTTTAATTAAATTCCCCCTTGTAATGTTGTTTAATTAAATTTTCCCTTATTGTGTAATGTTGTTTTATTAAATTCCCCTTGTAATGCACACAATTTGATGGATTAAATTCCCCCTTCCGGATTGATTCCAAAAAAAAGGAAAAAAATGGACATGTGAATATGTGTTTGGGCCTAATTCAGCCTAAAAACCGAATCAGCACCGAAAAACCGAACCGAAATATTTCGGGCTATTCGGGTTCGGTCTATTCGATTTTTCGGTTTCGGTTGTTTGTATGAATCTTTATATTTCGGTTTTTTTGGTTTTAACCAAAAAACCGAACCGAACACGAATGCTCAGCCCTACCTCTGGGGTCTTTTCTCATCGAGGTTGATCATGAGTTTGCGGTTGACTTGGTCCGGCCTGAGGTTGATTTGGTGGTAACGTACTGTCATCGAGTGGTCGGTCCACCTGCTGGCTTTGTCAGTGGCTTCTAGTCTTTGCCATTAGTAGTCACGGGGATAGAAATTTAGGGTCCCCACGGTCGGTGCCAATGTTCTGGTATAGAACACAGATGTCCAGCCAAGGGCTGGTATATTGATCTTGGATGGATGGGCTCTGCCTGAATATCTATGGAGGAGATAACCAGGAGAGCGTGAGATCACCGTACACGACAAAGGTGTGGTGTGTGTGCATAGTGAAACTGTATGTAAATAGTCTAGGTTAGAACGTGTGCACCTTGTTACTGTCCTCTCAGTATTTATAAAGGTGTGCGGTGCGATATCAGGGGGCACGCCATTAATGGCGGGCCATTAATGGGGCGGATATCGATGATACGCCGTTAATGGGACGTGCCATTAATGGGGCGGATATCCGGGATATGCCATTAATGAGACGTGTCATTAATGGGCGTGTATCTCGTGCCCGGGGCCGTTACGATAGGGGTGGATCTTGCCAAGCCGAGATTTTTGGATCTCCTACTATGATTAGCGGATTATGCCTCCTGGCTCCGCTTGGGCCGTGCTATGGACTTGGGGCTTTTGGGCCGGTCCGTAACAGCAGGCATATAAAAAAAACTCATATAAGGCATCCTGAAAGTATAATCAGGATGCCACAAATGTGATTTTTGGTGTCCTAAATACAATTTAGGACACCTCACCTTAATAAGGTGTCTTGAATTGTATTCAGGACGCCTTATTAAGGCGTCGTGAGCAATTCATGACGCACATGAGGCGTCCTGAATACAATTCAGGACGCCTTACATGAACAAATCAACTACCCCCGCTGAGACATCCCTCTGAAAAGGGACGTTAATTAGGCCTTATTTAGGTCCTTTTTGGGTTTGTTGTAGTAGTTGCTAGTTATGATTAGTTTTGATGATGTCTTATATAGATGCCATTATTAAAAGCAAAAAGATTGAGTAATATATTGAATAATATAGTTATCTCCTACATTGACTAACTACTACGTTTAATGTAGATTAGTTTAAGTTAAATGAAGGAGAATGATCAAGAAGGAGATAAGAGATGAAAGAAAGAAGTATCCGCAGAGGTTGTCAAGAAAGCAAGATGCTATCAATGGATTTTGGAGGATAACCAAGAAGAAGAGACTAGAGAAAGATGTTATCAAAAGAACTTGCACAATATAATAGGAATATCAACATTCAAGTTCTTGTGATACTAGAAGTCTCTATGATAAGCAAAAGTTGAAATGAAGTTTCATCACTTTATGGATATTGAAAAAGGAAGAAGCTACAGAGAATGATGAGCTCAAGTTAAATGATGAAGAATGATCAAGTTGGGAGATGGAAGAAGGAAGAACATTCTGAATGGAATGAAGATATCATTATTCAAGTTCTTATATTGATGCTAGAAGGCTCCAAGATCATATGGAAGTTTGAATGGCTCAATTCAGAGTTAAAACAAGCAAATATAAGGTTTAGGACGAGAAAACTCGAGGTTTGAGTGTCTTCAGCGTCTCTGGTGTCTCTGGACTAGCAAAACTCGAGGTTTCAACCAAAACCTCAAGGTTTTAGCCAAAACCTCGAGGTTTCAGTCAAAACCTCGAGGTTTCAGCTATCATCAGTTTTTCAGCTCCAACTGTTTCACGTTCAGCTCGGGCGACGTCTGGTAATTTGATGATATCTCTTAAACCAGAAATCGGATTGAAGCGAAATCAGTGGTATATGAAAATAGACTCCCAATGCATCATTTTGATATAAAATTAAAGCCCAAAGGAGTTCATATCAAGGAGCTATAAATTGTGGAAGTTGACAGTGAAATGCTCACCACACAGCAGACCAAGCTTCAATGTTTTGAGTGTATCTCACAAACTACAAATCAGATTGAGTTGAAATCAATGGCATATGAAAGTAGACTCACAAAGATTTCCATCTAGAGTTTAATGGACCAAAACATAGTTGAGACCAAGGAGATATGTCCCTCGAAAGTTGACAGTCAGTTCAGACGTTGCAAAAACGCTGGTCAAGAATAGTCTTCATTCATCGGATCATAACGGACATAATACAATGAGTTTGGAGCTGATTCTTCTTGCATTGGATTCTTACCTCGACCTGGGACATGTAAACTTGAGTTTAAGATTGGCCAAGAATTTTCCAAGTTTTCGAACAAAGCAAAATCGCTAGTTTTTCGGAACCTCCGGGTTTATGAGAAACCTCCGTGTTTGAGCTAAATGAAGTTTTCTCAAAGTTTCCAAAATTATGAGAAAACTCGGGGTTTGGACAAACCTCGAGGTTTGTCTAGGCAGAGATCTGGTTTTTCCAAGCTTACAAAACCTCCGGGTTTACCTTCTAACCTCCGGGTTTCGTTTTTGGCGCAAAACTAAGAATTTCCACGATTAAGAGAAACCTCGAGTTTTGGTGAGAAACCTCGAGGTTTCGCCATCCGAGAGAGCAAACGATTTTTCTCGATTTTGAAAACCTCCGGTTTCCAGAAACCTCCGGGTTTGCCTTGGAGCGATTTTTCAAAGGTTTCATTTTCAAGTGAAACCTCGAGGTTTCCTCGTTAAAACCTCGAGGTTTGGCCAAACAAAGAGTTTGAAAACCTTGAGGTTTGAGAGCAAACCTCAAGGTTTCGTCGTAGATCCAGAATTTCAAATCTAACGAATTTGCAATACCTTCTTGTTTGATCTTAATACTTCCTATGATTATTCTCTAATGTTCCTAGATATGTTTAACCACTTTTTTAGTGAGTTTCAGATGAATTAGAGAATGCTTATTGAAGGTTTAAAGCAAAAGTAAAAGTGATGTCAGCATATTAAATGCAAAATCCGAAAGTTGCATTCTTTTGGGTAATCCTTCTGCACATGTTTAACAAAGGATTAAAGATTGCTTTCCACATCCAAAGAGCTGCTATTCCAACGGATTTATTTTCAAAAGTCAACTCGAACTTCTCGCACGGTTGGATTAAGTGAAGATTAGAGAGAAGAAGACCAAAGCTTAACCAAAACCTTGTCTAATAAAGGCAATGGTTATATTGAAGATTACAACGGTCATATATTGATCTCTACCTATAAAAGAGGACAGATTCAAGCAGAAAAACGAAGAGACATAAGCTTAAATCTTCAACATGCTAATACTCTATTTTTCACATCATTTACTCTCTGTTTTTCATGTTTAGACAGCTTAGAGAGTGAAATGATTTGTATTGTTCTTCGTGTTTATTCATTCACTTCTAAGAGAGAAGATTTATTGTAATCATTCTATCCTTCTAAGAGTTACTCAAGATTGGGTGATCTTGAGTGGGAAACCCATTGTATTGATTACAGCTTGTAAGGGGAGTAAGTTCTAGTGAGAGAATTACTTCGAGTACATAGTGTGTAATCAAGTAGGTGCATTGATTACAGTTTGTAAGGGGGAGTGAATCCTAGTGAGAGGATTACTCCAAGTACAGAACGTGTAATCAAGTTGAAAAAAGATAGTGGATTGAAAATCTCAAGTGGAGCTTGAGGACTGGACGTAGGTCAAGGATTGGACCGAACCAGGATAAATCTCATTTTGCATATTCTCTTCCCTTATCTCTTATGTTTCCGATATATGTTTGAATGACTATCTATTGCTTTATAACTCTTTCTTTGTCATACAAACTAGTTTTACTTTGAGTTGCAAAAAGATTTTCAAAGTTCCTAAATTTTTATACTTCACCCAATTCACCCTCTTGGGTTCAAATGGTTCTTACAAAAGAGTGAATAATGGCAATGTGAACGGAACCATGATTTCTATGGCTATATTGTGAAAAGTCATGTCCCATTTAAAAGAAAATTAAGATGACAACATATTCTTATCACCTCTTAAGAATTTTTTAAAGTATGTTTTGATATATATATATATATATTTGAAGATTTTTCTCATACTTGCACATTAATAAAGTCTGAGCTGTTGATCTTTATGCTATTTTACTCACTCTTGATCTTTATCATATTTTACCCTTTCTAACCCAATAAATTCTTTGTTGGTGTTTGGATTAACTTAGTTTGAGTTTATCATATATTTACTAATAAAATAATCTTTGCCACTCATATTGGGATGATTATAGATTTATTTTGAAAAAATAAAACAACGTTTAAATCACTACAAAAAAAAGTCACGATTTGCGACGTACAAAATCCGTCACAAAAACTATTTGCGATGGAATTTGCGACGAACTTACGTCCATTGCAAAAAATATTGCCGCAAAGCATTTTTTACGACGAAAAATATAGGTTTTGTCACAAAATTCTTCATTTGCGACATAACAATGAATTCCATCGCAAAATTCTTCATTTGCGATAGAATTACTATTCCGTCGCAAATGTTGAATTTTGGGATGGAAATAAACTCCGTCGCAAAATTTCAATTTTGTGACGAAATTTGATTTCCGTCGCAAAATTGAAGTTTTGCGACGAGTGTATTTTCGTCACAAAATTCAACATTTGCAATGGAATAGTAATTCCTCACAAATAATTTTGCAAGGGAATTCTTTGTACCATTGCAAAATTCAATTCCTCAAAAAAATATATCTATATAAATTATATAAAAAATTATGAAATAAAAAATAAGTGTGTATCATGAAAATATATAGTAGCAATCATAAGAGTTTACATAGAGAAAACGTAATATAAATAATAATATTGCCAACAAAATGGACTAAAACTGTCTAAACAAAGCGAGTATGGTCATCATCATCACACCAGATCCGACCCTATACCTTTTGTCCTTCAATAGGGACTTGAGTAGATCCTACATCTGGTTCATCATCTCCACTTGCTAATTCATCATCTGCTCTCACCGTTCAGCTTCTCTCCTTATGCGACTCAAACGATTTGCTTGTTGATTCACCAGTTGTTCTAATGTCTTCACCCTCTTAAGCTCATCTGCAAAAACAACATTAGGAAGTCAATTTATTTTTTGTACTTCATTTAAATGGATAGGGGAATGAAAATGTAACAATTAATATCAAAATTATCATTACGTTTACCTCCAGAAACACCTCCAACATGGCTGGATGAGCACGTTGTAGACTTCACTCGACTGGCAGAGGCACCCATCCCAAAGAGTTTCCCTTTCTTGTCAAATTCGCTTGTAGAGAGATTCTCATTACTAGACTGAGAGGATGCGGGGTTGTTCTAAATCTGTGTGGCTCTCTCTTGTGACAGCTTCTCCCAGGTTTCCTACAAGCACACAAATACATCACAAATAAGGCATGTAAAATGAGATAAATATTTTGGTGTCTGAAACAAATAATAAATATAATAAATGTCTCACCGCTAATTGCTGAGACTTGGCATTAATCTAGTGCTTCCCACGATCTACAGATTCCTGGGAATGGGTTGGCTCAAAGGTTTCCCAATCAACCAATTCTGCAGGTACTTCCCCAGACTTTGCCTGGAAACACAAATGATGACCGTTAATTAATTACTTCAAAGTACAAAATATTGAATACCGAAATATAAAATAATGTATACATACAATGTTTCTTCGATGCTAACTTCTTGGAATGTAGCCACCAGTATATGACAATCCATCCATCCGAGACCTATTTAACTTATTTTGCACAAATTTCGCTATCATTCTCATCGACGACCCATTTTTCAAATAAATGTGCTATGGTCTCAGGATGAATCCAAGTTGTCTTGCCTATATTATTTCTCAATTTGTAAAATCAATCAAACAACCACCAACCTGCCATGTAGTTATAAGCTTTTTTAAATATCCTCGATGGGTAGTCAACCACCTAAACTTTCCCTGAAAATCAATAATGAACAATTAGTGCTCCAAATTATAAAAGTAGTTAATGAGTTTGCATTTTGATTAGAATAAATTAATAACCATAAAGCACATAACTTACCAAAAAGTCATTGAACCAAGCATCACCAACCCCTTGAGGAATCTCTCGCCAATTGCCCAAAGGGTGATCGTAATTATAGAATACTTGCTCCTCTATGAAATCCGTCGCCATGCCATAAGGCTCAAACCTAAAAACAGAGGAAATGTTGCAAATATTAGCATACAAACGAAAGGTAAACACTCCTAACATTACTAGTAACTTTACATGACTTACTCAGTGGTGCCCATAGGTTGGATCCACATCTACACTGGTGCAAAAAAGGGCTTTAAGACCGCCTCATTTAGAGCGGAGAATCGACACCCCTGGTCTTAAAGGAATGACCGTGGCAGTTCCGTAAATATAAAGAACTTCTTGCACCGGACCAATTTCTCACCGTTCTTAAAAACATTATTGAGACCGACTAAAAAACAACCGGTCTTAAAAATTGAATTGAAATTTCAATTACTTACTAAATATATCTCATATAGCCGTACTTATATTTTTTCTCGCGGTAAAACATAATAAGGAAAAATTTAAATATAAAAAGTCTAAATTTTTAAGACCGAACTTACGAAAAAAGATGGTCTTAAAAGTTTTCTTTTAAGACCGGACATATGATACTTCCGGTACGAAAAAAGTTCATTAATATTAAGACCGGCGTTTTATAAGGAACGGTCTTAAAGGTTAAACTTTTAAGTTCGGACTTTTAATATGACCGGGATTAATGTAAATATTAAGACCATTTCTTTTGTATCCGGTCTTAAAAATAAACGCAAGATATACATTTCTTCGCGCAAAAGCTTTTGTTACTCGTGGAGAACCTCGTTCACGTTCCGAAACCCTTCTGTTGCATTACCTCTCTTCCTCGCCCACGTACCATCAGCCCTGTTACTCTCTCATTTGCTGAGGCATTCTTCTCTTCTGGTCTCGAAAATGAACGGTGAAAACGATTCTATTCGTGTTCCGGGAACGCCAGTTACTGGTGTGACTGGTGTGAGTCAGAATGAACCCTCTTCATCTCACAATGAGGCTCGTAATCGCCGCACGCCGTGGTAGAAGAGGCACACGAATGATGGATGTGACCCTAAGTCGGACTTAAGGGTCAAAGCTCGAGATTCAGTTTGATGCAAGGTTGGAACTGTCGGTCCTAATAAAAGCAAATATAATAGTTTTGTCGGCTGTCTAGCACGCGGCAAGGTTATCATCTTGACGGATGAGTGGAAAAGTGTGGACTCTAAGAATGTAAAGGATCCTATTTGGGAGACTATCCGGTTACATACACTTTGTCCCCGCTTTGTCGAGAAGTTGAAAGACAAGACATTGTCTTATTGTGCTTTGATCGATGGAGGAAGTTTAAGACCTTTCTCGCTAACACGTATATTTTCTCCGAGGTTCCGCTTGCCAAACATCCTTGGGAAGTTTACACATTTATTGATGAACGAATTTGGCGACAATTTGTTCTTCTGCGGACCACTCCTGAAGCTCTGGTGAGTTTATATTTAGTTTTGTTTTCCCTTTTGTTTGCTTATTAACTTTGTGCGGATATGTGAATGTTATTGTGTTCATGTAATCCTGTTAGTTATAGAATGGTTCGGTGTGTGAATAGAAGTATACATTTCCTGCCTTTGTCTACGCAAGTCGATATGTCAACCACGAAAAGGTAAATTACGATGAGAAGGTATTAATTTTGTAATGGTTTGTCTTGCAAAGGAGGAAATGAATAGTCTTAAAAGGGGAAACTTTACATACCCAATTGTTACTATCTAATGGGGACTGCTGATCCCACTGGATGCCTTAAAAAGGATCAAGTTTGTATTATTATGTAAGCATAATTCTCTTTTGTTTCTTAACCTATCTATCTAGCTAGCACTACAAAACATAGCTCCAATTTCTTATACAATTCTACATCTTCCTTAAATAAAATGTTGAAACTTGATGAAGTGAAGAATTTGACTCTTTGTTTGATTGACGTTCATATGAAGCGAAGTTCTCTAATTTACATTAGTGACATGCATGGCTGGAATTCATAATTAATAGATGTTTTCAATCCCGATTCACGAAAAGAAGGGAACAAGCACGGGAGATAGGTAGAAAGAATGATTGCCCTCATAGGGCTTCTCGCGGTGGATATCAAAAGGCCGAAAAGATTTGATGGCGGCCAAGCGGAAGAGATTGGATGATGAAGCGAGAATCCAATCCTTACGTGATACATGCTCCTCCATCTCCAATACGTCGCGAGTTATGGTTGCATATTCGGCAAAAGCCAAGCGCGCCTACACGAGTGAACAAACTCGTCTAGTTCTTTGAAAGAATTGTAAGTATCGTTATTGTTATTTTTTAGTTACTAAACATGTTTCATTACTAAGCTTCTCGTTATCTATATCTTACAGGAAGATCTTAAAAAGAAAGAAGCAGAGGGATCTTTTGTGTCGGACGGGAGGAATGATGTTTTGACCGTTACGATCGGAAAACCGGATCACCCGGGGCGTGTAAGGGGGATTGGAGGATGGGTAGGCATAAAGCAAGTCTTTGGTACATCCAAACGCCATAGACAAAGTATGGTTACCGGGAGGAGATGACCGTACGCTGGCTGCTAAAGAAGCATCAATGACTGTAATGTTTCAATCCCAGATGAGCCGGATGAGGGAGGAACTGAGTCGAGATGAGGCTGCTTTTGAGAAATCGTCCGAGAGACCGGTGTTCCCTTCACACACTCACTGCAACCGTGCGGAGAGCACTAGAGGGAGCTGTATTGTTGGACGATCGAGCAACCTTGTGACCTTTATGTGGAGGATCCCGATCATCATGATGGACGATTATTGGTTGCAAAAGGGACTGTTCACAACTTGGGATCAACGTACACCACCAACAAATGCGATGATGAAGTCGAGTGTCGGTTGAAAAGGTGATCATTGATGCACCGCTCCTCTCCAAAGTGATGAGTGAAGCTTGTGAATGATGTCAAGGGAACCTTCATCCCTTGGCCAGTGATGCTTGTACATGTCTCTACTGCTCCTGAAGCTTCAACCCCTCCTCCTCAAGTTCCATCCCCTCGTCAAGCTCCATCCCCTCCTTAAGCTCTATCCCCTACTGCTAAGTTGGCTGCTGCCAGGGAAAAAATATCCGATCTGATGAAGAGTGGATATTTTAAGGATAAATCGTGGCCTACCAATGAAGTAGTAGGCGTCCCTCATCCTCAGCCCGTTCAAGTTGACACCGTTGATGTTGAGTCCTGCTTGCTTCCTCGACGGGAGCTTGCGATGCGAGTTGTTCAAATTTTTATGAAGTAAGTATCTTAAATCTATGAGTACATAATTTAAATGCATCGTTTAGACATACATACATATATACTAATCCCCGATCGATGTCATTATTGTAGGTTCTTGCATCATGAATTGGTTCAAAATGGCGGGATCAACGATTTTGGATTCTTGTGCCTGTCTATTCAAGTCAAACATCCATGGAGGAGAGGCAGTACATATCAAAGAGGTTGTGTGAAGTGAAAATAAATTTGTACTTTTATCCATTCTTCCACAGGTACATATCAAAAATCTTGTCCGCAATTCACTTAATTCTGCTACATATATCACCGAGTATAGTTCTTCTTTGTGAATTTTCAGCCGCCATTGCGCGGTTGGTCCTCATGTGCATGGAGGAGCATAAAGTTATCTTCTTATGCTTCACTCACGGTGAGCCATTGCCTACGTTGGTGCAGACCATCAACGAGTAAGCATGTCATTTTGATTCTCTTGTCTAAAATCTCTGCTGTGAATTTTCAGTGAATCATTGATAAATTTGTGATTTTGATGATAGTGCCATGAGGACCTTCCAAAGAGTAGAAAAGAAAAGGCGTGGTACTCGGGACAAAGACCCCATATGGTACGGACCGAGGTTGGTACAATATTTGTAGCACACTTTGCCTTGTGAACTTGGTCATTAAGCTATATATATATATGCTCTTATATATATTTCTTGTTCTTTTTAGACCCGTCGGCAACCACCTTAGGCGTCCAACTTATGTGGCGGTACATCATGAAACACATGTATGATATTACCACGCGAGGATACTAAATTAACTTGCAAAGGTAAATGTATTTGATGTTACATATTATGCAAGTTAATTCAGTTTAAAAATTCTTGTTACAAATGAAATATGCATGCAAGTTAATTCGAGTTGCTATCTTTGATGTTACGAGATGTTTCAATGCAAAACTCCCTTTTCTCATGATGAACTGGAGCACATACGCAATGTGTTTTGTGAATATCTGTATGGTCGATCTTAGAGTCACAAAAAGGACAATAATTAATGTCCTAAATTCATTTGTAAGTATATTCGTAGCAACAATAATCGATCTTACGTAAATTTGTTTATTTTTTTGAACAATTCATTTGTAAATATACATAGGCAATGTAAAATTCAATAAATAAATTTAGTTAATTTTTTCGAACAATTTTCTTGTGTCCATTTTGGGTTTCTAAATGTATTATTGGATGGTGGATATAGCTATTTAATTTAGTGTTGGAAATTTGAGACTTTTAGGACCGTTCATTAACAAGATGTCCGGTCTTAAAGGTCCGCAAAAAGTCTTCGGTGTAATAAGTATGAGACTTTTAGGACCGTATATTGCTTTAGTGTCCGCTCCTAAAAGCTTAAAAGTCCGCATGAACTTTTAGGTCCGACGTATTATAAAAGGTCGGTCTTAAAGTCACGGGAACTTTTAGGACCATGTTATTATAAATAATCGGTCTTAAAAGTCCTTTACTTACAAGTCTTTAACTTTTAGGACCGTATGTTTTTATTTGTGCGATCTTAAAAGTCAATCACCTTTAAATACCTTTTTCACACAAATTAAATGGATAGGGTTGAAGACAACCGAGGTTACGCGTTACGCTCAAGCTAGTCCTTCATTATCTTCGTTTTACCTCTCCATGTGTAGAAGCGGCATTATCGGTGTCCCTTTTATTTTGTCTTTTGTCTTTTTGTCGGAAAAAGAAGGAAGATAATGAAAAGGACACTTTGTTTCTAACATGGGGAGGTAAAGCGACGATAACGAAGGTCCAACCTTGAGAAGAATAGTCACTTTGTTTGTTCTTATCCGAATAAGGTAAAAGATCCTTTTTTTTGTATGTTCTTAATCGTATTCTGTGAATTTACGTTGTTGGATTTACACAAGGACAATGTTTTGTTTGTTTCCTTTTTGTCGGAAAAAGAAAGACGAGAATGAAAAGGACAAGAGGCAATCGGATATGGAAACCAAAGCGACAAAAATGGCGTGTTTTTAGGACCGTCGATTTACTAACTAAAGTCTTCGTTCTTTTATTTTAGGTTCTTTAGTCTGCCATTATCCATCCTTCATAGTTGCCTTGTTCATTGCTTTCCCGAGGTTCGAGATAATGGATAAAGTACTAAACTCGCACGAGAACAAAATTTAAAAATATTTTATTTACTAATTTTTTGGCAGCGATAAAAAAAACAAAATAAAAATGCAACAAAAAAACTAATCCCTCTCGTAGTCGGAGAGGGAGGGGGCGTCGAGTCGTCGAGTTGTCGGAGTCGTCGAGTCGTCTTCGCCGGGATCGTACTTCACGTCATTGGCGTGGAGTACCATGTTCAACTTGTTGTTCATGGTATGAGCAAGTGAACCAATTAACCCAAATGTCGATCGATTTGATCGACACGGGCCCCCGATGTGCACCAACCTTCACGATCGAGATTTGGACGAGCGGTGGCGGAGGGGCCGAGGTTGAAGAGGAGGAGGAGGAAACGGAGGACCTGGGGGAGAAGAATGTGAAGAAAGTACAGTAACAACGGGTTTAAATAGAGAACCCATCCTGAACAATGTGAAACGCCGGAAGCTTTAACGAGGAGACGCATTGTTCATCAGAATACGAGGAGACGCCTAGTTGGGAAGTTTATCTGAAAGCCGAAGAGACTCGCATCATTCATTTGAACAGTGTGTGTAAGTCGGGTAAATGATAAAAGGTCGGTCTTAAAAGTAAGACTTTTAGGACCGGACTTATTATAAGAGATCGGTCTTTAAAAAAATAAATAATAGAATTTTATACCGCATACCTATAAGTACCGGGTTAATGATAAAAGGTTGGTCTTAAAATAAAATGAATTGCAAAAATATTAAATAATGGAATTTTATACCATGTACCTATAACTCCTTATTAATTCCTCACTACCTCGTAACTCCAAACTACGTACGTGGCTATCGAGAACAGCTCTGCGCTCTATTAATTAACTCCTCATACCTCTCGCCCCCAACTTGCTCAAACCATGGTTAGATACAAGAGACCCGCTCGTAGGGGTGCTCTTAGTCGTGATGCTCGTGCCTTCCGTCGATCGTTATACGGTGCGCCTCCTCCATCGAGAGTCCGTCCTATTGTGACGAAGAGTCTCGGGTCGTTGGACCCATTGTTATTTCTTCGGATGATGAAGAGGTTCCCGCTCCCCTCTCCAACCTCTTGGCCCCACCGCGACTACTACGGCCCTATCCTCTTTCCTCTAATGAAGCATTGTGGGTGATTCGAGTAAGACAAACTTGCTGATCTCCGTGGGAAATTAATGCTGTTCACACCGAAATCGCCAAGGCTTTGGAGGATAATAAGCTTTAGGAGATGTTTAGTCGATTCTTGTTTTTGATAATTTTCTGCTTGTTTTTGTTTTGTATTTTTTCTTGTGTACGTGCATATGCAAGTAATATATGTAATTAAAGAAACTCCAGTTTTCCTTTAATTTTTATTCATTCGATTCTGCGCTTGCCAAATCCTTTTTTAGAAATCACATAAACGAGGAATTTTAGGACCGGAGTATTATAAAACGGCGGTCTTAAAAAATTTTATATATAGAACCGTCTACTTTTTAATGAAGCTGGTTTAATTGTCTCAATTTAGGTCCGGAGTATTTTAAAACTCCGGTCTTAATAAAATCCAAAATATAAAACATGTCTCGCTACGTCGCACGAGAATATTAAATTTCCCTCTCGAACTTCTCTTGTCGCGCCTAAAGTGTTGCGAGGTTACTGTCGCCACTTCGTCGTTCGCGTTGCTCTCGGACAATCACTTTACGGTTCCTTAGCTAAACGTCTATAGACCAAACTGTAAGAGGTGTTTCGGTTATATAACTTTATGATTTTCCTGCTCATCGTTCTGGGTTTTTCCTGGGTTGAGCGAAATCGATCAAATGTTCTTGTGGGTTTACGTTGTTAATGGATATTGTATTTTGAAGATTATAATTGCACTTTAGACCTACCCAACCGACCAATAAATGTTTTTAGGTTACTCTTGTTGTCGCAACATCAACGTTCGTGGCGGGAGAAGAAAGACTAAGCAAACGCATTTGAATTTATATGCTACGGGTGAGTCCATAAGACCTTCACGCGATGCATTTAATTTCCTCGTCATGCATTTATTTTGGTTCTTGGATTCAACTGCGATACATTTATGACCAAAAGTGATTCTTCGTTCTGCATTTAATGAGCAAGTTTATCCGGAAAAACAAAAAGGAAAAAAAAAAAAAAGACATAACCGACATTTGAGCATATATATGTATGCTAAATCTTTCCGTCTATATATATAGGAATTCTACTATGGATCACAGTTGGATAAATGCTAAACGGACGAGTGTTGAATATCAGAATGGGGTGAGGGACTTTATAAAATTTGCTAAACAAAATGCCCATGCTGAGGGTGGGAAGTTTTATTGCCCTTGTGTAAAATGTTTGAATGAGAGGCGACTAAGTCCTGAAGTTATACACACACATTTAATTTGTGAAGGAATTTGTAAGACTTATACGGTATGGGTATGGCATGGTGAAAAAATACCAAGTGGGTCTCAACATAGGGAAGTGGCCTTTGATGATAATGACACGGATATGGATGATCACATAGAGGACATTATCCGTGATGTAGGAGAAGAGGCTTTTCATCAATCACATGCATATGGTAATATGTACAGTGATGCAGAGACCCCTGATAATCTTTGAATTCATGATATTTTAAATGTAAAAAGAAGCTAAAAACTCTATCATTGTCATGATTTAATGTATCAATTAGCTAAATATGTGATTTCATCTTCATAATGAGTTTTTAGACTTTATTTGCATTAATCTTGGTCACATCTTGAGTTTGGATTCAAAACTGAACTTTAGTCACATTCTTACTACAATTGGGTCGTGAACACTGTTCGGTATTTTGGGTATAACTTGAGTTCTAGAAGTCCAATGGATCTTCAATTTGCATTTTCAGAAATCTAAGAGGAAGCCCTAAAAATCTTATGAAGAGCCCAAAAGTCAAATCAGATGTTTAGAGGGCCAAAATGGGCCTAGAAGCCGAAATAGGCTGCTGTCACTAGACTCTGGAATAATGTTCGGTATTTGACCCATAACTGGAGCTACAGACCTCCAAATTAGGTCCGGTTTGCATGGTTGGAAAGCTGAAATCCAGGGAAACATTTCATATGAAGACCACGTGGTCTAGATCCGCCGTTTCCGTGGTGTAATCCAGCTTGAAAATGACGCATTTTTGGAGGTGGAAAGTGGTTCAATGATTCTTCCATATTTGCCACCAAGTAAAGTGACGAAATTAGGTGTAAAATGAATGAATGAGATGCCCAATTTTCCTATAAATAGATGAAGAGGCTGAAGGGAAATACACACCTTGGAGACCAAGATCTCTCCCATTCTAGCTTCCTTCTTCTACTTCTTGCCTTCTACTTGGAATGGTTTTAGTTTTGCTTTATTAGTTTTATGTATTGTCTTTAATTCTTGTCTTTAATTTATTGTCTCCTACTTGGTATGGCTTAAGTCTTAATCTTTTCTTTTAATTATTCTATTTTGATTTTCTATTCTTCATCTCTTTCTATAAGGATTCATTATGTTGTTGAGATTTATTTTTATATTGGAATAGAAGCTTTCATTTTCTTTAATTGTTCTTTGTGTTCTTCGTGTTCATGATGAACTTGTTCATGTTCTTCATGGTCATGATGAACATCTTTATTTTGCATTTGCATTTTATACAGCCATGTTTGGCTAAGTTTATGTGATCGACCCATGAGTTGAGGATTCCATGGTGTCATCCGGAGGACTTGCGCTTTAATCGGTAACTAACTTGTTTTTACGTACTTCAATCGGATTCGAGTTTAGATACGATTGGATGTTAGATCTAACATCCAGATTGATATCCCAAGGATATAATTCGGATCAGGTTCATGTGAGTATTGTGCGTTCGTACGAGAAAGCATACCATGTATTCGAACATATCTAGGCGATCGTCTAGTTGAGGGAGTTTTTAGACAAATGCGAGATTTTCGGTTTGTCTAGAATCAATCATAAGTTCAGTTATTCTATTTTTGTTCGATGATGGAAGGTCTTGGAATCCCAATTCGGGTTGATCCATTTTAATTTGATTAAATCTCGTTCTTTTCATTCTGTCTTTAATTCTTGTTATAATCCCAACAAAACCCAATCCCCCTTGTTTTCCATTTCATTTGCATAACATCTAGATTACTTAGGATTCAATAAAACGCTCCTCGAGAAGAGAGAACGATCCCAGGTTTGCCTATCGCAATCCTTGGTTAATTGTTGATTGTGGACCCGGCTAATGACAAAAGGTCTTCATCAAATGGCGACCCAGGTTTGCCTATCGCAATCCTTGGTTAATTGTTGATTGTGGACCCCAATAATGACAAAAGGTCTTCATCAAATGGCGCGTTCTTAGGGAGCTAAGTAATTGGCTCCCTAGGTGATTTAATTGTCAAATTTACTTTTGACAAGGGGTTTCTCTTGTGAAGCTTGTTAGATTTGCATTTTTGATTTTTTTTATTGCATATAGTTTAGGATTTTTGCATTTAGGTAGCTTGCATATAATTCATTGCATTGTCTTGACTTAGTAGCTTCACGTGGTGTGTTTGTATCAAATTCGATATGATTTTGAGCTTATTTATTTGATTTCACCATGTCTCCAAGTTAATTCATAGGATACTTGCATATTTCATCATTTTTGACCAAAAAAAAAATAAAAAATCCTCTTTTCTTTTTCACTTGCATTTATATTTTATTAGATTCCTTATCTTAGTTTTTATAGTTTATAGTTAGATAGTTTTCTTGTAATTCCTTGGGAATTAATTGTATTGAAATTTCATGGCTTGGTTTTATGGCAATCATAATCTACCTTTCAGTTCTCACTCTTTTGTAGGCAATCAAGAATGTCATGGTCCTTTCCACCACCCATTACATGAACCATACCACCAACCTCCATTTCAACAATATCATCAACCCTCTCACTTACCATACCATCCTTCATTCCATCCCACTTCAGGACCATGTCATCCATCTTATGAATCCCAATACCCATTTGACCCACCTTATGAACCTCATTCTCAACCATGTATGCCCAACCAAGATCCTTCATTTTGTGAAGTCATTGGAGATTTCCAAAATCAAACGGCTTGGGCTGTAAATGAGGAGTGGTCACTTAAGGACAACTTTCATCAACTAATGGACTCTCATTTTAGAATGATGGAACAACAAGTGAAATCGCATGAGAGATTAGGAAAGGAAATTGAGCAGCAAGCACAAATGTTGAAAATGAAATATCCTTCTATCATGGGCACACATGCACAAGAAGTGAAACAAGTACAAAAGCGCATTGAAGAGTCCTCTCTCCATTTGGTAATGATTCTATTCTTATAGAAGTAGACTCTCCTACTACTTTGATTAATGAAGCAATTCATGATTTGAGTGATAATGAGGTGAACGAGGAAATCATTGTTGAATCCCCTCAATTGTTTGGACATGTAATTGCTCAACCAATTGGCTTTAGTAGTAGTGATTCGACTATACTTGTTGATGAGTGTGTTCCTATTTCTTCATGTGATGCTTTAACTGATGAAAATGCTTCTCTTCATAGTACTATGGATGAATGCGATAAATTAAATTACATATTTTCATGCTCTTGTGAGGAATATCAAATGTGTGTGGATTGTTATCATGAAAAATGTCATTTACTTGTTGAGCTTCAAAAGAAATCATTTAGTGAAGTGGTTGATTCTACCATTGATCAAAATGCACCCACTTGTACTATTGATGATAGTAAGCATGTCAATTTTGAAAAGATTGAATCAAGCATGGATGCCAATGTTGTTGATGATGTTCTTGCTCAATGGTATGTTGATTATCCTAATTTTGCATGTACGAGCTGCCAATTGTGTATGTGCTGATAAAGAATGGTGCCCTATTTGCATTGAGATTAATGCTGCATTATTTGTTGATTCTGACTTGCTTAGTGATTCTACCTTACTTGTGGATTCTGTTGTTGATGTGAGTGAGAAAGATCATAGCCTAGAATACCAAATGCATAAAATTCTCCATTGGATTACCTCCCCGTAGTCTTGTTGGTAACAAAGATTCTGAAATTTTGATTGATAAAATCCCGCATGTTGATGAATCTTTCCAACAAGTACTTTCTTGTGATTTGCCACCCGATTTAGAAAAACAAGATAATTGTTTTGAATCTTTACACATTCCAAGTGGGGATGATTTGAAAAATTCGCTTCATTCTTCCACTCTTTTCCCTTCCATCTCTTTTGATTGCAACAATGATGTGGTGTACTCCAACAATAAGTTGGATTCCACACCTTCCATTTTGCAAGCACAAGAGAATGTTCACAATATGATTGGTTGCTTGACTCCTACCGATGGGAGTATCATTGATTTCCTTGGATGTGATACTTACTTGAAGAGTTTGAAACTTAACATGCCCTTAATTCACTCAAAATCTCTCCATGTCTCTATTTTTGGATGGGATACTGCTATTTGCTTGTCTTATTTGCAGGAACATTCTTGGAAAGGTTGTCGATGGAACCAACATCCACCGTACATTCTTGGACCTCTTCCAATCGATCCTGAGCCACCTCCACCAAGGAAATTCAATGTAGGAGAAGATGTTTCAAGGGAAAAATTCATGATTCTCATCAAAGATGAGAACTTCTCCTTCAAGCTACTCAAGATACTCTAACAAAGGTTGTCTCTTTCCTTACTTATTTTCTTCCTAATTCATATGATTACTTGGGCTTAATTGTTG
The DNA here is from genome assembly GCA_019022655.1 of Acacia acuminata. Lineage (NCBI taxonomy): Eukaryota > Viridiplantae > Streptophyta > Magnoliopsida > Fabales > Fabaceae > Acacia > Acacia acuminata. The sequence continues at coordinate 897,718 of JAFJYI010000304.1, read as the reverse complement.
TATGAGGAAGATAAGTGTGGGGAGGGACCCAATTCATAGAAAAAGTAGAAATAATGTAGTTTAGTAGGTAAAAAAAGAGTTTTTATGAATAAAACACTCTTTTCTATGATTGCTCTATCTCTTGTGAACTTTGACATCTTGGTTTTGATGGATCTTTCGTTTGAGGCTGAATTTCGGACTCTTGGATTATATTTCTTGGTAGTTAATTTTGGGATGTTGGTTGCATGATTTGGTATTGACCTTTGTGAGATTTTGGGCCTGCATGAATGGAATTCATCTATTACCATTCTTTCTTTCATGTGTGCTTCTACTCATGATTTGTGTTCTCTAGAACTTGCTCCTTTTATTTTTGAAGCTCAATTTTTCACTTACGTGCATAAGTATGATGGAAGCTTGTTTCCTTTCTTTCATTTTCCCACTTTGGCCAAATATCCTTTCCCCTTACATTATATTCCCTTTGCTAGCCCCTTTGTGCCTTCTTGACTCATTCTTTTCTAAGCCACATTACAAGCCTAAGCGTAAAACCATTTTATTCCGCACCTTGAAAATTTATTGAGCATTGGTTTCACCTTAGTTTTGTGTTTCAGTGTGGGGGTTGCCCAGGTGTGCAACATTTTAAGTGTGGGGGGAGTATTTGATTTTGATTTTGTGCCATTCATCATTTGGCATTAATGTTGGTCATTGTGATTCTATAAAAAAAAAAAAAAAAAAAAGGAAAAAAAAGTAGAAAAAAAAAAAAAAAGGTAAAAAAAAAGAAAGAAAAAAAAAAAAGAAAAGAAAGAAAGAGAGAGAGAAAAAAATGTAAAGAAGGAGAAATAAAAAGAAATGATATTGATGATTTGCTATTATTAACCGATGTTCTTTGAATTTCTTGGGTGTTAGCCTATCATATCCATACTTATTGACACCTATACCCTAGCCCCATTACAACCTTCAATAACAAGCTCTCTTGATTTTTTGCATGCATGTGTTATAAGTAGTAGAGAAGTAGAAATTGAGCAAGCTATGGTAGAACAACTTTCTTGAGTAGAATTTGAGCGATACACTTATTTACCATATACGGTTGAGAGATTGATTGAAGGCATCCTTTGAGAGACTATCTTGTGTGATCAGATCATTGAATGATATTGCCATGATTAGTAATTTGAGATGAAGAGATTTCTGTTTTGATTGGTTGATCCTTTGGAGCTTTTATGATCCTTGTTAAGTTTTGAAATTTCAGCAATTGTTAGGAAAGAGAAGTTTTTCTTGCTTCTTGTCTTTTTAATTTTGCTCGGGAGTGCAAAAGGATAAGTGTGGGGGAATTTGATAATCTTTGAATTCATGATATTTTAAATGCAAAAAGAAGCTAAAAACTCTATCATTGTCATGCTTTAATGTATCAATTAGCTAAATATGTGATTTCATCTTCATAATGAGTTTTTAGACTTTATTTGCATTAATCTTGGTCACATCTTGAGTTTGGATTCAAAACTGAACTTTAGTCACATTCTTACTACAATTGGGTCGTGAACACTGTTTGGTATTTTGGGTATAACTTGAGTTCTAGAAGTCCAATGGATCTTCAATTTGCATTTTCAGAAAGCTAAGAGGAAGCCCTACAAATCTTATGAAGAGCCCAAAAGTCAAATCAGATGTTTAGAGGGCCAAAATGGGCCTGGAAGCCGAAATAGGCTGCTGTCACTAGACTCTGGAATAATGTTTGGTATTTGACCCATAACTGGAGCTACAGACCTCCAAATTAGGTCCGGTTTGCACGGTTGGAAAGCTGAAATCCAGGGCAACATTTCATATGAAGACCATGTGGTCTAGATCCGCCGTTTCCATGGTGTAATCCAGCTTGAAAATGACGCGTTTTTGGAGGTGGAAAGTGGTTCAATGATTCTTCCATATTTGCCACCAAGTAAAGTGACGAAATTAGGTGTAAAATGGATGAATCAGATGCCCAATTTTTCTATAAATAGATGAAGAGGCTGAAGGGAAATACACACCTTGGAGACCAAGATCTCTCCCATTCTAGCTTCCTTCTTCTACTTCTTGCCTTCTACTTGGAATGGTTTTAGTTTTGCTTTATTAGTTTTAATTCTTGTCTTTAATTTATTGTCTCCTACTTGGTATGGCTTAAGTCTTAATCTTTTCTTTTAATTATTCTATTTTGATTTTCTATTCTTCATCTCTTTCTGTAAGGATTCATTATGTTGTTGAGATTTATTTTTATATTGGAATAGAAGCTTTCATTTTCTTTAATTGTTCTTTGTGTTCTTCGTGTTCATGATGAACTTGTTCATGTTCTTCATGGTCATGATGAACATCTTTATTTCTGCATTTTCATTTTATACAGCCATGTTTGGCTAAGTTTACGTGATCGACCCATGAGTTGAGGATTCCATGGTGTCATCCGGAGGACTTGCGCTTTAATCGGTAACTAACTTGTTTACGTACTTCAATCGGATTCGAGTTTAGATACAGATTGGATGTTAGATCTAACATCCAGATTGATATCCCAAGGATATAATTCGGATCGGTTCATGTGAGTATTGTGCGTTCGTACGAAAGCATACCATGTATTCGAACATATCTAGGCGATCGTCTAGTTGAGGAGTTTTTAGACAAATGCGAGATTTCGGTTTGTCTAGAATCAATCATAAGTTCAGTTATTCTATTTTTGTTCGATGATGGAAGGTCTTGGAATCCCAATTGCGGGTTGATCCATTTTAATTTGATTAAATCTCGTTCTTTTCATTCTTTTAATTCTTGTTATAATCCCAACAAAACCCAATCCCCCTTGTTTTCCATTTCATTTGCATAACATCTAGATTACTTAGGATTCAATAAAACGCTCCTCAAAAAGAGAGAATGATCCTAGGTTTGCCTATACGCAATCCTTGGCTAATTGTTGATTGTAGACCCCAAGGCTAATGACAAAAGGTCTTCATCAACCCCTCTATACCGTGGGTGTAAAAAATACCAATTGTTGAATGCTGTATTGAAATTGGTAAGCTTGAAGGCACGTCATGGATGGAGCGACAAGAGTTTTTCGAAATGCTTGAAGCTTTTAAGGACATGCTTCCGGATGATAATGTGTTGCCGCATTGATACTATGATGCTAAGAAAATACTTTGTCCACTGGGGATGGAGTACAAAAAGATCAATGCATGCCGAATGATTGCGTGTTGTATAGAAAAGAGTTTGAAGAGGAGCGAGAATTGTCCGAAATGTGACACCCCAAGGTACATGTCAAATAAGGGGCCTGCAAAAGTGTTGTGGTATCTTCCAATCATACCAAGGTTCAAGCGGTTGTTTGCGAATGAAAATGATGCAAAAAATTTGAGGTGGCATGCGGATGAGAGGATTTCGATGGAAAGCTTCGACATCCGGCCGATTCTTCTCAATGGAAGAAAATCGATCAATTATTTCCGAACTTCGGTGAAGAACCTAGGAACCTTAGGCTTGCCCTTAGCACGGATGGCATGAATCCATATGGAAGCCTTAGCGGCATACATAGTTCATGGCTGTACTACGATTATTTACAACTTATCTCCAATGTTATGCATGAAACGAAAGTACATCATGCTTGTCTATGTTGATTTCGGGACCGAAACAACCCGAAATGACATTGATGTTTACCTTCACCCCTTGATCGAAGACTTGAAGGAGTTGTGGGCGAGAAGGTGTTGATGTTTTTGACTCTTTCAAGAAGGAGGTGTTTAAAATGCGAGCCATGATATTTTGTACTATAAACGCCTTCCCGAAGATATGGGAACTTGTCGGGTATAGTGTAAAAGGCCATAAAGCATGTCCGGTTTGTGAAGAAGGCACACGCTACCATCAACTTCAACATGGAAGAAAGACGGTTTATCTTGGACATAGGAGATTTCTTAGACGGGGCCACCCATATCGTCGATTAAAGAAAGCCTTTTTTGGTGGCCAAGAGTATGAAGATGCTCCGGTGGCATTGGTAGGGGAGCAAGTTTATGAAAAGGTGAAAAATATCAATGTCGTCTTCGGTAAGACTGCAAAGTAGAAAAGAAACAAATATATGGAAAAAGAGATCTATATTCTTCGATCTTCCATATTGGCGCAATCTTGATGTGAGACACAGTATTGATGTCATGCATGTGGAGAAAAACGTATGTGATAGTATTGTCGGCACGCTTCTCAACATACAAGGTAGTTCCAAGGATGGTGTGAAGGCAAGATTGGATCTGATAGCAATGGGAATACGCGAAGAGTTACATCCAAGGGCACATGGTAACAGAACTTATTGTCCCCTGGCTTCTCATACATTGTCTAAGGATGAGAAACAAAGTTTTTGTGAGTGTTTACATGGCACAAAAGTTCCCACAGGGTATTCTTCAAATTTGAAGAGGCTTGTATCGATGAAGGACTTGAAATTAGTAGGCCAAAAGTCTCATGATTGTCATGTCTTGATGCAACGACTACTCCCAATAGCTATTCGAGGCATCGCCGAATATGATCTTCGGTCGTTTTGACTAGACTTTGTGTCTTCTTCAATGCGCTTTGTGGTAAAGTTTTCGAGATTGAAAAGTTGGATGAATTGGAGAATGAAGGATATCTTATCTTGTGCTACCTTGAGAAGCTTTTTGTTCCTACATTTTTTGACATCATGGTTCATCTAGTGAGGAGATAAAGATGTGCGGCCCTATCCATTTACGGTGGATGTACCCAATTGAAAGATCTATGAAATTCCAAAAAGGGTACGTGAAGAACGCATACCGGCCGAAGCATCGATTGTTCGAAATATGTTTACGAAGAAGCCATGGAATTTTGTCAAAATTATTTGGCCAAAGTAAGACATATTGGGCTTCCAAAACGTCGGCATCTTGATGGGGGTAGACGAGGGGCTTAAGTAAAGAGTGTGGATCGATGAATTGTCACAAGTTCACTTATACATCTTGAATAACGTCGATGAAGTTCAAGCCGATAGCTGCACATAAAGCGGTATAAGGAAAGAAAATCATCGAATGGTGAACAAAGGTTGATTAGGGAGCATAACAGAACTTTTGCAAACTAGTTCAAACAAAAGGTCGAGGGAGAGGAATGTGTTTACGATACAATCAAATAGTTAGCGGGTGGTCACGAGGTTGATGTCATAAGTTGGAATTCGTATGTGATCAATGGTTATACATTTTACGAAGTCCTAGATGATAGGAGCAAAGTCCAGAACAGTGGTGTTATGTTAGAGGCTGAATCTATGAACTTCTCCAGTTCGAAAGACAAGAGCCCTTTATTGGCAGTCATACCATATTATGGGGTTATTGAGAGATTTGGGAGGTGGACTATGTGAAAATTATATTTCCCATTTTCAAATGCAAGTGAGTTAATGTCAATAATGGTGTTCGGATCGATCGCCTAGGATTTACATTAGTCGATGTCAATGGTAGAAGTTTTGGAGATGAACCTTTTATTATGGCGGACCCGGCAAAACAAGTGTTCTATATCACCGATCAAGAAAATAAAATGTGGTGCACGTAGCTCTCCAAGGAAAGAGGGTCATTGATATTGATGAGGAAATGAATTCAAATTATGGTATTCACGAGAGTACTCCTTTTTCAAGGGGTCTACGGGCATGAACGAAGAAGATGAAGCGGATAATGAACCCGGCATAAGAAGTGATCATCAAGAAGGGATATAGGAAGATATCACTTTATAAAAGAGTCAATTCATAAGGTAATATTCATATGCAGATTTCTTTGAAGACTTTAAGGCTTTAACTATATATATTATATTCCTTCTATCTATGTTCATAGTTAATGTCACGACTATGAATTTTGTTCTTGTTTTTATTTTTGTGGCGGGATCCGATCCAAAGGGGCATGTTATATAAGAGGATGTTACGTTGTTGGGTGGGGGAATCGGATGAAGGCATGGTGAATATTATTTTGGGCGATGTATGTTGTACTTGTAACTTATTGTATTTGTAAGTAAGTTATCTTATTGTATGACTTAATTTAGGTGTTGTAGTCATAGTAATCATTAATTAAGAGGCCAAATAGCTCATGGTGAATAATATTTGTATTCTTTTTCCAATTCAATTTATTCAAATAATTGTTCATAGCTTGTAGCTTAAAGTATCGACTTTTATGTCTTTGGATTGGGTGGTGGATTTGTGTATATATATATATATAATCGGGAAGAACGCGGGGAAAAATTCGGGAAAATTTAGACCAGAAATAATAAGCCGGTCTTAAATGTTCACTTGTTAAGACCGGATGTAATTATATGACCGTCTTAAAGGTCGGGACGACTTTTGAGTTTTGATATTAAACCCGGTCTTAAAAGTTGGTCTTTTAAGACCGGTATATTTAGAAGTCCGGTCTTAAATAAAAATCTTTAAGACCGGATGTATTTATCATCCACTCTTGAAAGTCGTCTTTTAAGACCGTATGTGTCTTATCCGGTCTTATAATTACGATCTTTTAAGAAGCGGCCTATTTTTGACCGGTCTTAAAAGTCGAGCTTTAGGACCGAACAAAAAATATTTCGGCTTCATTTAGTACAACTTTTTAAGACCCAAGTTTTTAAATGTCCGGTCTTAAAAGAGTTTCTTTAAGACCGGTTCGAGTCCGGTCTTAAATGGTATACTTTTAATACCGGCTGGAACAAGACCGGTCGCATATCCGGTCTTACGACCCCTCTTTTGTCCGGTCTTAAAAGCCTTTTTTGCACTAGTGCTACCCTGTCGGAGGATCAATCGATCCCCACACTGGTGTATCAGAGGAACTATCTTCCCCGACCTAGCTCCCAGGCGACATAGTGTGCTGAAGGAAGAATTGTGAAGTATTGAAAAAGTTAGTACATAGATGCTTAAAGAGAACAAAATATATGTAAATCAATCAGAAATTGTAAACTAAACATGTTCTGCCCCTTGTTATAGTAAGTGGGAGTGGTAGGCACACCTATTCCGCCCATAATGGAGTCGGTAGTAGACAATGAAGATGACAAATTAAGTGGACGCAGATCTGGGGAAGAGGCAAGTCATCTACCTACAGATGGAGAAAATGATGACGTCCTACTCCCTTTGATAGGACGGCCCCGGGCTCTACCACCACTACCTGAATTCCCAGCTAAAGGCTCCATCTGTGAATACTTATAAACATTATGTCAAAATATATATAAATATAAGAAATATACTTAATATGTCAATAGCAAAATAACGGAGTATCTAGTATAAAAAATCGTCATAAACAAAGAACTAACACAAATCAATCGGATGATTCCTGTTATTTGACCTATGCACTGCACACCTTCCTCTAGAGTATCATAGTCATTAAATTCAGATTCACTATCGAGCAAATCTCTTGTGCCTCGTCGTCGATTCCTCATTGTCAATCTAGATAGGAATTAACTCTAACTCCACAGCAGAATCAAAGAGATTGCTTGGTACGTCATCCTCGAAAATATTTATGGGCAGTACATGCTTCATATCGCTTGGAACAGTTCAGTCATATCGTCATTTGTTTCTGACTCTTTCAACTTAGATATAATATTCTGTGCTTTGGTTTGGATAACTCCCCTCCACCCTTGATGGGATGTAAGTATGATGTATAATAAACATGTTCTGCCTGTTGAGCAACTATGAATGGGTCATAACCAACTGTATATCTCCTTGACCAATGGATCTCAACATTTTCATATTTGTTCACTTTTGTCCCACGCTGAGTGTTATCAAACCACTCATATTTAAATAAAGTCACGAGACTTATCCCATTGGTAATCCAACTAAATTATGTCAATTAATTTCCTGTAGTAGTCACCCTCGACGCCGTCAACTTGGTGATTGAACCACATTTTATGCAAATTTTCATAATTAAATTGGGATTCTTAATGGATTTTATCTTAGTTATTGAGTTTAAAATGCATTTCTTGTAATAAATTGATCTTAAGAGTAAATACTTTAAATTATGATTAAAAAAGGCAAAATTGTCAATAAATTATAATTACTTTTAATCATTGATTTTTATGAGAATATTTGAAGTTAGATTAATTATTTTTAATTGCGGTGGTTGAAGAAATTAGGTCAATTGGAAAAAGGAAGTTTGGGCTCAAGTTGTAAACATTTCCTTTTAGTCCCTTTACAGAAGCTTTCATCTTTTCAAATTGGTCCCTGGTCAAAACTTGTGTTTTGACCAAGAACCAAAATTAGGTTCAACTGATATATTCAGGACCCGACATCCAGACAAGGTGTACACCTTGCAAGAGAGAGCTGGGATCACTTTCCTTCCATTCATCTTCCTTCACCCTTCATCCTTCTCGTCGGCGGCTTCCCTTAACATCACGGTCGCTGGTGAGCAACCATCCTTCTACCACCATTCTCACCGTTCAGCAATACACCTCCGCTGAACACCATACCTCCTCCTCCTTATTCCTTTTGGCTTGCAGAAGCGTGGCGGAAGTGCAGAATCTGACCAAACCAGATGGCGCCGTGAAGAGCTTCTTAACACCACCTCTGTCGTTTCTTACGTTAACCCGTTGGCCTCCCTCGATTTCCCGAAGAAAAAACACCAACGGTCACGGTGAGTTTTGGCACCCAAACCGACAGTGGCCTTCTTTGTTCTTTGACAGAGATTTGCCGTAATCTCCTAAAATAACAGTTAGAAAAGGATTTGCAATATAATGTAACTGGGTCGTTTCCCAACGAATTCGCGATCGGTTTAATTTGAGCACGGCAATAAAAGCGAAGCTTGATAAAATCGGGGTTTTGATTCGGGAAGAGATTGAAAAGCGGAAATATGCGAGAAACAAAACGAAATAACACAGATTAAACGAAAACGAAGGATTAAAGGATTAACCCGAGGATTCGGATTCCACCACTTCCCTTCCTCGGACGAAAACAGTTATAAGAACTCGTGATCGACTCTGGACAAGCGAAATCTCTGTGTTTGTCTAGAAATTCCCTCAACTAAACAATCGTTCGAGAATTTGTTCAAATCGGTGGCACACCTGCATACGATCGCACGGTGATACTTTAACCTAGTCCGAACTACGTCCTTGGGAAATGTCGATCTGGGATTTTAATCAAAAACCCAATCCAAATCCAAAAATCGAATCCGATTAAAGAATGCGAGAAACGAGTTAGACGATTCTGGATTAAATGTGAATCCTCTGGATAGTGGATGGAATCCTCATCGTTAGGTTAATCTCGAAATTTATCCAAACATAATTAAGAAAGACGAAAAACGAGATGAAGAACGAAGAATTCGAAGAACATTGCGAGAGAATTTGAAAACTACTATTTTGATCTACGAAATCTAAAAACGTGAATGAGAATGTGTTTGTGGCTACTTGCCTCACTCAACCTAAAATGGCAAAACGAAATGGGGCTCCATCCACAATTCGGACCCGAACGAAAATAAAATAAAATGGGCTTTAATTACAAAATTCGAGCCCAAAAATACATACGACTTCGGCTCCAAACTCGACTGCCCTCTTGTCCTAATTTTCTCTTCATGTGTTCATAACAATTGTAGCTCTCTGAATCATCTGAAATATGAGACACAAATGAGGCAAATCGATGTCGGTTCAAGAGTTATGGTAAAAATGGTGAAGCAATGTAAAACTGGAATTTATTATTAAATAATAGCTAAAATATAATAAAAGGCCCAAAGCCCAAATAAGTATAAAAGCCATTTTTATTAGGCGAAGAGTCCTAAATTATCAATCAAGAGACAAAAAGTAGTGTATAAAATATTCAATTATCAAATTCCCCCACACTTATCTTTTTGCACTCACGAGCAAAATCCAAGAAAAAAACCTAAAGGAGAAACTCTTCTTTTCTAAAAATTGCTAACAATGCAAAAATTGAACAAGGGACACGAAGCTCCAAAAGATCAATCAATCAAGACCACAATCCCTTCATCTCCAATTACAATTCATGGTAATCTCAATCAATGATGCTAATCACAAAAGATGGTCTCTCAAATGATCGCTCAATCAATCAATCTCTCAAGTGTTTAAGGTAAATAAGTGTATCGCTCAAATTCTACTCCAAGAATTTGTTCTACCATAAGCTTGCTCAATTTCTACGTCTCCACTACTCATAACACATGCATGCACAAATCAAGAGAGCTTGTTATGAAAGGTTGTAATGGGGTTAGGGTGAAGGTAGGTAATAGTATGGAATGAGAGACTAAGCACCAAAGAAATTAAAAAGAGCACTAATTAACACAATCATTCTCTATGTAAGAAAATTTTTATTTTACTCGTATATCTCCTTTCTTTCTATGTATTTTCTTTCTTTTTTTTCTTCTCTTTTTTTTTTCTTTTTTTTCTGCTTTTCTTTCTTTTCTTTTCTTTTCTTTTCTTTTTCTTTTGCTTTTCTTTCTTTCTTTCTTTCTTTTTCTTTCTTTCCTTTCTATACTATATACATAATCACAATGACAAAAGCAAACATCCCCCCACAAAAACTTGTTGCACTCTAAGCAACCCCTACACTTAAACACAAAACCAAGGTGAAACCAATGCTCAATAAATTTTCAAGGTGTGGAATAAAATGGTTTTACGCTTAGGCTTGTAATGTGGCTTAGAAAAGAAGGAGTCAAAAAGGCACAAAGGGCTAGCAAAGGGATCATAATGCAAGGGAAAGGCTATTTGGCCAAAGTAGGGAAAATAAAAGAAAGAAAACAAGCTTCCATCATACTTATGCACGTAAATGAAAAATGTAGTTTCAAAAAGAAAAGGAGCAAGTTCTAGAGAACACAAATCATGAGTAGATGCACACATGAAAGAATGAATGGCAAAAGATGAATTCCATTCATGCAGGCCCAAAATCTCACAAGGTCAACACCAACTTAAGCAACCAACATCACCAAATCAACTACCAAGATATGTAATCGAAGAGTCAAGAATGGTAGACCCAACGAATGATCCTTTAAAACCAAAATGTCCTAGTTCATAATATGTAGCAATCATAGAATGAGAGACTGTGATAATTGAATATTTCATACACTACTTTTTGTCTCTTGATTTATAATTTAGGACTCTTTAGCTAATAAATAATGGCTTTTATACTTATTTGGGCCTTGGGCCTTTTATTATATTTTAGCCATTATTTAATAATAAATTCCAGTTTTACATTGCTTCACCATTTTTACCATAACTCTTGAACCAGACATCGGATTTGCCTCATTTTTGTCTCATATTTCAGATGATTCAGAGAGCTACAATTGTTATGAAGACATGAAGAGCAAATTCGGACAAGAGGGCGGTTGATTTTGGAGCCGAAGTCATATGTATTTTTGGGCTCGAATTTTGTAATTAAAGCCCATTTTATTTTATTTTAAGTTACGGGCGACTTGTGGATTGGAGCCCCATTTCGTTTTGCCATTTTAGGTTAAGTGAGGCAGCAGCCACAAACACATTCTCATTCACGTTTTTAGATAGTTTTGAATCAAATACGAAGTTTTATTTTCTCTCAATTCTTCCTCTTGTTCATCGTGTTCTTCGTGTTCATGATGAACTTCTTCATTACTGTTCGATTTTAGTTCTGCATAATCATGACTAGCTAAGCTACTTGTGATTGACCCATGGATTGAGGATTCCACTATCCGGAGGACTCGTTCTTAACGGTAACAAATTCGTTTGTTTTGTAATTTCGGATTCGATTTACTTTCGGATTGGGTGTTAGATTTAACGCCCGGATCGACATTTCCCAGGGCGTAGTTCGAACTAGGTTAAAGTATCATTGTACGATCGTACGGAGATCGCCACGATTGAATAAATTCTGGACGATTGTTCGATTGAGGGAATTTCGGGCAAATGCGAGAGATTTCGGTTTGCCCAGTCGATCACGAGTTCGGTTATAATCTGTTTTCGTCAGGAAGGGAAGTGGTGGAATTCGAAATCCTGGGTTAATCTTTTAATTTTATCTGTTTAATCTGTGTTTACTTCGTTCTGTTATGTTATTTCATTTTTATTCTCTTTGAATCAAAACCCCCAATTTTTTCTTGTTTTATTCTTTGTTCGAATTGAGCCAAGCTGCGAATCGTTGGGAAACGACCCGAGGTTACATTATCTTGCAAATCCTTTTCTAATCTGGTTATTTTGGGAGATTACGGCAAATCTCTGTCAAAATATGGCGCCGCTTGCGGGAATTTGCATCGGTTTGATTAGTAACGATAGTGTAAATAGCTTCGTTTTTGGTAGTTTAGGTGGTTCGGGTGGCTGGACAGAAATTTTTCTGACTCGGATCACTCAACCCAGGTCTTATTCACAAGGAATTGGGCATTCTGAGCAAGACTCACTCCCTAAGGGGAGATGAGGTCTCACCTATTTTTGCCAAATTCCATCGTTTAGACCCTTTTTTACCATTTTTGGTCTCGGTAGGATATATCGGGTATTTTAGCAATTGTTTGACTTACTCCGATTGGGCTGATTTTTGGTGAGCTGAAGGAAAATGTTATTTAGCATAGGACACGGGCTAAAATCTTTGTTTTGGTCTTGAGATATAAGCCAAATTCCATCGTTTAGACCACTTTTTCAATTTTTGAAGTTTTTTTATTCCATTTTTGGGTTCCCCAATGGTCTAGGAGTTGCCTTTGTCCAAGTCCCAAAAATTTTAAAAATCATTTGATAGTGTTTCTGGACTTGTTTAGGTCAATTTCTACCATAGGTTTTTGTTTTTGTGTTTGCTTTTGTGTGTCTTAGTGTTTTTCTACTTTTTACCACTTTTAGTGGCATTTTTAAATAATTCTGATTGGCTAGTGGCATTTTTGTAATTCTGATTGGCTGGTGGCATTTTCGTAATTCTGATTTTCTGCAGATTACTGCCTTGTGACTATCTTTGCATGAGTACTAGGAGCACTATCAATCCGAGAAGACTTGTTGCCATTTGATCTGAAATAGAAAGAACAATTCTTCTTGCTAGAAGAGTTGTTAGGCTAAGTCGTGGGATTAATGCGAATTGGACATTGAACTTGAGTCGATTGTGGCCATTCGATTGTGTCCATCTTGTTGATCTTTCGATTGTGTTTCGATAGTACTTGATAGTCTTGTTGTTTTCAACGATTCTAGTAGCAATTTTCCTAACTCGAAATTATGGCGGAAAAAGCGGGAAAATCGTCCTACTTTAAAGGAATTGAATGAACGATGTTAATTATCAACCTTTGTGCATTCAATATCACGCCCTTCTTTAACTTTGAGCTTAAATCTGGTCTAATACACTTCTTTGCCTAAGTTTCATGGTCTTTCGGGTGAGTGTGCCATTAAGCATTTGAAGGAATTCCATCTAGTGTGCGGCCTGATGAAACCACATGCAATTGATGAAGATCAAATCAAGGCGAGAGCTTTTCCTTTCTCATTGGAAGGTGGAGCCAAAAGGCTGGTTGTTGTACCTTGACCTTCATCTATTGGGAGCTGGTGAGGTTGAGAGGTTATTTATGGAGAAATATTTCCCTTCTTCAAGAAGCATGCGATCAAGAAGGAAATTGCCAACATTAAGCAAGTCAATGGGGAGACTTTGTATGAGTGCTTGGGAGAGGTTCAAAAGGTTGTGTGCAAGGCTGTCCACACCACCGAGATCTACGAGAAAGACTTGATTACCCATTTCTATGATGGTGCTGCTCCCCCGATAGACAAAGGTTTAGTGGATGCTTCTAGTGGTGGGGCTCTACGTAACAAGACACTGAAGATGCCGAGACTTGATATCGAGATGGCGGCCAACTCTCGGCAATTTGGCACCGGGGCCAATAGTACTCCTGTTTACCATGTTCAAACACCTCCGAGTCCGTCGGTACGATTCTCGAGAGATTAGAGAATAGACTTGATGATCGACCTCTACGGTGAGGCGGTTAGCGATGACACGAGACGGTACAATCTTCTCCTCCTCAGTTGGGTACTCATGTGGGTTACGTTCGACCCTTACCATTCTCTTGACTCTTGCCCTACCTTGCATGATCCTACTTATCAAGACCAATCGGTAGCCCCGGTGGGAGCTTTTCCGGGAAAGCCACAATACCCGGCGAGAATAATGCCTTCTCCAACACCTACAATCCTGGTTGGAGAAATCACCCCAATTTCCGTTGGAACCGAGAATCGAGAACCGAGTAACCAATATCGGCAAAATTAGGAATTACCAACGAGAGACGGTATAGACCACGAAATTTCCAACGGCAATCTGCACCTCCTTTGCCTTTGCTAGCACCACCTCCTCGACCGACCATATGTGCACCTCCATGGGCAACACAACAACGAGCTAGTAGTAGTGGTAGTGGTGGTTCCTCCCTTGAGGATATGATGAAGCAATTTGTCACGGCCAATATGCGGTTCCAACGACAAGCGACACTTCCATTCGAGTTTGCAAACACGGTTGGGCGGTTGGCAACCTCATTGAACCGGCTTCAACCTCGGGGATCCAACACTCTTCCTTCACAAACAATTCCTAATCCTAAGGGGAATGTGAGTGCTATCTCCCTTCGTTACGGCAAGCAATTGGAGGAACCTAAACCCATTGCGAGATGTGACTTCCACATCGAGAAAGAGAGTCGAGAAAATGTGAAGATTGACTCTAAAAATAAAAAGCGGTGCAGCAAGGTGAAGAGGAAGACATCCCCATTCCTCTTCCTTTCCCTCGAGAAGCGAGTTCAATCTAAGAAGTTGGCGAGAAAAAGCACAAGAGAAGGATATACTTGAGACATTCGGAAGAGTAGAGATCAACATTCCTCTCTTAGATGCGGTCAAACAAATTCCTAAATATGCCAAGTTTACGAAGGAGTTGTGCACCAATAAGAGCGGCGAAGGGGAGTGAGCGAGTGAGTTTGAACCGAAATGTATCGGCACTCATCCGACCTACGATGCCTCGCAAGTGCAAGGATCCGGGGGGCGTTTTCTATCCCTTGCTATTTTGGTAACTATAGATTTGATGATTGCATGCTAGATTTAGGTGCTTCTATTAATGTCATGCACGCATCTATTTATAAATCTCTTGGTCTTGGTCCTTTACGTCCTACTTGGTGTTGTTGTTCGGCTAGCTAATAGGAGTAATGTTCATCCTTGGTTTAGTTGAGGATGTATTAGTCAAGGTTAATGAACTGATATTTCTGTGATTTTTTTTACATCTTAGATATGGAGGATGAGTCTCCCGGTAGTAGATCACCTATCATTCTAGGGAGGCCTTTCATGAAAACTTGACTAGGACTAAGATAGATGTGCATTACGGTACTCTTTCCATGGAGTTTGGTGATATATCTGTGAATTTCAATATTTTTGATGCCATGAGACATCCTAGGGAAGAACATTACATTTTACGCATTGATGTGATTGATGATCTTGTGGATGATGTTATTGTTGATTGGTGTCTTGATTATCGATTTTGCATCGAGTGATTCTCCCATTTGTGCATGTCTTGATAATGAATGGTGCTGTTTGCCTTGATTTGCTTAATCTTTGCATTATTTGGTGATTGACTTGCTTGGTGATTCTACATTACATGTGGATTGATATTGATTCGAGTTTGAGCTTCACCGATCCTAATGTGCATCGATTGATTTTGATGAGCTTAACTCGATTTTGATGAGCTTGATTGATGTTAACATTGAAATTTGTATAGACACGGTCCTTGTTTCTTTGAATGTGGTTTCGAGGCATTTCCGGTGTGATGACATCGAGTTGTTGCAACAACCACCCAAGCTTCTTCCCTCCATTTGAGCAACCACCCAAGCTTGAGTTGAAATCCCTTCGAGATCACACGAAGTATGCATTTACGGAGGTGGATGAGCGGTTGCCGATCATTGTGGCAAATAATCTTCTTCGACCAAGAAGAGAAGGCTGCTAAGCTTATTGAGGGCGAACAAGAAAGCCATTGGGTGGACATTAGGCGACATCGTTGGCATTAGCCCTTCCATGTGTATGCATCGCATTCTTGTTGGAAGAGGACTCTAAGCCGGTGAGGCAACCCCGAGAGACGCCTTAATCCTCTTATCCTTGATGTGGTGAAGAAGGAGGTCACTAAGCTTACGCAAGCTGGTATCATCTATCCCATTTCGATAGCCGATGGGTTAGCCGGTCCGGTGGTTCCTAAGAAATCCGGAGTCAGCTGTGGTAGCCAATCGGAAGAATGAGCTCATTCCTACTCGAGTTCGAGAATAGTTGGAGAGTTTGCATCGACTATAGGAGACTCAACCAAGCCACTCGCAAGGATCATTACCCTCTACCTTTCATTGATCGGATGTTAGAGCGATTGGTGGAAGTCCCATTCTTGCTTCTTGGATGGCTACTCCGGATACTTCCGGATCCATATTGCTCGAGGATCAAGAGAAGACGACCTTCACATGCCCCTTTGGAACATATGCCTACCGAAGGATGCCTTTTGGCCTTTGCAACGCACTTTGGCACCTTTCGGCGTTGTATGGTAAGCATTTTCTCGAGTTTCTAGAGGAATTTGCATGGAGGTTTTTATGGATGATTTCACTTGTATATGGGTCTGATTTTGATGCATGCTTGGCTAATTTGTCTAGAGTTTTGCATAGGTGTATTGAGTCTAATCTTGTCTTGAATTATGAGAAGTGTCACTTTATGGTTGAGTCGGGTATAGTCTTGGGACACATAGTGTCTAGGAAAGGGATTGAGGTAGATCTGCTAAGATAGATGTAATTCTTGCTTTGCCTTACCCGCATCGTGCGGGAAGTTCGCTCTTTTCTTGGTCATGCGGGTTTCTATCGGCGTTTCATTCGGGATTTCGGCAAGGCTTGCCCGACCCTTGTCCAACCTTACGCATAAGGACAACGACTTTGTATTTGATGATGCTTGCAAGGCGGCCTTCGATCATTTGAAGCGTTGCACGACTACGGCCCAGATGATCCAAGCCCACGATTGGTGCCTCCCCTTTGAGTTGATGTGTGATGCTTCCAACTATGCGGTTGGTGCTATCTTGGCACGACGAGTTGATAGAGCATCTCATGTGATTGCATATGCCTCCAAGACTTTGGATCTGCTCGATCTAATTACACCACTCGAGAAAGAGTTGTTGGCTATTGTATTTGCCTTTGATAAGTTTAGGTCATATCTGCTAGCAAGTAGAGTAATTGTTTTCTCGACCATCTTTGCTTTGAAGTTTCTTTTGAAAAAGACAGATGCTAAGCCACGACTCATCCGGTGGATGTTATTGCTCCAAGAGTTCGATGTTGAGATTCGAGACAGTGGAGCACAAAGCTGGGTAGTGACCACTTGAGTCGCATCACTCATTCTCCCTCTCACCCCTCTTCTATTCGGGATGATTTCCACGATGATGAGCGGCTTCTACGGTACAAGGTAAGCTTCCATGGTATCTTGATCTAGTTAACTACTTGGTAGGCGGTGTTTTGCCTATAGATTCCACTAGGGCCCAAACCCTTAAATTAAAGAGTGAGTCTAAATATTATGTTTGGGATGACCCTTATCTGTGGAAATTTTGTAGTGACCAAGTAGTTAGGAGATGTGTGCACGATCATGAGTTTCACTCTATATTGCATTTTGCTCATGCTTCTTTGTGGTGGTCACTTTGGACCCCAAAGAACTGCTAGGAAAGTGTTAGACAGGTGGATTATTTTGGCCTTCCTTGTTTCATGATTCCCATCTGTTTTTTGTAAGTCATGTGATAAGCGTCGTCGAGAGCGGGGAGTATTTCCGTAGGCATGAAATGCCCGAGAACCCTATATTGTTTTGTGAGATCTTTGATGTTTGGGGTATTGATTTTATGGGTCCATTTCTGCTTCATATGGTTATACTTACATATTCTTGTTGTTGATTATGTCTCGAAATGGGTTGAGGCGAAAGCCACTCGGACTAATGATTCTTGTGGTGGTGGATTTTGTTAGGTCTAACATTTTACGCGGTTTGGCATTCCTAGAGCTATTATCGGTGACCAAGGCTCCCATTTTTGCAACCGAAGCATGGGTGCCTTGTTACGCAAGTATGGAGTGCTTCACAAGGTCTCCACGACATACCATCCTCAAACCAACGGTCAAGGCGAAGTCTCAAATAGAGAGATTAAGCAAATCCTTGAGAAAGGCTGTTAACTCTACCCGGAAAGATTGGAGTAAGCGATTAGAGGATGCTTTGTGGGCATATCGCACCGCCTACAAGACTCCGTTGGGATGTCTCCTTATCGGCTTGTCTTTGGTAAGGCATGTCATCTTCCGGTTGAGTTGGAGCATCAAGCCTATTGGGCCATTAAACGGTGTAACATGGATTTGGCCAAGTGCGGGATGGAGCGGAAGCTACAATTGCAAGAGTTGGATGAGCTTAGATTGGATGCCTATGAAAGCTCGCGGTTATACAAGGAAAAGACTAAGGCATTCCATGATAAGCATATTCGAGGAAAGAATTTTACGTGGGCGAGAAAGTTCTTGTTTAACTCCGTTTGAAGTTTATGCACAGTAGCTTCGATCTAAATGGGATGGCCCTTTTGAGATCACTAACATTTTTCCATTTGGTCTTTGTTGAGCTATGTGATCCACCCAGCGGGACGAACCTTTAAGGTTAATGGGCATCGCCTCAAGCCATTTCATGAGGGATCCCGGCGGCGGCTGAGGAAGCGAGAGATTCTCCTCATTGATGCCACTTATCCTCCATAAACCCCTTGGGGAGTATTCTTCTTTCTTTCTCCCTCTTTCTTCTATTTGTTTTCCTTTTTCTACTTTGCTTTTTGAAATAAATACGGTCTCTCTTTCTATGATTGCTCCATATTATGAACTTGGACATTTTGGTTTTAATGGATCATTCTTTTGGTCTGTCATTCTTGACTCTTCGATTACATGTCTTGGTAGTTGATTTGATGTTGTTGATTGCCTAAGTTGGTATTGACCTTGTGAGGTTTTGGGCCTGCATGAATGGAATTCATCTTTTGCCATTCTTTCTTTCATGTGTGCATCTGCTCATGATTTGTGTTCTCTAGAACTTGCTCCTTTTCTTTTTGAAACTACATTTTTCATTTAAGTGCATAAGTATGATGGAAGCTTGTTTTCTTTCTTTTATTTTCCTCACTTTGGCCAAATAGCCTTTCCCTTGCATTATGATTCCTTTGCTAGCCCTTTGTGCCTTTTTGACTCATTCTTTTCAAAGCTACATTACAAGCCTAAGCGAAAAACCATTTTATTCCGCACCTTGAAAATTTATTGAGCATTGGTTTCACCTTGGTTTTGTGTTTAAGTGTGGGGGTTGCTCGGGAGTGCAACAATTTAAGTATGGGGGGATGTTTGCTTTTGTCATTGTGATTATGTATATAGTATAGTTTCATTTTTTTCTTTTCTCAAAAAAAAAAAAAAAAAAAAAAAAAAAGAAAGAAAAAAAGAAAAAAAAAAAAAAAAAAAAAAAAAAAAAAAAAAAAAAAAAAAAAAAAAAAAAAAAAAAAAAAAAAAAAAAAAAATATAGAAAGAAAATACATAGAAAGAAAGGAGATATATAAGTAAAATAAAAATTTTCTTACATAGAGAATGATTGTGTTAATTAGTGCTCTTTTTAATTTCCTTGGTGCTTAACCTCTCATTCCATACTATTACCTACCTTCACCCTAACCCCATTACAACCTTTCATAACAAGCTCTCTTGATTTGTGCATGCATGTGTTATGAGTAGTGGAGGCGTAGAAATTGAGCAAGCTTATGGTAGAGCAAATTTCTTGAGTAGAATTTGAAGCGATACACTTATTTACCTTAAACACTTGAGAGATTGATTGATTGATTGATTGAGCGCATCATTTGAGAGACCATCTTATGTGATTAGCATCATTAATTGAGATTACCATGAATTGTAATTTGAGATGAAGGGATTGTGGTCTTGATTGATTGATCTTTTGGAGCTTTGTGTCCCTTGTTCAATTTTTGCATTGTTAGCAATTGTTAGAAAAGAAGAGTTTCTCCTTTAGGTCTTTTTCTTTGAATTTTGCTCGGGAGTGCAAAAACATAAGTGTGGGGGAATTTGATAATTGAATATTTCATACACTACTTTTTGTCTCTTGATTTATAATTTAGGACTCTTTAGCTAATAAATAATGGCTTTTATACTTATTTGGGCCTTGGGCTTTTTATTATATTTTAGCCATTATTTAATAATAAATTCAGTTTTACATTGCTTCACCATTTTTACCATAACTCTTGAACCAGACATCGGATTTGCCTCATTTTGTCTCATATTTCAGATGATTCAGAGAGCTACAATTGTTATGAAGACATGAAGAGCAAATTCGGACAAGAGGGCGGTTGATTTTGGAGCCGAAGTCATATGTATTTTTGGGCTCGAATTTTGTAATTAAAGCCCATTTTATTTTATTTTAAGTTACGGGCGACTTGTGGATTGGAGCCCCATTTCGTTTTGCCATTTTAGGTTAAGTGAGGCAGCAGCCACAAACACATTCTCATTCACGTTTTTAGATAGTTTTGAATCAAATACGAAGTTTTATTTTCTCTCATCTGTTCTTCCTCATTTCATCGTGTTCTTCGTGTTCATGATGAACTTCTTCATTTTTCGATTTTCGTTCTGCATAATCATGACTAGCTAAGCTACGTGATTGACCCATGGATTGAGGATTCCACTATCCGAGGACTCATTCTTAACGGTAACAAATTCGTTTGTTTTGTAATTTCGGATTCGATTTACTTTCGGATTGGGTGTTAGATTTAACGCCCGGATCGACATTTCCCAGGACGTAGTTCGAACTAGGTTAAAGTATCATTGTACGATCGTACGGAGATACGCCATGCGATCGAATAAATTCTGGATGATTGTTCGATTGAGGGAATTTCTAGGCAAATGCGAGATTTCGGTTTGCCCGAGTCGATCACGAGTTCGGTTATAATCATTTTTTCGTCCGAGGAAGGGAAGTGGTGGAATTCGAAATCCTGGGTTAATCTTGTTTATCTTTTTAATCTGTGTTTACTTCGTTCTGTTATGTTATTTCATTTTTATTCTCTTTGAATCAAAACCCCCAATTTTTTACTTTTTTATTGCTTTGTTCGAATTGAACCGATTGCTGCGAATCGTTGGGAAACGACCCGGGTTACATTATCTTGCAAATCCTTTTCTAATCTGGTTATTTTGGGAGATTACGGCAAATCTCATCGTCACACATCTCCTAACTACTTGGTCACTACAAAATTTCCACGAGATAAGGGTCATCCCAAACATAATATTTAGACTCACTCTTTAATTTAAGGGTTTGGGCCCTAGTGGAATCTATAGGCAAAACACCGGCTACCAAGTAGTTAACTAGATCGACATACCATGGAAGTTTACCTTGCAGTGTAGAAAGGCCGCTCATCGGGAAATCATCCCGAATAGAAGAGGGGTGAGAGGGAGAATGAGTGATGCGACTCAAGTGGTCGGCTACCCGGTTTTGTGCTCCACTCTCGAATCTCAACATCGAACTCTTGGAGCAATAACATCCACCGGATGAGTCGTGGCTTAGCATCTGTCTTTTTCAAAAGAAACTTTAAAGCAGCATGGTCAGAGAAAACAATTACTCTACTTGCTAGTAGATATGACCTAAACTTATCAAAAGCAAATACAATAGCCAACAACTCTTTCTCAGTAGTGGTGTAATTAGACTGGGCAGGATCCAAAGTCTTGAAGGAATATGCAATCACATGAGATGCTCTATCAACTCGCTGTGCCAAGATAGCACCAACCGCATAGTTGGAAGCATCACACATCAACTCGAAGGGAGGCACCAATCGGGGGCTTGGATCATCAAAATTTGTAGTCGGCAACGCTTCAAATGATCGAAGGCCGCCTTGCAAGCATCATCAAATACAAAGTCGGTGTCCTTATGCGAAGGTTGGACAAGGGTCGGGCGAGTCTTGCTGAAATCTCGAATGAACCGCCGATGGAAACCCGCATGACCAAGAAAAGAGCGAACTTCCCGCACGAGATGCGGGGTAAGGCAAAGCAGTAATTACATCTATCTTAGCAGGATCTACCTCAATCCCTTTCCTAGACACTATGTGTCCCAAGACTATACCCGACTCAACCATAAAGTGACGCTTCTCATAATTCAGCACAAGATTAGACTCAATACACCCATGCAAAACTCTAGACAAATTAGCTAAGCATGCATCAAAATCAGACCCATATACAGTGAAATCATCCATAAAAACCTCCATGCGGTCCTCTAGAAATTCGGAGAAAATGCTTACCATACAACGAAAGGTGCCGGGTGCGTTGCAAAGGCCAAAAGGCATCCTTCGGTAGGCATATGTTCCAAAGGGGCATGTGAAGGTTGTCTTCTCGATCCTCGGGAGCAATATGGATTTGGAAGTATCCGGAGTAGCCATCCAAGAAGCAGTAATGGGACTTGCTAGCCAATCGCTCTAACATCTGATCAATGAAAGGTAGAGGGTAATGATCCTTGCGATTGGCTTGGTTGAGTCTCCTATAGTCGATGCAAACTCTCCAACTATTCTGGACTCGAGTAGGAATGAGCTCATTCTTCGATTGGCTACCACGGTGACTCTGGATTTCTTAGGAACCACCTGGACCGGGCTAACCCACTTTGGCTATCGAAATGGGATAGATGATACCAACTTGCGAAGCTTAGTGACCTCCTTCTTCACCACATCAAGGATAAGAGGATTAAGGCGTCTACAGGGTTACCTCACCGGCTTAGAGTCCTCTTCCAACGAAATTTGATGCATACACATGGAAGGGCTGATGCCAAGGATATCGCTAATGTCCACCCAATGGCTTTCTTGTTTGCCCTCAATAAGCTTAGCAGCTTCTCTTCTTGGTCGGAAGAAGATTATTTGCCACAATGATCGGCAACCTGTTCATCCACCTCCGAAATGCATACTTCGGGTGATGCGGAAGGGATTTCAACTCAAGCTTAGGTGGTTGCTCGGTGGAGGGAAGAAGCTTGGGTGGTTGTTGCAACAACTCGATGTCATCACACTTTGGAAATGCACGAAACCACATTCAAAGAAACAAAGAACTGCGTTTATACGGCTCAATGTTAACATCGAATCAAGCTCATCAAAATCGAATCGGGATGCACATTAGGATCGGGATGGAGCTTAAACTCGAATTAATATCGGAATCCACATGTAATGTAGAATCACCAAGCAAGTCGAATCATCAAATAATGCGGCATTAAGCAAATCGGTGCAAAACAGAGCACCATTCATTATCGGCACATGCACAAATGTGAGAATCACTCTCAGATGCAAAATTAGGATAATCGGCACACCAATCAGGAATAACATCATCCACAACATCATCAATCACATCAATGCGAGAAAATAGAGTGTTCTTCCCTAGGATGTTTCATGGCATCAAAGATATTGAAATTCACGGATATACCACCAAACTCCATGGAAAGAGTACCAGAATGCACATGTATCTTAGTCCTAGATGTTTTCATGAAAGGCCTCCCTAGAATGATTGGTGACCTACTACTGGGAGACTCATCCTCCATATCTAAGATGTAAAAATCAGCGGAAATATCGGTTCATTAACTTTGACTAATACATCTTCAACTAAACCGGAGAAGGATGAACATTACTCCTATTAGCTAGCTGAACAACAACACCAATAAGACGTAAAGGACCAAGACCAAGAGATTTATAAATAGATGCAGGCATGACATTAATAGAAGCACCTAAATCTAGCATGCAATCATCAAATCAATAGTTACCAAAACAACAAGGGATAGAAAACGTCCCGGATCC
Source organism: Acacia acuminata (assembly GCA_019022655.1). Classification (NCBI taxonomy): domain Eukaryota; kingdom Viridiplantae; phylum Streptophyta; class Magnoliopsida; order Fabales; family Fabaceae; genus Acacia; species Acacia acuminata. The sequence goes on along the minus strand of JAFJYI010000304.1, from coordinate 874,068 downwards.
TTGCACTTGTGAGGCATTGTAGGCCGGATGAGTGCTGATACATTCTGGTTCAAACTCACTCGTTCACTCCCCTTCAATCGCCTTTTGTTGGTGCACAACTCCTTCAGAAACTTGGCATATTTAGGAATTTGTTTGACCGCATCTAAGAGAGGAATGTTGATCTCTACTATTCTGAATGTCTCAAGTATATCCTTCTCTTGTGCTTTTTCTGCCAACTTCTTGGATTGAACTGCTCTCGAGGGAAAGGAAGAGGAATGGGGATGTCTTCCTCTTCACCTTGCTGCACCGCCTTTTTATTTTTAGAGTCAATCTTCACATTTTCGACTTTCTTTTCGATGTGGAAGTCACATCTCGCAACTAGTGTAGGTTCCTCCAATTGCTTGCCGAACGAAGGGAGATAGCACTCACATTCCCCTTAGGATTAGGAATTGTTTGTGAAGGAAGAGTGTTGGATCCCCGAGGTTGAAGCTGGTTCAATGAGGTTGCCAACCGCCCAATCTGTGTTTGCAAACTCGAATGGAAGTGTCGAGTTCTTTGTTGGAACCGCATATTAGGCGTGACAAATTGCTTCATCATATCTTCAGTGAGGAACCACCACTACCATTACTACTAGCTTTTTTGTGCCACCTTTGTGGAGGTGCACATATGGTGGTCGTGGAGGTGGTGCTTGCAAAGGCAAAGGCGGTGCGATTGCTTGTTGGAAATTTTGTGGTTTATCTTGTCTCGTTGGTAATTCCCAGAATTTTGCTTATATTGGTTACTCGGTTCGATTTTGATCTTGGTTCCAACGGAATTGGGGTGATTTCTCCAACCGGGATTGTAGGTATTGGAGAAGGCATTATTCTCGTTGGTATTGTGGCTTTCTGGAAAAACACCCACTGAAGCTACTTGTTCTTGATAAGTAGGATCATGCAAGGTAGGGCAAGAGTCGATAGAATGGTAAGGGTCGAACAACCCACATGAGTACCCAATCGAGGAGGAGAAGATTGTATCGTACGTGTCATTTGCCAGTGCCTCACCGAGAGAGGTCAGATCATCAAGTCTATTCTCTAATCTCTGAGAATCGTCTTGGGTGGAGGTGTTTGCACATGGTAAACGGGGAGTACTATTGGCCCTGGTGCCAAATTGCTGAGAGTTGGCTGCCATCTCGGATATCAATTCTTGGGCATCTTCAGGTGTCTTGTTACGTAGAGCCCCACCGCTAGAAGCATCCACCAAACCTTTGTCTATTGGTAGCAAACCATCATAGAAATGGGTAATCAAGAGTTGCTCAGTGATCTGGTAGTGTGGACAGCGTGCACATAACCTTTTGAACCTCTCCTAGTACTCATGCAAAGTCTCCCCATTGGCTTTGTTTAATGTTGGCAATTTCTTTCTTGATCGCGGTTGCTCTTGAGCGGGGTAATATTTCTCCATAAATAACCTCTGAACATCGAGTCCAGCTCCCAATAGATGAAGGTCAAGGTACAACAACCATCTTTGGCTCCACCTTCCAATGAGAAAGGAAAAGCTCTCGGCTTGATTTGATCTTCATCAATGGCATGTGGTTTCATTGTCTTGCACACTAGATGGAATTCCTTCAAATGCTTAATGGCACACTCACTTTGAAAGACCATGAAACTTAGGCAACAAGTGTATTAGACCAGATTTAAGCTCAAAGTTAACGAAAGAAAGGCGGATATTGAATGCACAAAGGTTGATAATTAACATCGAGTTCATTCAATTCCTTTAAAGTAGGCCGATTTTCCGTTGTTCTTCCATAAGTTCTGAGTTAGGAAAATTGCTACTAGAATCAAGTGAAAACAACAAGACTATCGAAGTACTATCGAAACACAATCGGAAAGATCAACAAATGAACACAATCGAATGGTCGACTTAAGTTCAATGTCCAATTCGGTATTAATCCCACGACTTAGCCTAACAACTCTTCTAGCGGTAAGAATTGTTCTTTCTATTTCAGGATCAAATGGCAACAAGTCTTCTAGATTGATAGTGCTCCTAGTACTCATGCAACATAATCACAAGGCAAAATATGCAGAAAAATCAGAATTACGAAAATGCCACCAGCCAATCAGAATTACAAAAATGCCACTAAAAGTGGTAAAAAGGAGAAAAACACTAAGACACACAAAAGCAATCACAAAAACAAAAACCTATGGTAGAAATTGACCTAAACAAGTCCAGAAACACTATCAAATGATTTTTAAAATTTTTGGGACTTGGACAGGGGCAACTCCTAGACCATTGGGGAACCTAAAAATGGAATAAAAAAACTTCAAAAATTGAAAAAGTGGTCTAAACGATGGAATTTGGCAAAATAGAGCTTAGCACATGGAAAATCAAAGATTTTCGATGTGTCATGTGAGATAGGCCATTTTCTATCACTTGTACCAAATTTCAGCCCATTCGAGATACTCCAAAAAAAAAAAAAAAAAACTTACTAGTAGAAATCAAAAAATCAAAACTTAAAACAAATAAAAGTGGTCTAAAGGTTGGAATTTGGGGAAAATAGGGTATACCTCACTCCCTACTTGGGAGTGACTCTTTCTTAGAATGCCCAATTCCTTGTGAATAAGACCTGGTTTGAGTGATCCGGGTCGAAAAAATTTACGTCCAGCCACCCGAACCACCTAAACTACCGAAAAAACAAAGCTATTTACACTATCAAGTACTAATCAAACCGATGCAAATTCCTCGGCAAATGGCGTCATATTTTGACAGAGATTTGTCGTAATCTCCCAAAATAACCAGATTAGAAAAGGATTTACAATATAATGTAACCTGGGTCGTTTCCCAACGAATTCGCAAGTTTAATTTGAACAAAGAATAAAACGAAAAGCAATAAAATCGGGGTTTTTGATTCAGAAGAGATTGAAAACGGAAATATGCAGAAACAAAACAAAATAACACAGATTAAATAGAAAACATAGGATTAAAGGATTAACCCAGGATTCGGATTCCACCACTTCCCTTTCTCGACGAAAACATATTTATAACCGAACTCGTGATCGACTCGACAAACCGAAATCTCGCGTTTGTCCGTAGAATTTCAACCGAACAATCGTTCAGAATTTGTTCAAATCGTGGCGCACCTCATGTACGATCGCACGTGATACTTTAACCTAGTCCGAACTACGTCCTTGGGAAATGTTGATCTGGGTTTTTAATCAAAAACCCAATCCAAATCCAAAAATCGAATCCGATTAAAGAATGTAGAAACGAGTTAGACGGTTACCGATTAAGTGCGAATCCTCTGGATAGTGAATGGAATCCTCATCGTTGGGTTAATCTCAGAAATTTAGCCGAAAATAATTAAAAAAGACGAAAAACAGATAAAGAACACGAAGAACATTGTAGAGAATTTGAAAACTACTATTTTGATCTACTGAAATCTAAAAACGTGAATGAGAGTGTGTTTGTGGCTGCTGCCTCACTTAACCTAAAATGGCAAAACGAAATGGGGCTCCAATCCACAATTCAGGCCCAGAATGAAAATAAAATAAAATGGGCTTTAATTACAAAATTCGAGCCCAAAAATACATATGACTCCAGCTCCAAAATCGACCACCCTCTTGTCCGAATTTGCTCTTCATGTCTTCATAACAATTGTAACTCTCTGAATCATCTGAAATATGAGACAAAAATGAGGCAAATCCGATGTTTGGTTCAAGAGTTATGGTAAAAATGGTGATGCAATGTAAAACTGGAATTTATTATTAAATAATGGCTAAAATATGATAAAAGGCCCAAAGCCCAAATAAGTATAAAAGCCATTTTTGATTAGTCAAGAGTCCTAAATTATCAATCAAGAGACAAAAAGTAGTGTATGAAATATTCAATTATCATTCTTCCAGAGCACCTTCATTGGCCTTCTCTTGGAATTTCCGACGAGTTCCTTTGTTGTTAGGCGATTATGCAACTTTCCACGCAAGAGCTTGAATTTTCCGGCAACATTTTCCAGATTCCGGTGAGTGCATGCATTTTTTGGCCAGTGTTCTGAAAGCAATAAGAGGCTGATTTCCTTTCTTTGGTGATGATGATTTGTTCTTGAGCACTATGGGATACATAGGGGAGTTTCCTATCATTCCACAGTTTAGATTTATATATACTGATTGCCTAGATTTAGGAATTATTGTGTATGATTCTGGAACTGAGATTAATGACTAGTGTCTTTATTGGTTTGATATTTGTGATTGAGATTGGATATGTAGTGTGAAGATTATATGTATTTGAATTGCTTTGTGGTTGCAAAGAGACTATGTTGATTAGCGTGATATTGTCTAATTATTTGGTTGATTTGTGTATTTGAGGGACTGATTAGTACTCAATTTCAAGAAGACTCATATTTATAAACTATAACACCATGTGGGTCAATTAATAACTGCACAAAAAATGTATATATTACCTCTCAAATGGATACATCCACCTATATTGTTGTGGACCTCCCTCTCTTGCTTCATAGGCCAAGTGAATAGGTAAATGTTCCATTGAGTCAAATAAGTTATGAGGAAACACCATCTCTAGCTTGCATAGCATTATTGGCACGCTTGACTCCAGATGCTGTAACTTTTCAACATTAAGCTCAGATTTACAAATTTCTCTAAAGAACATGGAAAATTCTGTCAGAATAGTTCATATATGCTTCAGTCGTGCTTTGAAGGCCCACGGCAACAATCTCTGAAAGAAAACATGACATACATGACTCTCTATCCCGAATAATTTTGCCTCGTCCATGTCAACACATCTTGACAAGTTTGATGCATAACCGTCTAAGAGTTTAAGATCTTTAACCGATCGCGATAATTCTAAATTTTGCTCTTTGTTCAATGTGTACAGTGCTCTAGTTTGGACGTCCGGCCTGTGCCATACTCAACCAAATGCAAATCAAGCCTTCTACAAATATCTTCTATGTCTCGTCTTACGTTGACTATATCCTTCCTCTTGCCCTTGGTGTCCATCACAGTGTACAGAATATTGCAAAACACATTCCTCTCAATATGCATGACATCGAGGTTGTGTCTTAACAATTGATCTTTCCAACATGGTAGATTCCAAAAGATGCTTTGTTTGTTCCAATGATGATGAATGTCATATCCCTCAGGTTCGCTAGAAGTAGCCCCCTCTTCAACACTTTGAATGTGCTTCACCCTATCCCATATTTCTTGACCACTTAAACGATGAGGTTCATTTTCCTGCTCAACCACACCATGCCTGAAGTCTTTTTTATTTTTCCAAAGCGGATGATCGATGGGCAGGAATTGTCGGTGCCTATCAAACCAACAGACCTTGTGAATGTATTGCAAGCTAAAACCACATTCTATTCCAGACATACCAGACATGCAAGCTTCCCTGATGTTTGCCTACCACTATGCATCCCATATACAAGGAAATCATTTATTGTCCACATTAAGGCAACCCGCATGGTGAAATTCTACCTCAATGATACATCGTACATAAGAATCCCTTCACTCCATAACATATTCAACTCGTCTATCAAAGGCCTGAGCATCTATCTTCTTTTTTGGGTTAGATGGCACAAGGATTAACATACTAAGGAACAAAAACTCTCTTCTCAGGCACATGGAAGGTGGGAGGCTGTACGGAGTCACAATCACAGGCCAACAGGAATAATTCCTACCCATCTTGTTGAAAGGAGCAAACCCATCCGAACATAAACCTAGACAAACATTGTGGGGATCCGCTGCAATCAAAGGATTTGAGCCATCAAATTTAAGCCAAGCTTCGGCATCAAATGGATGTATCACATATTTGTCAACCCTACGATGCTCTTGGTGTCATCTCATGTGAGCAGCTATTTGTTCTGATGAATACAATCTCTAAAGTCTAGGCACGAGAGGAAAGTACCACATCTTGCTTAATGCTTGAAGGGTCGTTTTGCTTTCATTCCTAACAACTTTGCACCTGTTATGTTCATAGAATTTACAATTAGTCTTCTCAGCATCATCCTTGTAATAGAGCATACATCCTTTGGGGCAACAATGAATTTTTTCACATCTAGGCCCAAGCTCTTTCACCTTTTTCTTTGCTTGGTAAAAATCCTTTGGCAAATTATTGTCATTTGGAACAACTTTACCCATGATCTGCATCATTTCTTTGTAATTTTTCTCACTCATATGGTGATCACTCTTCAAGCTTAGTGTTGCTATGGTAGCCGATAGCGATGAATGTTCACTATTTTCAATATGTTCGCAACCTTCCCATAATGGACGTTGCACATCTTAAAGCATTTTATAGAAACTTTCGGCTTCAAGATTAGGATCCTCTCCCATGTATAAAGCATTTTATAGAAACTTTCAGCTTCAAGATTAGGATCCTCTCGCATGTATGATATTTGAGTATATGTACCGGCATCTCCCATGTATGAGTAATGGGATCAAAATATTGTCCAATCGACAGTCTCACGACATCTATAACCAATTATTCATATTGATTAAGGTTGTCACAATGACTACTATCTCCGTAATAACCACTCGATGTCTATCAGACTTCCCCATGGCATTCCCAACATTTAGAATTGTTAGTTCTCTATGTGTTTTAATGATAATTGACATTTGTAAATTGAAAAGGTTGTTATTGATTCAAGCCAAAAGGTTCTAAGTTTGTAAAATAACTTGGCTCAATAACATGTAATTTTTCTCTGTTCTGATATGACTCGAGTTAGAGTTAAGCAACTTGAGTCATACCTCTCTGTGTCAAAAGCTAAAGTGATCTTTGAACATAGTGACTCGAGTCAATCATATATGACCCGAGCTACGTCATTGTGAAAATCTATTTTTAAAATGCTTTTGACTCGAGTCAAGTGAAATTGACTCGAGTCAGATGTCTCTATCTTGGAAAATAAAATATGTTCAAAGGTGACTCGAGTTAGTCATTTACTAACTCGAGTCAAGTTATGTTTTCATAACTTCTCTTACCTTAGCCCGATATCAGCTTTTTGCTGATATCTGATATGACTCGAGTCATAAACAAGTTAACTCGGGTCATATGAGTTACAGAAAGCTTCAAATGTTTCCCTCATGTCAAAGGACTCGAGTTAAGTCATCATGACTCGAGTCAAGTGATTTGAAAAAGACTTATCTGTATTGAAACATTATGCAATAACTCGAGTTATCTAAAATATGACTCGAGTCATGCTTATCTGATATTTGATATCTGCGTTCTCGAAATCTATATTACTTAGATTAAATCGTGGGTACTTCATTTTATTGATTATATCTATTCCTAACCAAGTTTAATCAGTTTGCTAGTGACTTTCATATATGCTTTACATTGATTAACCATCAAAATTATCATAAAGCAAATCTGTGTCAGATGCAATAAATGCTTAGCAGAGTTAAAGCACGAAAATGAAAAATGGACTTCTAGGCAACTATAAAGCATTCCGGCCATTTCCAGTCAACATTCTAACTAAGTCTCAAAGGACAAATGGAATGAAGAATGTCAACTAAGAATAACGGCTAACATCAGAAGAATACGAAGAGACGAAGTAGCACTCAACTCAATGGATATATTCATTAATCTCTCTCCAATGGTCATTAAATGCCATCAACTATAAAAGCCATAAGTATTCAGTTCTCTACCTACCGAATCTCTACGCATTCAATTAGTGAAATAAGCATTTACTGTTTCTACTCTTACGAACAATATCTTCGGATATTTAATCTTCAGTGTTTATTAATCTACTCTTTAGAGAGTTCATTATTGATTATCAATCTTTGTAAGAATCTCAAAGTATGGGACTTTAGGATTGAGACATTTGATTACAACTTGTAAGGGGGAGTAAGTTCTAGTGAGATAATTACTCCAAGAGTTACAGAGGGTGTAATTGTTTGAGTTAGTGAAATCCTAGAGAGTCTAGGGACTGGACGTAGGTCAAGGATTTACACCGAACCAGTATAAATCGCTTGTATTCACCTTCCCTCTATTCCTCTCTGTTACATTGTTTTAGTTAGTCTGTTTCATAGTATTTTCGAAGAAAAGTTTATAATCACCTATTCACCCCCCCTTCTAGGTGATATTGCACCTTCAATAATCCTTCATGAAGCACTTGCTACACAAATGAATTCTCACTATGCTTGGATTTTGAAATTTGAAAAACCTACATTTCACACACGGACAACTAATCGCATTACTTGAACTAGCTGCCTTCGCTGAAGCAAATTGGATGAACTCTTCTAAACCCTCCATGAATACTCGAGTTGTTTGTTTTCTCTGATTTTGACGATTGTACATCCAACTCCTATCACGATCGTCTTCCATGCTTCCCTAACTCAACCCTACACAAGGAGTTTCTTTCATTACGATGAATTTTTATATCCCAAGCATTGGTTGGGAAAGGGGAGAGAATGTAATATTCTAAATTTTGGAACTAGAAGATTTGGGAAAAGACTAATTTAAATAGGCTACAAAGCAAGAAGGAGATCAAAAGTCTTAAGCTTATCATGAGGAAAAACTTAAATAAATTAATGAAATTACTGTGGACCTCAAAAATTAGGAAAAAATTATGAAATGTTGTTTTGAGGATCTAGAAATATTATGGAGGGATTAATGATAAAAATGTGGCATAGATAACTTTCAAGCTATTATTTTGGATTTAAGGCCTATTTTCCTGAAAAATTAAGGAAAAATAAATAAGGGGTTAATCTGGGCCTAAAAATATTTATAGGCAATATTATGTGGCTTAGAAAAGCCAATTGAAGAAGAAAAGTCCTTATAAAGAATTAAGAATTAATTTTTAATACCTATCCAATATTTGCAACTTAATAAGTAACCAATTAAGTTACAAATAAAAGTCTTGCACAAAAATTAAATGGGATTATATTAGAATGAATTCCACAATACTCACCTTACCAATTAATTAAATTGGATAACACCACATTTTATGTGTTAAGATGCCGCCACATCATCACCCTCTTTTCTTCAAAATTTTGGTCAGACACCTCCAGCACATTCCACCGCCTCATTTCTTATTTAACCATTATTTATCATTCATTTCCGTCAGCCGGAACGTACAGCCAAAAAAAAAAAAAAAAAAAAAAAAAAAAAAAAAAAAAAAAAAAAAAAAAAAACCTGAGAGAGAGACGAGAGTCGGTGGAAGAGAGGAAGAAGAAGAGCTTGAAGGGAAACACCAAAACCGATTTGGACTTGTAAGCTTAATCTTGGACCAAGGTAAGCTCCCAAAACAATTACTCTAGCCTCGGTTTGTCTATATGATGCGTGATTTGAGAGGGGTTGAGGAAATGGATAATATGATTCTTGAGAGAGGAAAATAAAAACCGTAGATTTAAGCCACGGAAATCATGCCTAAGTGCTAGAATAGAGTTTGTGGTAATAACTCCCTCTTTTGCATGATGAATATTACTTTAAGGGTGATGAGCTCGAATCTGTTCTTGGTAGTTCAAAGGAATTTTTGTTTGATTTTCTTATGGAAATTTCGTAGAAGTGCTTAGATGTTAAATTATGTAAGAGTTATGTACCTACATGATGTGTTTGAAGTTTATGATGGTCAAAATGTTGAAACCCCTGTTTTCGGCCAGCCTATGTTCTGATAGGAAAGAATTGGATTTTGCTTACTCTAGTGCTTCCAATGTGTTTAGAAGAGGTTTTTGTGTGGGGTAACACCTTAATCACAAATTTGGGGAAATGCTGCCCAACTTTTCAGAAAAATGATTATTGGAAACTAGAACAATGATTTTTAGGTGAGGAAAAGTCAAGACATAATGGATCATTGTATTTAAGAACTCTATATATATTCCTGTACATTGCCAAGAATGTATTTTAGTTATCAGTGTACTATTCTATACTTGTGTTGCTCACTAAAATCCGCTGTATTATTTTGATAAATGTCGTAATTACAAGGGGTGTGATAGAGAAAACATAGATCACTGTGCACTTTCATTCATCATTTTTCAATATATATATATATATATATATATTTTGCTCAAAATCATTTGTGAATATTAAATACACTACAATAGTCTAAGTTGCCCTTTTATATATATAGCATAATTCCTTAGTTACTATGCGATGGTCATAACAGAATGACAGCAACATAATAACATAACATAGTAATAACATAACACAGTAATACTGACTAATTTAGTTACAAACCTAATTAACTAACTCTAACTTTCTTACTGATTTGGCCACTAATATATTTTATATGCTTTACATATCAACATGCCACAAATATAAGTGGCAAATACAACGGATCGCTTATACCAACCAATTGTCACTTAATCAAGAAAGTTGAAAACAAACACATGCATTCAACAAAGAACAGATCCCAACAAGTAACTAGAGAATGAGGATAGTATACTAGAAGATGGGGACATGCATGTAGAGGGGGCAAACAAAGAGTGATAAAGTACACAAGAAAATGGTGACATATTACAATTATGGGGAAAACAAATATACTATTATTTCATCACACAATTACATCAAGGTTGTAGTTTGTTACCTCAATTCTAGCAATCGATTGCCAAAAAAAAAAACAAAACAAGCACACCTAAACTTTAATGAGAAATCAACATTATAAATAAATGCAATGAAATACAAAATATTACAAGCAAGCAGCACAACATATTAATCAATTTATCACTGCATTCATGAGAAATCAAGTAGACCTAAAATTTAATTAAAAATAAGTATGTTTTTTTTTTTCCCGGATCTACCTATTTGTCTTCAAGAATTATTATTAATACTAATTTGTATGGATCCACATCTTATGCGCATTGCCCCCTCATTTGATCAACCATATTATTTCTTCATTGCAATTTGTAATGAGCCACTCCATTAAAATTTACTAGCAACAAATATACAATTCAGTGAATTGATAAACCTATGCAACTTGCACATGTTCTTATCTAAAGCATTTGATTGCGTTATCAATATACACACAAGGTAAAAATTAGGGAAAAAGATAAATAAATACCATATGAAATTGCAAAACCCCTAGAAGTCTTCTGAATTTGTAGAAAGACTAAGAGGTACCAAGGACCTATGAGGGATATGCAAATTCGGGTGAAATTACCATTTTGTCCTTATTTTTAAATAAATCAAAAAAATAAAAATACCCTCACCCGGCCCTCCGACGACCACCAATGAGGGTGGAGATTTTTTTTTGGGGGGGGGGGGTTGGGGTTTTTCTTTTTTACAAAAAATGATTTTCATTGAAAGTGTGAGGGCTAGGGTTTGAACCCCCAACCCCCACACAACCAAGGATCAAGTAGCCCACCGGTTGGGCCACTTGGTTCCTTTAATATATATATATATATATATACGTTAACAAATATATATATTCTTTTTAACATTTTTTCAATGGTATTTACAAATCTTGAAACGAGAATTACCATTCTACAAATGAGAATTAGTATTCCATAAACGAGAATTGCCACGTTTTCTACAAGAATCCCTTTTTTACTCTTTCATGCAAGTGAGAGAATTTGTAAAAAAAATGCACTTACAAATCCCGAAAAAAAATTACCATTCCACAAACGAGAATTATCATTCCATAAACGAGAATTACCACGTTTTCTACAGCGATGCCTTTTTTACTCTTTGATGCATGTGTAGAAAACGTTGTAAATGCTGTTTGTGGAATGTTAATTCTCGTTTCAGATTTGTAAAAGTGCATTTTTTTTACAAATTCACTCACATGCATCAAAGAGTAAAAAAGGGATCCCCAGAGAAAATGTTGTAAATGCCATTTGTGGAATGGTATTTCTCATTTCGAGATTTGTAAAAGTGTATTTTTTTTACAAATTCACTAACATGCATCAAAGAGTAAAAAAAGGATCCCCGTAGAAAACGTGGTAATTCTCGTTTATGGAGTTTGTGGAATGGTAATTCTCGTTTCAGGATTTGTAAAAGTGTATTTTTTTTTTTTTTTACAAATTCACTTACATGCATCAAAGAGTAAAAAAGGGATCCCTATAGAAAATGTGGTAATTCTTGTTTCGGAATGGTAATTCTCGTTTGTGGAATGGTAATTCTCATTTCGGATTTGTAAATACCATTGAAAAAATGTTAAGAAGAATATATATATATATATATTTTAATGTATATAAATATATTAAAGGAACCAAGTGGCCCAATTGGTGGGCCACTTGGTCCCGGTTGTGTAGGGGGTTGGGGGTTGAACCCCACCCCCCACACTTTCAATGAAAACCATTTTTTGTAAAAAAGAAATACCCCAACCCCCCCCAAAAAACGCACCCCTCACCGGTGGCTATCGGCCAACGCCGTACTGTCGGCGACCCTCGACAGGTGGCCCTCCGATGAAGGTATTTTTATTTATTTAAAAGTAAGGGCAAAAGGGTAATTTCACTTGAATTTGCATATCCCTCATAGGTCCTTGGTACCTCTCAGTCTTTTTACAAATTCGGAAGACTTCTAGGGATTTTGCAAATTCATATGGTATTTATTTGTCTTTTTCCCTAAAAATTATGAAAGGTTATATGATTCCTAAATTATAAAAATGCAACTTATTTTGAAAATTCTATGCTTACTACATAGTTTTAATTTAGTTAAAGTCATTTTTGTTATTATAAAAAATATTATTGTATGCCAACAAAATTTTATTATCATTGGCTCTCTATAACAAAATCATAATGATGATTATATAAGCTCTGTGAAAAGGTAATAGCTTATTAATTTTTTATGTCAATGACTACCATATTTATAGAATTTTGGTTTAACTAACTACTACTTCTATTGGGCTAGTATGGATAATCAAGAATTTACACTAAAACAACAAAAGAAGGTGCCTAATATGTAAGACAAAAGGGGAAAAAAAGCAGCATATGTTCACCGAAATTACCTCCGAAGATGAGGGTGAAGGAGGCCAGAGCCGAAAGGGGTGTACAGATGGTGGAGCGGAGAAGGGTGGACATCGGGAACTGAGCGGCAATGAGGGAGAGGAGGCTAGATGTCGGAGATCTCAACACCGAGTGGAGAGGAGGGCCAGTTGTTGGAGATCGAGTGCCGAGGATGGCCGAACGTCGACAATCTTGGCAGCGACCAGAAGTTTCGGATGGAACTGGAAGAGGAGAGGAGCAGAGAAGAGGCGAATGTGAGTTGTGGACTGAGCGGATCTCAAAACTCACATAAAACTTGTGATTTGTGACGGAACTGATTCCGTCACAAAATCACAATTTTGCGACCGAACTTGTTTTCTGTCGCAAAATGGCGCCCTTCTAGACGTCGTTTTCCGACGGAATCAGTTTTCTGTCATAAAACAGCGCCCTTCTAGATGCCGTTTTGCGATGAACGAAACGGCGCCCTTTTGGACGCTGTTTAGTGACGATTGTTCATCCTTCGCAATGCAATGTTCAGTAGGGCGTTGTTTTGTTACGAAGGCCTAACACCGTCACAAAAAGGCTTTCCTTTTTGTGATAGGCATCAATTCTATGGCAAAATGACGTCCCAATGGACGCCATTTTGCAATAGATACCAAACATGAAGATGAATTATCACCTAGAGGGGGTGAATAGGTGATTATAAAATTCTTTCACTAATTGCTCAAGAACACTTAAAACAGAGACAGAGAGAAGAGCAATGAACACAAGAGATTATACTGGTTCGGTCCAACTCTTGACCTACATCCAGTACCCAGAAACACTCTAGGATTTCACTATCTCAAACCTTGATTACACACTCTGTAACTCTCGAGTAATCCTCTCACTAGGACTTACTCCTCTTTGCAAGTTGTAACCAAATAACCACATTCACAATTACACACTCTGTACTCGAGATGATCCTTTCACTAGGACTCACTCCCCCTTACAAGTTGTAATTATACACCCACACTCAAGATACCACTACCTTGAGATTTGAACGAATTGTAAAACAAATGATAAAAATTTCTCACAGAATAGATGAATGATAAACACTGAAGCTCAATAATATCTGAAGATATATACAGAATAGAAATTGAACTCTATGTATGCTTTGTCTGTGTGCGCGTTCGTTATTGATGAATTCAATCCTTTAAGTATTTATAGTAGTTGAAGATTGAAGACCGTTGAAGTATTTGAATCTATCCGTTTGAATATTTGTATATGTTTGTTGAGAGATTTGAACGTCCGCGCCTTCTGCTTAACCTCAATCGAGTGTCCGCTTAGTTGGGTAATCTTTACGGTTGTCACTCGCGTGGTCTCGGACAAGTGGCAGCTTAAAATATTGATTCGGTGCGTTTGGTAGAATGGGCTAGCCTTAATTGGGTTCTACGCGTTGTCTCTATTCTGTGTCTCTCTCGGTGCGTTACAGCTCATCAAAATTCAAACTTTAGTTAAACATCTGAAAAACACTTCAACAGGATGATTAATGATAATACAAATAACATTGAATGATGTTTTGGAAGATATAAACAATTAACCAAATCATTCGAATGAAGTTGCAGATGATTTGTGTTTGCTGATATATTTGCTGATATACCATACTCGAGTACCCAAATTTATATACTCGAGTATCCAGTGAAAGAACACTTGACAGATGCTTCATTCTTATCAATACTCGAGTAGTCATGCAGTTCAGATAAACCAGAGACTTTGCAAATGATCATACTTGAGTATTCAATCTTGAGTACTTCCTGAATATTTCTTGAATTTTTCCTCAATACTTCCTGAATACTTGTTGAATACTTTCGGAATACTTTCTGAATATTTCCTGAATACTTTCTTGGATACTTTTAGAATACTTCCTGAATACTTGAGTATCCATGTAGAACTTCTTCACAAATGCGCATTTCCTCCATTAATACTCGGGTAGCAAAACTCAATACTCATACTTGAGTATCCTATATCCAATACTTGAGTATCTATATCCAATACTCAAGTATTGTTGCAGCAAGTTCATATCAGACACTTCAAACTATCAATACTCGAGTAGCCAGTTCTCATCTCGAGTATCTATGTGATTCAGGTGCACCAGAAGCTTTGCAATTGACCATACTCGAGTATCCATTTGCAATACTCGAGTAGCACCTATTCTTCGCTGAAACAAATGCACTAAATGAAACATATCAGCAAGACAATACTTGGGAACTCAATTTTCCATACTCGAGTATCATGCACATACTCGAGTATCCCATATTCCATACTCGAGTATTAGACAACCCGAGAGCAAGTATCACATTCAACAATTAACATACTCGAGTAGCTCCTTCCCAATACTCGAGTATCTCCATTTTCAATCAACTGATTCCTGATATTACTCGAGTATTAAGTGACATAATCGAGTATCATCTTCGAATGTCAAACTCCTGGCTACCATATTCTATGTTGTTGTGCAGATTTCAGACTTTCAAAAATGCAGCAGTATTGGCAATACAATGAGCAATTTCCAGCGAGCATAACGTCTTCGGTATGAATCCAAATCTAGCAAATCACCCCATCTCAGAAAGCTCTTCAAATATTCTTTCTATTTCAATAAGAATAAGCTCCAAACTAGTTGTATTTCGTCCATTAACATTAGATGAATGGAGGTTGTTCTTATCCAGCATTTTTGGTAGCATCCAGAACAGACTGTCAACTTCAAAACCTCATATCTCCTTCAATTGATCTTCGTTTTTTGTGTTCTTGATATTTTTGAAAATATATTTGAGTCTAGTTTCTAATGGCACCAGTTTAAGCTCAATTGGATTTGTCATTTGTGAGATACACTCAAATTATCGAAGCTTGGTCTGGATTGTGATGGTGATTTTTGTGGCAACTTGCAAAAATCATAGCTCTCTCATATGGACTCCTTTGGACTTGAATCTTTGTCAAAAGTACGCATTGGGAGTCTAGTTTCATATGCCACTGGTTTCACATCAATCTGATTCCTGGTTTGGGGGATATCATTGAATTACCAAAGGTCCGCTGAAACAAAGCTAAGCAGAGCAGCTGAAATCACGCTATTACTCAAGTATTTGAAGGTTTCTACTCGAGTATTGGTGTCATACTCAAGTATTGAAGTGTAATACTCGAGTATTGATGGGATTTTTGCCTAAATTGCAGCTGTCTAAGTATCATACTCGAGTATTACATTGTGGTACTCAAGTATTGCTTCAGGAATGCACTGAATAAGAACTGATTAAGTACCATACTAGAGTATTAAGTTGTGGTACTCAAGTATTGCTTTAGGAATGCATCAGTGGCTTATTTTAACTCCGTCAATTCAACTTCCATTTGATCATAGAGACTTTCATATTGATATTCTCCTTTCTTCAATCTCATCTCTTGATCATTCTTTATAATCTAACTTGGATTAACCTACAATAAACAAAGTAGTTAGTCAATGTATATGATACAAACGTTTTGCTCTAGATAATGACATAATATAAGACATCATCAAACTAATCATAACTAACAAAACACTATTGCAAAACGGCATTTTTAGTGACGGATTTCTAGAATCCGTTGCAATACTAGAAATTTGCAACGGATTTTTTTATCCGTCACAAATCGAGGCACATTTTGTGGGGAAATAATTCCGTTGCAAATTCCATTGCCATTTCATTTTATATGGTATATACATGAACGTTCCACTTATTTGTAAATTAAAGCCTTTTAATTTTGATATTATTCTTTTCAGGGTTATATTTTAAAAGTTTTGTACATTTTAATTAAATTATATTATTTTAATCTTGATTGGGTTAGTACTGATTCAACCACGATTAGATCATTGATCCTTAAACCATGCCCCCCCCCCCCAAAAAAAAAAAAAAAAAAAGAAAACCGGCTTTAAACCATGACCTCAACCAAATTCAATATGACTTTCAATCATACCTTGGTATTAAACATACTCAACTTATTAAACGGCAATCATTATACATTAAATTTGGAAATTTCCATCTGCAATAATTCAAGGCTCCTTTAGGATCATTCAGAGAAATTAATTCATACTCCAAAGATAAAATATTTTATTAATTTGTATGTATAAATAAAGAAAAAAATAATAATCATTTGCTTACAATTTACTTCAAATTAACAAAAGGATGCAACGAAATTGTACCGAGTTTTGTTCTTTACAATTATTTGGAAATTACATTACAATCATATAAACTCATACAACAGTACCAATAATTGATTTGGGAATATTGTAGTTTCCAGTGGTAGAAAAAGAATCGATGTTCTCTTGTTTATTACAGGGCTCTTGTAGTTAAAAAAGAAAAAGAAGCCTATTTGATTTATTGTATAAAGAATGTATGTATGTATATGTATGTGTGTGTATATATATATAATGGCCATGCAAAAGGGATCCAATTGCTAGGACTTAGCGAATGCGCGATACCCGAACGTGAGAACAAAAATAATGGCAATGTGAATGGAACCCATGTCTATGGCTATATATTGTGAAAAGTCATATCCCATTTAAAAGAAAATTAAAATAACGACATATTCTTATCATCTCACATTTTTAAAGTATCTTTTGATATATATATATATGTTCTAGTATAGAACACGATGTTCAAAGAGGGGCGATAGATTGATCTTGGATGTATGGGCTGGCCTGGATATCTATGAAGGAGATAACCAGGAGAGCGTGGGATCACCGTACACGACAAAGGGGTGGTGTGTGTGCACAGTGAGACTGTATGTAAATAGTCTAGGTTTAGAGTGTGTGCACCTTGTTGCCTGCCTTCTATATTTATAGAGGCGTGCAGTGCGATATCCGGACACGCCATTAATGGTGGGCCCTTAATGGGGCGGATATTGGATGATACCCCATTAATGGGACGTGTCATTAATGGGGCGGATATCCGGGACACGCCATTAATGACGTGTCATTAATGGGGCGGATATCTGGGACGTGCCATTAATAGGACGTGTCATTAATGGGGCGTGTATCTCGGCAGGCCGATTTGATAGGGGCGGATTCTGCCTAGCCGAGATTTCCGGATCTCCTGCTATGATTAGCGGATTACACCTCCTGGCTCGGCTTGGGCCTTGCCATGGACTTGGAGGCTTTTGGACCGGTTCGTAACAGATGCCCCCCAGCTCGGCTGTTCAGGCTTCTGGGCGGCCGAGGTGTATGATCCTCTTGGTCCGGTGCGTGACCGGGGCCAGTGCTTCAGCCAGCCCGGCTTCTTGTGCTGCGTCTTATCTCCATGATGTCGTTCTAGATGGTGCCCTGGGCCATGCCTGACCGGGGCGTATCGGGTGACCTCGGATTTATGTGGTAAGTCCCCTGTTCGTGGGTAAACCGTTTGGTCTTCTTTCCGTAGGCGCCATCATTGCGTCTTTATACCTGGCGTGTCCTGATTGGAAAGGGTCTGCAGCCGTCGCGCCGCTCCGAGTGCCGATTTGCGTGCACATTTAATGCTCCTACGTCATTCTGTGCATTTCCCATCGTGTCAATGTTCAAAGACCGAACTGCCCCCGGCGTTCCCTCTCCTTCTTCTTATATGAAGTGTTTGCTTCATGTTTGCGTTTTTCATTATTTCCCGCCTACACTTTTGTAGTGAACTTGCTCCGAGTTTCTTCCGTGAAAACTCCATTGTCCTCCATTTCGTTTGTTCAAGTCATCTTCTTCGTACTCACGCAGGTATTTTTCATCCTTGTCTCTACTTTTTTACGGCATATTTTGTACCGTTTAGTTATCCTCTGGTTTCTCATCTGCTTTTCCCATTCCTCTGGTCTTCTGAGTTTCCCTTTAAGATCAGTTTCTGGGTTTTGCTCTATGTGCTCCTCCCTTTTGACGTAAGGCCTGTAGCCCTTAGGTTCTAGTTTCTCTTCTGATGGATAGAAATAGGTCTTTCCTTAGAGCCAGACCGACGCTTACTCCTGAGGAAGAGGAGTTTCTTCGCACTCGTTACCCGAGAGCCTCTTATTGGGTTCTTGGAACTGAGCTCCCGGAAACAGAAAGGTCAGCGCCTCTACTTCGAGGTGGGAATGGTTCTTCCGGGCGGAGTGGGCCCCAACCCATACGTGCCGAGCTCGTCACCTTCCTTGGTTCGAATTCCGGTGTACAACGTTCCTCCTCCTTATCGCCTTTCGGGCCGGGGTTGGTTCTTTTGCCGGCTCTCGGGCTCCCGCCTTGATGGCCCAACCGCTCAACTCGTCGAGGGTCCACCCCCGCGAGTTTGGACCCGTATCCCGATGATTATCTCGGCCCCTAACCGGGATTGCCCGGCTGAGAGTTCATTCCACATTGCGCGCGGTGAAGACTCCAGAGCTACCTCGGTTCTTGGATCTTGGCCGGCATCGGCACCCTTCGGGCCCCACTTCCTCGCGTACCCTTTCGTTCGAGTCCGCCATCCGTTTTTGCCTTCTAACCTTGTTTTACCAGGTATTTCCAACTCGCTAATTTCCTTTTATGTTGCATATAGGTTAATGGCTCCGAAATCTTTGCCTTCAAAGAAAAGGGCCGAGGCCGAGGCATCGGATTCTTCTAGTCCACCCGAGGCCCCGTGTCGTAGGTATCCCCGGGTGTCCCACGAGGTCTTGAAGACCGGTCCATTATGTCGGATACGGACATTGCCCGGTTGGACCTACCCGCCATGGAGGGGTGCGTCCTACGCTGCCCAGAAGCCGACGAGCCTGTTTGTGCTGAACGGGACGTAGGCAGTCCCAATTTCTTTCATTTTTACCGGGATTATCTTACACGGGTTGGTGTCTGTTTTCCTTTCACCCATTTTCAAATGCTTGCCCTGATGCACCTGAGAGTTGTTAGTTCTCTAAGGGTTTTGTTGATAACTGACAATTGTAAACAAGATTAAGTGTAGTTGGAATTTGTTTGTTTCAATATAAAACACTCAAGCTTTGACAAACTCGAGCCTGCTTTTACAAACCGGAGGTTCACTTTGGAACAAAGACCAAACTTGGGATATAACACTTCAAACCTTACACCAAACCTCGGGTTTGTCTCTGCGAGAACTCGAGTTCACAATTGTGAACCTCAGGTTTAGGTTGGGCCAATAACATTGTAAGTTTTAAACTCTTTTTAAACTCGAGCCTATTAACTTGAACCTCAGGTTTACCTCTAGCGGGAAGATTTTTTCAAGTACTAAGAGCTTTGGGTACTCTTCACTGTTTCATTGGAAGCAAAGTTTTTCAAATTTGAAAAGCTCCTAAAAGTACTTTAGCCAAACGAACTCGAGCTGTCTCTATCAAACCTCGGGTTTGCCTCAGCCGAGACCTTTTAAAAGCTTTCAACAAAACAAACTCGAGCCTATGCATTTAAACCTCGGTTCATTTCAAGCCGAGAGCACTCGGTGTTTTTCAAGACAAACAAACTCGAGCTCGTGTACTTAAACCTCGGGTTTATTTCGACCGAGAGCATTTAAGTTTTTCAAAGATAATCGAACTCGAGCCTATCATTGTAAACTCGAGTTCACCTCTTACAAAGGGCAATGTGTTTTTCAAATTAAGAAGAACTCTAGAGTTCACGCTATGAACCTCGGTTTGAGCTTGTATACAAAAGGCCGAGATTTTGCTAAACAAAGGCCAAACTCGAGCCTACCCACTAATGGACTCGAGTTCATAATTTTGCTAGAAGTTTCTCAAAAGCCAAAATATCGATTTCCTCTCGGATGGAATGAACTCGAGTTCACTATGTGCAAACTCGAGTTCCAAGCAACCCGAGAGCAAAGAAAGCTTTCATGTCTCAAGAACCTCAGGTTCTATTTTGCAAACCTCCAGTTTAGCAATTTTTGAACTTAAACGCCCTTTCACTTCAAAGCTTCGAACTCGAGCCTGCATGAACCGAACTCGAGTTCGTGTCGTTGTTTCGAAATTCAAATCGACGTTTCAACAAATTACTCTTGTTTGTTCCAATTGCTTTCATGAATCATTCACTTATGATCCCAGATATGTTTAACAAGTTTATTTAGTGGATTTCAGTTAGCACAGATGAAAATTAATGAAGATCAAGGGAAAAAGCAAAAAGTGGTCAGAGCATTTATTGCACCTCAGTAAATTAACATCCTTTTGGTTAATCCATCTGAGCACGAGCTCTCAACGTTCAAAAACACTTTCTTCATCAAGCAAACTCTTCTCCAACGGGTAAATCCTCAGAGTTCCACATCGACCATATCGATCTGGATTAGGCGGAGTTTAGAGAGAAGATGACCAGACTTAATGCTAATCACCTACAACGGTTGGATTCATCATACAACGGTCATTTAATGTTCTCTACCTATAAATAGAGTGCATTAACTCCTTCTCAAGTTGACACAACTACTGAGAGCGAAAATTCATTGATTGTTATTTATTGTGTTCAGCTTTCATCTATATTGTATCAATCTGATACTTGCACTTCAGTGTTCATCTTATCTGGCTCGAAAGAGTTCTATCTCGTAAATCATTTATTGATTGAGATAACCATAAGTCGGGGACTTAGTGGTTGGGTGTATTGATTACAACTTGTAAGGGGGAGTGAGTTCTAGAGAGAGAACTACTCTTGAGTACGAGTGTGTAATCGGTTTGTGAGTATAGTGGATTGAAAATCCCAAGTGTGGCTTGGGACCGGATGTAGGTCAAAGATAAGACCGAACCAGGATAATTTCTATTGTGCAAGCTTTCCTTCCCTCCCTCCTCTGTCTATCTCTGGTTTTATTACTTCAAAACAGAGCATATTTCTAAAAGTTTTTAAAATACCCAATTCACCCCCCCTCTTGGGTATATAGCTCCATTTACAAGAGTCGCCCCGTCTCAACTTCATCCGAACGGGTGGGCATATCTTGTAGCGTTCGAGCAATTGTGTTGCTCCTACCCGGTTCCAATCCCATGCTTGACCAACCTTTTCTTCTACTACTTCGGCCCTTTACCCCCGGCTCTCCTAAGGAAGGTGACAAGTTAAAAGGGCTGGTGTCTCTCCGCGTTAATCCCGACCGGAAGCTCATGAAGCCCTTTTCCGATTCTTTTAAGAGGTTTAAGAACGCCTTTTTCAAGGTTGTCGCCGTACACAGTAAGCCGACTTGGTTTCTAAAGGGGGTCGAGGCCGCGACGTAGTGTGGCGCTTCCCTTTATATTGGATGGAGAGTCACCATAAAGCCAGCCCCTCGTCTTTCCGCACCCTCACAAGATGATCTCCTACCCGAGATGGCCCCTCACGTCCCAAGGTTGGACGCCTTCGTGGAGAAGTATGGCATCCCGAGTACGATCTTCTTCATATCCGGAGGGATCTAGGCCAATCCCCTCTACTTGTAGGAGTCCCTGATATGCCATGTTCCCTATTCTTTTGGTCATGTTTTGTATATTGTTAGCATACTTTGTGCTTATTACTGATTTCCCTTTACCTGCCCTTTTCAGCTCAAGACATGAAGGCCCTTCCTAGGTACTTAAAAAAGGTGAATCTGGCCGCGGCGTCTTCGAGTAGTCGGTCTCGGAAACGGGCCGCCCCAGTCAAGACTGTTGTGCCCGAGGCTGATGCCTCTATTGCTGCTAAGAAGGCTAAGGTCTCAAGTGTCGAGGAGTCGGCTCCATCCGTACCCTCCGGATCCCCTCAGGCAGGTGTTCCTGACTGCTGTCTCGGTAGGTGAAGCTGTATCTACGGAGGCCGTGACCGCTCCTGCGGCATTGATTCAGCCGGTGTCTTCGCCCAATCCACCTCCTCCTCCTCCTTCAACCGGGCCCTTACGTCCTTCATCCTTGCTTCCTCGTAGTTTTATATGGGACAAGGGGGTGACTAAAGAGCTGGATGTCGCTGTCCTCCCCCGGGAATTTATGGAAAGTCGGGCCTTGTCCCCGCCCTAGTGCTCAAGAGGTGCTTGTAGCGAGCGGTACCTTTGTAAATCTATTGGTTTCTTTTTGCAAGCCTATGTTATTGTGAGGGAAAAGTATGCTCGCTCGATGCGGCGTCCACGTAAAAGGCTCGCCGATGCGAGGCCAAGCCGCGCCTTATGGAGGAGGAGCGGGATACGGCCCGGCTTGAACGGGATGCTTCCAAGGCCGCGTTTGTGAACACGGAAAAAGATCTGCACCGGCGCGAGATGGGGCGGGGAAGTCGGCCTCGAATGTGTCCGGCCTGGAAAGGCGCTCGGCGAGAGTATGGAAGCGGTGAGAACCCTTCTAAACAAACGTAAGATGCTTGTCTTCTAAGGTTTCAACAGGCCTCGAGGCTGCCCTTGCCGAGAGGACCGGCACGCTTTGAGTCCGACAAACTCCTAAAGCAAACGGCCGATTGCTTTGACAATGCCTTGGAGCAGATCCAGTCTTTGCGAATCCGACGGCGAAGCCGAATTTGGACGGCTATGACTTTCGCGCCTTTGTTGAGGACGAGTCTTAGTTCCGTATCAACCCCCTTCCGCCAATCCATCCCGCTCCGAAGAAGAGGGAGGGGATTCGGGTGCGGAGAGCGAGGCACCCAAAGGTTCTCAAGAGGCCGGCCCGTCTAGTTAAGTTTGTCTTCAGTCTTTAGTGGGCGTCTGTGCCTCTTTTTCTTTTGAAGGTTTCCGGCATCCCTGCCGTTGTGTAACCATCTGTACATGTTTTTTATGACTTATGAATGAATTATTGCTTCACTCTTCTGCCATTTTATAAATTCCATATTTGAAACTTATTGACTGTATCAGATACGAGTCGTTTACTCGACCAACACCGAGGTGTGGGAGTATGGGATAGGGTTTTACGTCTTACCCTGCAGGGGTGTTAACTTAACCGCCCTCGTCCGCTTAAATGGCCTAGAAATGGTGATAGGAACCGAGTTAAGGGCGAGGTTGTCACATGTCGACCGAGGTGTCTATTACCTCAAATCGACATTTTGACTTGATCAAGGTCGGGATGGCGGGCACGCTCTTAGCTCGGGCGAGCGTTGACGCGTCAATTTCGCGAAGGCCACGTATGGCATTTTCGCCGAGCTCTTACCAATGCACGTCGGAGTACAACGGCCGGTGTCATACATCTAGATGTTTTTGTGTATTTGACCGGGTATAAGTACCTCAGAGTCAGGTTTTTGCTGGGCTTAGTGGCCTCGGCTTCGCGCTTAAGCAAATAATTGTGCACATTGACGCCTTTCCTTGAGGGATTCCTTCATTAAATAAAGCAGCTCTAAAAAGCGTACAAAAGGTCATAAATTATTCAAATGCAAAGCAAAGAACAGTTGGAAAGCAATTGCAGAAAACATAAACGAAAGTAAGAAACGACCGAGCAGTAGCCTCGGCCTAGCTGTAATAGATCTTTAGTTTATCGGCATTCCATGTCCTTCTAACCGGCTTCCTTGCCAAGGTTTCGAGAACATATGCCCCTGCGTCGAGCTTCTCTTTTACCCGATATGGTCCTTCCCAATTTGTTTTTGCCCGGTTTCCGTCCCGGAATTCTTGTTACCTATGTCGGCCCGCCGAAGTACCAAGTTGCCCCGGTTGAAGGATCGTGGTCGAACCTTACGATTATATTTTGCCGCGAGTAACTGCTTGGCGGCCAATTCCCGGCAATGGGCGGTGACTCGGATCTCGTCTATGAGGTCCAGGTCTGTCTTCAAGGCGTCGTCGTTTGACACCGATTCTTCCTGTCCGGCTCTGATCTTCCTCCATGATGGCTGCCCGATTTCCACCGGGATCATTGCTTCACATCCATATGTCAGTCGGAAAGGGGTTTCCTGGGTCGAGGACTGCACACTCGTCCTGTAGCCCTATAGAACACTGTGGAGTTGTTCGGTCCAGCAAGAGTCGACCTTTAACATGCGTTTCTTCAATCCGTAGAGAATGATCTTATTGGCGGACTCGGCCTGGCCATTAGATTGCGGATGTTCGACGGAGGAGAAATGTTGTTGGATGTCCAAGTTGGACGTTAAGGCCTGGAATCTGTGGTCCGTGAACTTGGTTCCATTGTCAGTGACGACCTCGGCAGGTATCCCGAATCGAGCAAAGATATTGTGACGAACGAATTTCATAATCCTGGACGATGTGATCGTAGTTAATGCTTCCGCTTCAATCCATTTGGTGAAGTAGTCTACGGCGACAATGAGCCATTTGAGCCGCCTCGATGCCGGTTTGAAAGGTCCCGAGAATATCCATTCCCGTTTATAGAAGGGCCGGGGGCCGGCATTCCTTTTAACTCGTAGGCGGCCATAGGATTCCGGCGTGTTTACGGCAAGCCGTCACACCTTTTGGCGGCTTCCATGGCGTCATGCTTCATGGTGGGCCAATAATAGCCGGCGCGTAATGCCTTCCTTGCCGGGCCTTGCCCCCCATGTGTTGGCCATTACATCCTTCATGTATTTCGGTCGGCACGTACCTTGCTTCGGACTCGCCTAGGCATCGCATCATCGGCGTGTACTCCTTTCCGGATAGCCGATCATCGACCATAGTGTAGATGGCGGCTTCTCTCATCAGCTTCTTTGCTTCGGTAGAGTCTGTGGGGATGATCCCTCTTTCCAGGTAATCTTCAATTGGTTTTCTCCAGTCCGAGGAAGACGAGATAGTCATGATGCATGTGGGCTCGGCCAAATTCTGTTGGATGACTGTTCTATGACTCCCCGGACCTTTGGTACTTGCGAGTTTGGAGAGGATGTCGGCATGGGCATTCTCTTCTCTCGGGATATGAGAGACAATGACTTCTTCGAATTCCGTCATTACCTCTTTTGCTCTATTCAAGTACTTGGCCAACAAGGGGCCTTTTGCTTGATAGCTGCCATCGATCTGTGCGGCCATGAGTTGTGAGTCGGTGAATACCTTAACCCGCCTGGCTCCGCTTTCTTTAGCTTGAGCCAATCCGGCTAAGAGTGCCTCGTATTCGGCTTGATTGTTGGAGGTCGGGAATTCCCGGTTGGAGGGAATGCTCGCATGCGACTCCCTCGGGGCTTTCAACAATGACCCCGCTCCGCTGCCTTTTGGATTGGAAGACCCGTCAACAAATACCCTCCGAATTCTTCGTTAGTCATAACCGAGTCAATTCCCCGATGAAGTCCGCCAATGCTCGTGATTTGATCGCCTGCGAGCCTCAAAAGTGATGTCGAATTCGGATAATTCAATCGCCCAGCTTGTCATTCGTCTTGCCAAATCCGGCTTGTGTAGAATCTGCCGGATTGGGCTGATTGGTCCGGACTACAATCCGATGTCCCCGGGAAGTATGGGCGAAGCCGCCTTGCCGTTGTTAGTAATGCGAATGCCATTTTCTCCAGGCTTTTGATATCCGAGCTCGGCGTTTTGTAACGCCTTGCTCACAAAGTAGATGGGTGTCTCGTCCGGCCTCGGTTTCTCTTACCAAGGCGGTGCTTACCGCTTCATCCCCTCTGAGAGGTATAAGAACAAGATCTCCCCCTCCCGGCTTCGTTAGTACCGGCGGGGTTGCCAAGCATTTCTTAATTTCTTCAAAGGCCGTCTCGCCGTCCGTATTCCATCCTCCCCGGTTTCTTTCTTCAATAGTTTAAAGAAAGGTAAAGCTTTCTCGGTGACCTTGGTAGGAATCTTGTCGAGCCAGCGACTTTAATTGCTGCACTTCCTTCTTGGAGTTGGGGACTTGCATATCTAGTACGGCCTTGCATTTGTCTGGATTGGCCTCAATCCCTCGGTTGGTCAATATAAAACCCAAGAATTTTCCCGCAGGCACCCCAAATGCACATTTGGTCGGGTTCAACCTGATTCGGTATCGTCTTAGTTTCTCAAACGTCTGCTCTAGATCCCGGATATGCTCCTCTGGTTTTTTTGACTTCACGATCATGTCGTCTATATATACCTCCACATTACGACCGATTTGATCCTCAAAGACTCGATTCATCATTCGGGTATGTAGCTACGGCATTCTTCAATCCAAATGGCATGACGTTGTAGCAATAGTTTGCCTTATCCGTCATGAATGCGGTTCTCTCTTGATCGTCGGGGTGCATGGCGATCTGATTGTAGCCGGAGTAGGCATCCATAAAAGAAGCTAATAGTACCCGGTACAAAGTTATCCACTAACCGGTCAATCGGGCATAGGATAGGAGTCTTTTGGGCACGCTTTGTTCAGATTGGTGTAGTCGGTACACACCCTCCATTTACCGGTCGGTTTTAAGACCATGACCACGTTAGAGAGCCAAGTGGTGTATTGTACTTCTCTGATGAATCCGGCAGCAAGGAGCTCTTCAATATGACTTTCAAGTGCTTTTTGCCTGTCGTCTGAGATATTCCTCCTCTTCTGTGCCACCGATTTTGACCCCGGCCATATGGCCAACTTGTGACAACAGAAGTGTGGGTCGATCCCTGGTATCTCGGCTGACGTCCAGGCGAAGACGTCCTGGTTCTGTCTTAAGAATTTGGTCAGTCTTGCTTTTATATCTGCGTCCATGTCCCTGCCGATTTTAGTTGTCTTGGAGGGATCCGTCCCGAGGATTAGTTCCTCCAACTCCCCTTCCGGCTCGGGGCGTGGGTTTTCTGGTTCACGGAGGTCCAGCTCTACCATGTTGATCGATTGCCGAGGCCGCCCTTCTTTTCTGACATCGGTCATCACCTCGTTGGTTCGGAGCCGCGGCGGGGATGACGGTTTATCTTCCTCGACACGGAGAGTTTCGAAGTAACATTGCCGCGACGCTTTCTGGTCACCGGACACTTCAACCACCTGATTCCTATCATTGATCATTTTCAATTTCTGGTGCTTAGTGGACGCCAGCATATCCCAACTGTGTATAGTAGGTCGGCCCAGTATAATGTTGTAAGGAGAGCGGAAGTCGGCCACTACGAATCTTACCCGTTCTGACTTGAAGGCTTCCTTGGTTCCCAAGGTTAATCTGAGGTCGATATATCCTTTTAGGAAGGAACGCTCTCCATTAAACCCGATTAGGGTAGATTTGCATGGCTTTAAGTCTTCAACATCGAGGTGCATCCTCGATATGCGTCCCGGCTTATGATATCCGCCGAACTTCCACGTCGATGAATATCCGTTTGACACGGCAGTTCAAGACGATCCCGGTGATGACCAATCCGTCATGGTGGCCGGGAATAACCTCCTTGAGCTCCTCGTCCGTGAAGACCAACGAGGGTGGTTTCGGTTTCGATGACGCGCCCTTAAATTTTGGTACTTCTTTTACCGTCAACACCTCCCGTAGGTACTTCTTGTGCTGGCTTATAGTATCTCCACCTCCTCTCGAAGCCGCCACCGATCCCATTGCATTGGAGGTCAAGATCCGGGTATCCTTCGGGAGGGCCGGTTCTCGTTTCTTCTCGGGTTCCAGAGCGTTCGTGGCGGACTCTCCCGCTTCGGCGACTACTATTCTCATCACTGTTTTCCCTTGAGTTTTAATGACGTATTGGCGCTAGCTTTCCTTCTCTTACAAACTTTTCGATAGCATCTCTGAGTTCATAACATTCGTCTGTGGTATGACCGGAGCAATCGTGAAAAGTGCAGAACTTCCCCCGGTCTGTATTGGACCGGTTTCTGAGAGGCCTCGGCTTGGTCACCCTCTTCATCTCGGTCTGGGCTACCTCCTTCCACAGCTGGGAACACGGGACATTCAAGGGGGTGTAGTTGCCGTACTTCCCCTTATTGTCCGTTCGCTCTGGTCTGGGCCGGCTCTCTCTGCCACGTCTGCGGGGTTCTGCCTTGTGCTTGTCGAGATCCCTTCTTTCAGGCGATGAATTCCTTGCCTTCTCGTGCTCATCTCGCATTGGCGATTTCCATTTGCTCGACGTCTAGGTACTTATTAGCTTTGGTATAGAATTCCGTCAGTGAATATGCTCGATTCTTACATAGATGTCGGGCAGCGGGTCATCGGGTCCAGTCCGTTGACGAGGCAAAGGTACATGGACCTCTTCGGATAAAGATCGTACCTGTATTGCCGTATCTCTGAATCGATCCAGGTACTTCTGCAATGTTTCGCCCTTCTTTTGCTTTACTTTACTCAACGTGAAGTGAGATTTTGGTTGTTTCTTACTGGTGGTAAAGTGCAATTCAAACTTACGCCCAAGGTCTTCAAAGTTTCGAATGGAATTATTGGGTAATGAACTCAACCATTTGTGGGTCGGCCCGGTTAACGTGGCCGCTATGACCAGACCTTCTATTGACCTTACCCACATTAACTTTTCGAATATCTCCAGGTGATGACGTGGATCCTGGGTCCCATCATACTTGGGGAGATCGGCTAGGTCGAAATTCTTCCGGTAAGGTGCCGTGGCCGTTGCTCGCGAGAATGGGGTCCCACCCGCGCCGGCCAAGTATTTCATCCTATACTGCCATGGTGATCCTCGTGTCCGAGGCGTAGTGATCGCCTCGCGTAGTTCATCCGAGTCCTGATCATGGTCTCGGTTTTCCTGATCCCTATCGTCATTATGGCGGTCTGCTCGCCTTCGGTCTTCCCTGTCCCGGATCCGCAAAGGTCCCTCCTTGTGCCTCCTGGGGGTCGGTTGGCGATCTCGATCCATTCTGGCGTCCCCCTCATTCCTGCCACGGGGGCTTCGATTCGATTCTGGGCTGGTACGCGGACTATTGCTATCCAGGCGTACAATCTCCTTCCCCTTACGGGGGCTTCTCGGGGTTCCGCGTTGAAAAAGGTTTTCAAGCTTTTCCTCTATCATTAACTCCAGAGCATGAAAATCCTCCTGCCTTTGGAGGTGATCTAGCTTTTCCTTGTTTTCAAACCTCTTAATCATCGACTCTTGGGTTCTCCTTAGGATGCGGACGTCGGTGTCTAATACCCGAGGCCGGGGCCGGGACCGGACCGTCTGGCTTGGACTTTTGGGGCCCCCTCGTGCAAAGACTCATTGGGGGAAGGAGAAGTGCTCTCCGCGTCCGTAACGTGTCCCTCGAGCGTCTTTCCTCGGGGGGTTGGTCGTGGAGCCGGCGGGCCTCGCTCGGCCCGCCTGAGGTTGATTTGGAGGTACAATACTTTCCTCATTCGGCCGGTCCGATCGCTGGCTTTGCCTGTGGCTTCTGGTGTTAGCCATTAGTGGTCACGGGGATAGAAGTTTAACGTCCCCACGGTCGGCGCCAATGTTCTGGTATAGAACACAGATGTTCAGCCGAGGGCTGATAGATTGATCTTGGATGTATGGGCTGGCCTGGATATCTATGAAGGAGATAACCAGGAGAGCGTGGGATCACCGTACACGACAAAGGGGTGGTGTGTGTGCACAGTGAGACTGTATGTAAATAGTCTAGGTTTAGAGTCACTACTACAAAATACTTAAAAGACGACCTAAAAAAGACCCAATTAACATCCTTATTCTTAGGGACGTTGGGGAGAGCGTAGTAGTATATTTCCATATGAGGCGACCTGAAATGGGTTCGAGGCGACCTGAAATGGGTTCAGGTCGCCTCATATGAGGCGACCTGAAATGGTTTCAGGTCGTCTCATTTCTCATATGAGGCGACCCGAAATGGTTTTCGGGTCACCTCATTGCCTATGAGGCGACTTTTAAACCATGGTTTCAGGTCGCCTATTATGATCCAAAGACGCCCGAATTGTTTTCGTGTCGCCTTAAAGTATTTTTTTTAAAAAAAAAAAAATGTGCTTGTCGCTTTTGTTTGGCCAATTTGCTGCAAATGCTTCACAAAATAATTAAGCGCATATCCGACTATAATATATTATGACCGTATGAATTATATGTATGTGCATTCCATCAAGAAGGTGAAATAACAATGAATAGAGTGGTTCAATAAGAAAATTGTAAAAGTGACTTCAACAAAAGAATTGGCTACACATATAAGATCATACAAGAGAATGACAATATATATGTTCTAATCAGTCAACAAAATCAATCAAATTCACAACTTAGCTTCCAACATAACCATGAGGATGCAAGAATATCAACAACTCCAAAGAGAAAACTTCAACATGCGAGCCTAAGAAGGCAAGTTCAAGAAAGTCACCTAAGAAGGCAAATAAACTTTCAAAGAACTTCAACAACAAAAGAAAGAATGTATGACCTAGATTTTGGTTACTAAAACTAGACCAAAACAACAAACAAAGCACCACTATGACAACAAATTTTTCTCACATTTGGAGGCAATTAATCTCCAAAATTTCACAACAAATTTTCACAATTTAATGCAGCAATTAGATAGCATCAACATTCCCTTCAATTGGCAAATAACACCGATATGCGACAAGAGGCAAACATATATAGCAAAAATGACTTTTGAACACGAAGCTTAACAGAATTTCAAGGTTTCAAAGATACAGAATTTAGCTCAACTCTAATGCTAAAGTGAATGAGAGCCACCTAGTAATAATCACGGTACCACACAAGCAAATCAAACACCTCCCAAGCAAGAAGCACACATAAAACTTTCAAGAAATCGGTTATGATGGTATGATTCAACAAAATTCTCAAGTCTTGGTTATTGGAAAATCAAATGCAGTAAGGGTATAATGGCAAAATCAAACCTCATATGACAAGGATCTATTTCCGAATTAAACAAGTGATCTAACCTCATATTCACAAGAATTAAAGTGGCAAATTCAAGAGCAAAGACCAATAATTTACATGAACCGATGTCAAAGACAAACTTAATAAGTTTCACAATGACAATCACCCTAACAAGTAATGACTTGCCTATATATTCACATTGAGCCATGTTCAAGAAGATATCTAGCCATCATGTCTCGAATCGAATCGATGTCATCCCGTGAGTACGGATCCTCGCACGAAAAAAACCGTAAATTGGAAAACAAGGTATAATTAACAACCGAAGTACCACAACAAAAAATATCATCATTTGAGGATCACGGAGCATTACGTACGCTTTGCAAAGCGGTAGTACGTCCGGCGGAAACGATAGATTGCATCCAATTGATAACGTAGTATCCGCACTCGGTGTTCCCCGGTTGGTGATGGCACTATAAATAAAAAACAAATTGTTAAACAAAGCTACCGTGTCTCGAAAAAAACTTGAATTGAAACTACTTACCTTCGGATAAAACCACTTCGGTCCACCCCGCTCTCGTGCTCCAAAGAATCTGTCTATATGTCCTAAGACCACTATCATTAAAATGGAAATTAACAGACATGAAAACAATTCATTTAAAAAAAGAATCGATGATTTAGACAAAAATTTACTTACTCGGCAAACATGGTTTTGATATCCTCGCTTGGCCTCCGCCACCTATGGAATCGAACCAATAACATGCGTTCTTGGCTGGACAAACAACGCACAGGTCCAATGAGCACTACAACATATACATATTAATATTAAACTAAGATAAAAAAGCATTTTTTCCTTAAAAATCTTATATAGACAAAAAAAAAAAAAAAAATACGCACCCTTCATGTATCGGGCGCTAGATAACAAGACGATTTTATGTCGCCCATTGTTAAACCAACATAAATGGCCCTCCCGGCTAAGA
This sequence comes from Acacia acuminata, assembly GCA_019022655.1. Taxonomy (NCBI): domain Eukaryota; kingdom Viridiplantae; phylum Streptophyta; class Magnoliopsida; order Fabales; family Fabaceae; genus Acacia; species Acacia acuminata. The sequence continues at coordinate 841,866 of JAFJYI010000304.1, read as the reverse complement.
TATTGCGAGCCGAAGCCGTGGATCCAGACATAAGAATCCATACGAATCCAATAGGTCTCCCTTTTGCGTATGTCGTGGCGTACACTACGATCGAAATAAAATGATAAGTGTTGTTGAATATATTAAACAAAAAAAGAGTATTGACATAATTAAAGGGTAAAAAAAACTTACAAGATTGCAAGTTGAAGCCACCGTATATCTAAACAAATCCATATGCATAAACTCACAAATCTTTCCTGTCAATTGATATCGGATATGTCTTGTCTCGCACCGACAATGCCCGAGGCATCTCGCAAGCCGATAGAGACGATGTCCCGGTAGAGCTCTCGCAGCGTTGATAAGTATGGAAATCTGCCCAGCTTGTTCATGCTATGAAAACATAATAAACAAATTATGAGTGGGTTAGCAATGAAAATCAATCTTAAACCCTACTCATCGTCAATCAAGAATGTATTTCTTACCATTGGAGGTGTCGTCCCCACCTCAATAAGATGATGCGGCCAAAGGATGAACGATGTGGTGGCAGCGTCTAGCGTGGGAACCTCCTCATCAACAATCGGATGGCGGTCTTTTCTTCCCCTCTCGCACACTTGTCGAGTCACCCTACGTTGGTCTTGTGGAATTTGCATATTGTGGTGTGGTTTGTTCTCGATAAACAAGACCATCTGCAACAATACGCCGGTGTGGGTCATCCAAATATAGGCGCGGGGTTGTCCCCCCGTGGAGTGTGAGAAGGCTCACAAGCTCGTCAATAAGTACATCCGGGAGAGTGATGAGAAGGTTCGCCAATAGGTACATCTCGGAGCGTGAAAACTTTCCTTGCCGCTGGGAAGGCCGGATTCCTCGTTTGAAGGTTGCGTATTTACCTTCCCTTGTATCATCTCCCTCATTTCACCCCGTAGTTGTGCCATAACCTCATCTACGAGGACGCTCGAATTTTGGCTACAAGCCGAGGACTAGGGTTGTCATCGTCATGCGAACAACTCGAACGCCGTCCAAAGTATTTCGCGACACTAACTCCCCTCGGCTCCCCACGAACAAAGATCAAGGTAATCGCTTCCCAATCGCCGTGGACAAAATGTCCATCCGTGTACCCGCGTGAATGAACCTTGGCCGCTTTGTCGCTCAAGCACATCCCGTATCATAGGATTTTTCATAAATATTAACTAATTAAACTCTAAAAATATGAAACAACCGAAGCTATTTAATACTTCTAATTTAACTACTTACAATCTTTGAAGCAACCTCACCCACATCTTCATTTATGTATTTCTCGCCCTTCATCCTCGCAGCCTATCCATTTTTTGTGGCGAGGAGGACGCTCAGGGCCTGGATAACAAAGTGGAAGGATCGGATTGAGCAGCTTCCTTCATTTTCTCGCAACTCTTCTTCCATCGCCCCCGTTCAAGCTTCTTATAGCCACCCCTAGACATGCAATGCGGATACTTATTTCTTGCTTGCCTCTCCCTATTGGCCTGACTTTTTTCCCGTGACACGAAAAACAAATAAAACCGAGCCTTCGATGTCAAATAGATTCAACTAAAAGATAAGATATGAAAGAAATTTTACAAGAAATTCGATTCTCGCGTGACGCCACAAACTCCCTCCAAATCCTCGGACTAATGTAATCATAGTCCTGACATGGGTCCTTGTCCCTCTTTGCCCCTCGAATATACTTTCTAGTGAGCTTGTTCTTAAAGTCTTTCCAACGTATACGAACCTCGCCCATCCAATGCTTGTTCATGGCCTTATTGTTAGGCACATCATACGTTTGCTGCAAGGTAAAAGAGAAGATATGAAAGAAATCAAGTGATAAAACTAAAGATACAAATGCATAAGATATCGAAAGTGAGATACCAAAAGTTGTGCCCAGATCAACTCCTTCGTTTTAGGAGGAACCAACTTCCAATGAGAGAATACAATGCGAACTTTGCTTCGAGCCGATAGCCTACGTAGCTAATGAAATTGTCTTCCTCCCTGACCAATTGGTTTCATATTGGCATCGAACTCCACATGCAGCCTCTTTTTCCGACCGCCACGACGTGCAATTAACGCACCCATATGTGTGCTACCTCTACCCCTTCTCACCACCGGTACATCATTCCCACCATCACCCGATGACTCGTCGAGCTAGACATATTCCCCTGTTCATCAAAGACAAATGAATAATGTTAGATAGGGTTATTATTAAATAATAAACGAATGAATAAAATGAACTAACATGTTAAACCCGTACAAAAATAACATAGGACTTTCTCATAACTTAAGATCTTACTTTATATGGTTTCCCATATTCCTTCGAATGATCCTTCCTTGGAGCATATTCTTCATCATCTACCAATTCTACTTCACGTGTTGTCGGTGGATTTGTTGTGAAAGGGAGTGTATCGTCCAGGTTCAAGGATTCTTCACCATACGTCTGTTTTTTACTTTGAAGTACAATGGACATTTTGTTATTTGCAGGGTCTCGTAACATAAAACACTTGTTTCGCCCGGCTTGCTAGAATGAATGGCTCGTCTCTATGACCAAGTCTTTGAAGATCAACCGAGACAAATCCAAATTTAGGATCTATTACAACAAAGATTATTGTTAACCCACTTACATTTAAATAAAGCAACTTTGAACTTGGTGTAGCTCATCTCCCATATTTCTTCAATAACTCCATAATAGGCCATAGATGCTAACACCGGGTTTTTGTCTTTCGAACTCGAAAAGTGCATGGATTCAGCTTCAACCATCACCCCACTGTTTTGCACAGAACTCCTATCATCTTGGTCTTTTGTGTAGAAAGAATATCCGTTGATATCATAACCTGTCCAAGTGATGACCGATAAGAAGGCCCCCGTGCTAACCACTCGATTGTAGCCGACACACCGGTCTCGTGCAATACCTTCTCCTCGAACCACTTTATAAATGTCTTCTTTTGCTCATTAGCTATCTGCATGTCATTCTTCCTTGGATTCATATTCTTCAAACTCTTTCGTGTTCATCAATGTATGGTTGAACTTCTTCCGTATTATTCAAGATGTACAGGTGTGCTTGCAACACCTCGCACGAAGCATATTCTTCAGTTTGATTCCTCGAGTTCCCTCACTTATCCCCTTATCATGCCGAGATTGTAACGTCGCCCCGATAGATAATCTTTACGTAACTCCATAGCCTCTTCCACTACATATCTCTCAACGATTGAGGCTTCCTACGATAAGGATTTTTAGAATACCCTTTTAAGATCTTCATGTATCGCTCGAAAGGGTACATCCACCTTAGGTAACCGGACCGCAGAGCCTTACCTCCCTTACCAAGTGCGCTATCAAAGTGCACCATTATATCGAAAAATGCAGGAGGAAAATGCATCTCTAGTTGGGACAAAATAATATAACCCTCATTTTCCAATTCATCCAACTTTTCAATGTCAATGACTTTGTTACATATAGCATTAAAGAAAATACACAATTTTGTTATAGTGGTCCGCACTTCATCTTTCATAATGCCCCTAATAGCTACCGGTAATAGTTGTTGCATCAACACATGATAATCATGAGACTTCATTCCCACTAACTTCAAATCGTCCATTGAAACACACATTCTCAAATTTGAAGAATATCCTTGTGGAACCTTAATGTCATATATACACCCACACAAACTTTTTTTCTCCGCTTTTGATAGTGTATGAGCTGCTGGCTCCATGTATGCCCTCTTACCATCTTCCGTTACTCGTGGATGTAACCGTTCTCTTATTCCCATATCAACCAGGTCTAGTCTCGCACTAATTCCATCCTTAGTCTTCCCCGGTATGTGCAAAAGAGTACGACAAGGCTATCGCAAACATTTTTTTCCACATGCATCACATCAAGACTCGTGTCTCACATCAAGACTACGCCAATATGGAAGATCAAAGAAAATTGATCTCTTCTTCCATATATTCTTCTCACCCGCAATCCTTTTCTCGTTTACCCAATGTGACATTGATATGCATCACCCGACTATAGACTTCCTCTCCTAAGTTAATGCCTTTGGAGCCGTTCTATGCTCCGGTAAGCCGTTAAAACGCTTTCTTAACTTACGATATGGGTGGAACCGATCAAGAAACCTCCTATGACCGAGGTAGACCGTTTTTTTTTCATGCTTTAATTGCTGGAAGTTTGTGTCAGCTTCACATATTGGACATGCTTTATGCCCCTTCACACTGTACCCAGACAAATTTCCGTATGCAGAAAGTCGTTGATCGTGGTAAAAATCATTGCACGCAACTTGAAGGACTCCTTCTTATATGCATCAAACACATCTATGCCTTCCTCCCACAACTTCTTCAAATCCTCAACCAAAGGCGCCAAGTACACATCGATATTGTTACCAGTCTGTTTTGGTCCGTAAATCATCATAGAAAGCATCACATACTTGCGTTTCATACATAGCCAGGAGGTAAGTTGTATATTACAAGGAGAACCGGCCATGCACTATGGGTACCGCTAAGAGTTCGATACGGATTGAAGCCATCTCGTACAAAGCCCCACCGAAGGTTTCTTGGCTCAATGCCAAATTGCGGAACATTTCGTCTATTTTCTTCCATTGGAGAGAGTCACCGGTGCCGTAGATATTTTCCATCGGATATTCTCTCATCGAATGCCATCTCAACTTCTTTGATGTTGCTTCACTAGTAAAACGACGCTTAAACCGAGGAATTATGGGAAGATACCACAAGGCCTTCAAAGGTTGCCTTTTTTTGTGTGATCTCCGAACCACCACCTTTCTTCACTTTGTATCGTGAAGTTTTACACTTCGACAATTACTAAGGCCTTCATACTCATTTTTGTACAATATGCAATCATTAGGGCAACCGTGTATCTTTTTATACTCCATACCCATCGTAGATAAGATTTTCTTGGCCTCATACATACGATTTGGAAGTACATTATTATCCGGCAACATATCACACAACAATTCAAGCAACGACGTGAAACCGCATCGGTCCACCCACATGTTGCCTTTAAGTTGACCAAATGTAAGGTCCTTACAAATAACCGTGTATACTTAGTACACCCAGGGAACAAAGGTGTCTCTCGCATCACTCCGCATGCTATCATATTCATGCGGTTGTGCAAAGGATTCGACCTCAACATCATGAATCATTCTCTCCATTCCATCATCATCTACCTCAACTTCATTTTCGTAGGATGCACCGGGAGTTACCTCCTCACCATGCCATATCCACGCTTGTGTATCGAAGGTTTATTCCATCACAAATTAGGTGGTCCCTTATATCAGCAATATCCCTTCGAACCCCATTTAAACAATTAACACATGGACAATAGTACATCCCATTTTTTGTAGCCACATTCCTTCTAGCAAATTCAATAAACTCTTCCACCCCATTCTCATATTCTTCACTAGTTCTCAAAGCATTCATCCAACTATGACCCATTTTCTTATCACCTAAGACATTTCCAACAACAAATCAAGTTCATAACAATTTCAATAACGACATGGTTTTTTCTCAATCTTGTAAAAAAAAATTCGGAAAGATTTCCCCTCAACAAATGAGACATCCCAAAATTTCAACAACAAACCATTTCAACTTAATTCAACAAAACTTACTAACTAAGGCAATTTAGAAAATATCAGCTATTAAATCCAATAATTTCATCAATACAAAAAACTAAAATATATCTAAGTTGTCTAAGTCATAAACTATAAATTATGGACATCTAAGCATCATTATCCATACTACAAAGATTACCTAGTTCAATGCACATCAACAACAAAACAATATTTAACTATAATTACCTCAACTTTAAATTCCTCTCCTTGAAATTTATTTGCTCTAGTCAACCTAAAGACAACAACAATAAAGACAACATTAGAATTATTCAAACTAACATTGAACTTAGGATATAACATATGAGAGGGAATAATTGTATGACAAAAGCAACATGATTAAAAATACCTACCCTAGGACCCCTCAAGCTCTTGTGGGTTGTTGTCGTGGCCAAGTCACAAACAAGTAGTCGGATAAGATCAATATTTATCAACTAAATCCCCCAACACCGATTTGTTCCATTTCCTAGCAATAAAACAACCATTACAAAAGCATGAGAAGAAAGCATGGATATGGCATGGTGAGGAAGTAACAAGTCTATTATTGAAGTAACAAGTCTACCAAATTAAAGTGGTGTGTTTTGAAACTAAAAGCAACATGAACACAAATAAAACTAAATACTATGTAGACTTACCCTAATTTTGCAAGACTCATAGACCCTTTTTATTTTTAAGAAAAATTGGTGTGTTTTGAAAAAGAGGGAAGATTTAATGTAATTGCAACAATACAAGAATGCACCATCAAAATCCTCTTTTCCGCCGCTATAGCTTCTCTCGCCATGTGATATATGTAATCTCTACCGAGGGGCTTTCTAGTAAATAATAGTAGGGAATTGCTCGAGTTAGTTAGAAGAAAGAGAAATTAGTAGTGACGTGGCATAGGCGGGAATTATACATACCGTAATGTGACCATTGCATGTTTTTCGTGAATGAATTCAGTCCTTTTTCCTCTTCGCACTATCACAATGTGAGATTTTTATTCTAAGAATTTGTGGAGAATGACACACTTGACACATGTCAAAAAACATAATCCTCTTGGTCCAGGGAAATCCACCACATAGAGCCACAATTCAAATCTTCCAAAGAACAAAGATTGGTTTGACTATCATGCATTAATCATACACACCACATATCATTTAAAAAAAAATTCCAAATTCACTTCATCAAATGGGATCACGACGGGCTTTAAACATCCATGAAGCACTATAACTTGGAATCCTTATAACAAATAGACATTTAAATTTACATAATCATACACACCACATGCACGTCATAAAAAAAGATGGTAGTTGTCTTCACATGTATTTACATGACCAATGGTCTCAGAACCACTTCATCTCGTAACTCCTAGTTTTTTATTTTCTTTACGTAATTAGGGGCTAGACTCTCATAGTCTTTTTCCCTCTATTTCTCAAGCCTCGCTTTGCTCGTACTTCACAAAAAAAGTATCTTTTTAATTGTGATTTACGATATAGAAAGTGAATAAATGAAATAAGTTTAGTGTCAATTTACTTGAATAAGTACTTTTGGGGATCTTAACTTAATTCCAAATAAGCACAAACTTGAAAGACGAAAAACATGGAAGTCTCTCGCAAACACGCATTCCCTACCTACAACCAGATCTAGATTTTAGTTTCAGTTCCGGCAAGGTCTGAGTTCGAAAGTCGACAAAACACTTAACTAAGCATATCAAATAGTGAGGAATACGATTTTGTTTGTCCATCTACATTATTATTTTGTCTTTGATTCGACTTCCGGCCGAAAAACGAATTCCGGCTCTAGAACGACTTTTTTCCGCTATTCCTACCTAACCTTTCAAACGATATTTACCTAAAGCCGAGCCACAACGACTCCAAGGGATAGTCACCGGTCCCTTCGTACAAAAACGAAACGGTCCCTTCATAACCAGTCATCCATAATATCTCATAAATCATTTTCATCTTTGGTAAATTTACCAAGAGCTATAGTCATAGTGATCCTCCTTATCCCATGTTTTAGATGTTCAACAAAGAAAAAAATAAAAAAAAAAAGAAAAGAATTACGAGCGTACCGTAGAGATCGTCGTGAGAAGGTGGGCTGGACGCGGCGAGACAGAGGTCGACAAACACGACGCCGAGAAGAAGAGAAGACGGAGGAAACGACGGACAGTCACGACTGAGTCGATAGGGTTCGCCGGCGATGAGGGAAGATGACGGAAATAGCCTAGATATCAACTGGGTTTTTGACGGCGACGAGGGAACCAGAGGAGTCGAAACTTCGAAAATAAAAGAGAATACCTTCGCGGGTTGGCAAAAATAGGGTTATGGAGATTTTAGGCGACTGATTGGGCTTCAAGTCGCCTATATTTGAAAATAGGCGACTTGATCCAATTTCAGTCGCCTATTTTTCACTAATAGGCGACCGAAAATGGATCGTCGCCTATTTTCAAATATAGGTGACCGAAACCCATTCGTGTCGCCTATTTTTGACAATTTTTAAATTTTTTTTTTTAAAAAAAACAACATGTCCCTTCAATTCTCGGTTTTAGTTATCCAATATAGGCGACCCGAATGGGCTTCGGTCGCCTATATTTGAAAATAGCGACTTGATCCATTTTCAGTCGCCTATTTTTCAATAATAAGCGACCGAAAATGGATCAAGTCGCCTGTTTTCAAATATAGGCGACCTGAAGCCCATTCAGGTCGCCTATTTTTGACAATTTTTAAATTTTTTTTTTTAAAAAACAACATGTCCCTTCAATGCTCGGTTTTGGTTTATGGCAAATTTTTTTTTTTAATTGGCACATATATAGGCGACCAAATTGTATCGTCGCTTGTTTTTGGAAAATGGCGACGATTATTGTTCAAAGTTTCCTATTTTTTTCAATGCTTGGTAATTTTCCGCGCGCAAACAAAATATCCCTCCGGCGCCAAATTTTTTAGCATATTTCGGCTCGTCTTGAAACATTATCGTCGCCTATTTTAGACAATTTTTTAACAATTTTTTTTATAAAAAAAACCCTATGTCCCTTTAATGCTCCGTCTCCGGTTTAAGGCAATTTTCTTCTTTGTAATAGATATATAGGCGACCAAACATGTTTCAGTCGCCTATTGTCCTACTTTTTACACATATGGTGCGCAAACAAAATATTCTTCCATATTTCCCTCTCGGCGCCAAATTTTTTAGCAGATTTCAGCGCCTTGAAAAATTATCGTCGCCAAAATTGATTTTTTTTCAAAAAAAAAACATACATACCATGGCGCCAAAGGCAATTAAAGCGTCCTTAAAAAAATTTAGGATGTCAAAAATTAATTTTAAGTCCCGAACAATTATTCAGATGTTGAAGGCTCATTTTCCTTGTATATAATTACAAGATTGCCATTGGCCTCATTTGTTACTACCTATTTCTTATTTAGGACGTCTCTGGGGGAAGTAATATCACATTTTTGTAGTAGTGAGTGTGTGCACCTTGTTGCCTGCCTTCTATATTTATAGAGGCGTCTGGTGCGATATCCGGGACACGCCATTAATTGTGGGCCATTAATGGGGCGGATATTGGATGATACCCCATTAATGGGACGTGTCATTAATGGGGAGGATATCCGGGACACGCGATTAATGACGTGTCATTAATGGGGCGGATATCCGGGACGTGCCATTAATAGGACGTGTCATTAATGGGGCGTGTATCTCGGCGGGCGATATGATAGGGGCGGATTCTCGCCTAGCCGAGATTTCCGGATCTCTGCTATGATTAGCGGATTACGCCTCCGGCTCGGCTTGGGCCTTGCCATGGACTTGGAGGCTTTTGGGCGGTCCGTAACAATATATATATATATATATATATTCCTATTGATATTTTTGAAGATTTTGCTGTTGCACATTAATAAAGTCTGAACTGTTGATCTTTATCCTATTTTACTCACTCTTGATCTTTATCATATTTTACCCTTTCTAACCCGATTTATTCTTAGTTGGTGTTTGGAAATTATATATTTACTGATTGCCACTCATATTGGATTGATTATAGATTTATTTTTTAAAAAATAAAACAACGTTTAAATGAATTAAAAGGCGGATAAAGAGATAGAATATAGTTACAATGAGGTCAATAATAACAAATACTAGTGGTTGGGAAAAAATTGTAGTGTGGTGTGTTAATTCGATGCTCTACAACTTTTTTCTTTTCCTAAAAACAAAGTTAATTAACACTTATTGGAATTGATTCTTTTTTGTTCAATTCTGATATATATATATATACGCACGCATAAATTCATGACTAATTAATTTATGAATTAAAACAAAATTTTTATTTTCATATAAAAATACTTTTTCGCATCATACAAATATGGAATTTTTACTTTCTGAGAGTGTTATTACTTATTACTGCAAAAAGGGAAGAAAAAACCAATTAAAGGCATTTACTTATTTAAAAACTCAAGATAAGTAGAATAAAAAAGAAATTGTGTACTTCTGACACGACCACAGAAAAAAGGCATTTTATCACAATTATTTTTTATTATATATCACGGTTTTAAACCGTTATGTATTGTGGCGCCATATATTATTGACACAATAATTAAATATGACCCAGACACACATATATGTAGAAAAAATTGTACAATTTTTCTTAAAAAAATTATTAACAATAATATTCATTTTTATCACTATAATTTGTTTAAGAATTTTATTATAAATACTTAGGAGTGTAGGACATCATAGAAAATAGACATTCTTAAAAATAATATATTTGCTGATAAAATAATCTTTGCCACTCATATTGCATCAATTATAGATTTATTTTGAAAAAATAAAACAACATTTAAATGAACTAAAAATTAAAGTCGATTCTAAAAAAAAAAGAAAGAAAGAAAGAAAGAAAGAAAGAAAGAATATAGTTCCAATGAGGTCAATAATAACAAATAGTAGTGGTTGGGGGAAAAAAATAGCAGTGTGGTGTGTTAATTCGATACCCTACAACAATTTTTTTTCAAGAAAAAAAGGTTAACACTTATTGGCATTGATTCTTTCTTCTTCTTTTTTTCCTTTCAATTCTGATATATCTATATATATATATGTGTACACATAAATTCATGACTAATTAATTTATGAATAAAAATAAAATTTTGATTTTCATATAAAAATACTTTTTCGCAACATACAAATATGTTGTTTATACTTTTTGAGAGTATTATTACTTATTACTATAAAAAGGGAAGAAAAAACCAATATAATGAAAGGCATTTTCCTATTTAAAAACTCAAGATAAGTAGTATAAAATATATATATATATATATATATATATATATATTTTGTGTGGTTCTAATCCTGCTCCGAAAAAAGACATTCCATCACAGTTATTTTCGATTATATATCACAGTTTTCAACCGTTTATGAATTGTAGTGGCCCTATATATTCTTGGCAAAAATACTTAACGGTTTTGAATACAACACATAATATAATTTTTCTAATACAACACATGTTTTGTATTGAGACTTGGTGAGACCATAATATGCATCATGCTACAATAATACATAAGGGGCTCACATAATTAGTCGTTACATATTTCGTAATGCTAGTATTATGTATAACGGTCTCACATAAATAATTGTTATATATTTAGTAACATACAAAATAACTACTCTTAACTGTTAAGTATTCAAGAAACATACATAACAATTGTTACCTAAAAACCATTAAGTATTGATTCGAAACTTTTTAAAAAAATAAGAGTTTCTGCTTTAGGGGATATATATATATATATATATCAATCAAAAGATACTTTAAAAATGTCATAAGAGATGATAAGAATATGTTGTCCTTTTAATTTTCTTTTAAATGGGATATGATTTTTCACAATATATAACCATAGAAATGGGTTCCGTTCACATTGACATTGCCACTATTTTTGTCCTAGCAATTGGATCCCTTTTGTGTGGCCATTATATATATACATATACATATATATAATATATGTATACATATATATTCTTATTGATATTTTGAAGATTTTTCTGTCACACATCAATAAAGTTTGAACTGTTGATCTTTATCCTATTTTACCCACTCTTGATCTTTATCATATTTTACCCTTTCTAACCCGATTTATTCTTAGTGTGGCGCTATATATTATTGGCACAATACTCAAATATAACCCAGGCAGATAAACATACAGAAAAAATTGTACAATTTTTCTTAAATTAAATTATTGGCAAAAGTATATTGACAATAATATTCATTCTTATCACCATATTTGTTTAAGAATTTTATTATAAATACGTAGGAGTGTAGGACATCATAGAAAATAGACATTCTTAAAAGTAATATATTTGCTGATAAAATAATCTTTGCCATTCATATTGGATTAATTATAGATTTACTTTCAATCTCGTGAAGTTTGAATCAGTTGTGGATAATTAATTGTAGGGGAGAAATAAACTACTTAATTATTACTTATGAAACTACTTGTACAATTTTAAAGGTCTAGAATTATTCATTGTCCATGATTTAAAGAATAAAAGATTATCATGGTCAAAAGAAGAATAAAAGGTTATTTCGATACATATATAACATACGCATTATTTATTTCTTTATTTAAATTTTAAGAAGATATTTTCCACATCCCGTTCCATATGCATGCATGAGGCTCTATATAAGTAACAATAAGAGCTTCATGGACCAAACCAAGAGAGTAAGAGCTTTATTTATTTATTTCTTTATTTAAATTATCAAATTGTTGAGCAGCAGTTCTGACAGTGATGGACCAAAGAGAGGTGCCATTGCCGGTGCCAGAGGCGGCGGTAGGGACGGTAGGGGCGGCCATTTTAGCATTAATAGCAGCGGTACTGACACTGATAAGGCAAGTCCACTATGACAATTTGGATTTATTATATATATGCATAAATGATTTGCGATATATTAGATTTTACAGTTTATAAAGTGCACTGAGATGTTATTGTTTGTGTGTGTCCTTAACTTTCGTTTATTTGTATTCCTTGCTTTATTTTCAGAGGAGGAAAGGAGGATAAAAAGCCTTGAACAAAAGGAGCTATATATGGTCCAACTTAATTAGTAATAAGAAGTTAAGAGCTGTGTTAAGAAAAGTACGTGAATAAATGGGCTTTTTGACCAAACTAAAAAAAAAAAAAAAAAAAAAAAAAAAATTACGATTAATGCACATTGGAAACTTTTTACCAAAATAATGCGGTTGGTGGCGTTAGGACAAATCACGCTACTAGTGGCGTGAACAGGGGTTCACGCCACGACATTTTCGACACAAAATGTCGTGGCGTGAACCCGTTCACACCACCCGACACTTAATTTTTTTTTTTTTTTTTATGCCACCTAGTGGCGTGAACCTTGTTCACGCCACTAGGTGGCGTCCAATAGGTCCACGCCATTGATGGCGTGGACCCCCCTCACGCGACTGATGTGGCGCAAGCCCCCCTGCGTGACCAGTGGCGTGAGCATTAGTATGGTAAAATGTTTCTGATGTGCATTAATCTGATAATTTTTTTTTTTTTTTTTTTTTTAGTTTGGTCAAAAAGCCTGAATAAATGTACTGCCGAAATAGAAGCCAATATAGATACTTGGCTTGGCTCTCTCTATATGTATGTGTGGTTCAGATAATAAATAAGAGAAACTACAACAGACACAGATATGTGATCTGTGTATTTACTGATAAAACTTGCTTCCGCTGATATTTCAAATTTCTTTATAAATTAATCAAACAATCGTGTACATGCATCTGTCTCTCTCTTTTTCTAACTTAGTGAATTTAATATACAATAATGAAATAGTTTGACAGATTGATTCATGTTCTCATTATCCATTTAGTATGGGAATAGATAAATAAATATTCAGTAACGTGGATGATTGGTAAAAAGCCCCATGTTCCTTCGAGTATATAATAATAGAACATTAAATCGATCCTATACAAAGCATAAACTAAAAACGGATTTTAAGAGTTAATATTCTAGGATGCTAATTTATACTTTTAAAGTTCATTAATCAATTCAGAATACACAAGAGAATGTTTCAAAGGTATTCAAATTAAAATTAAAATTATTAAAAATTGTTAAATGAACAATTGAAATTACATGATAAATGACAGGCCTTCATCTTAGTTCGTAAATACATGAGATTATAATGCATTTTATAAGAAGGGAAAAGGAAATCATTGAATGTACAGTATAACCAAGAAAGGTATTTCACTTCCTATTTAAAAAAATTTCATGCTCTCCTTTGCACATATTTGATTGAATAAACAAACTTTGACGTTTAAATTACTTATTATTCGTTTGTGTTTCTGAACTAATTTTTTAGAAACAACAAGCATAATGAACCGAATGATGAACTGTTATGGACTCATATATGAGACTCATTTAATGTATGGCCCAACAAAGGGTAATCTATGAGACACAGATATGACGACACATCATTTGGGCTTAGAGGCGCAGAGGCCCATAAGTTCAAATCATAACCCTAAGGTAAACTACATAAATAAGAGATAAATCCTAAAGGTATGAACATTCTCTATCAAGTTAATATTCAGCCGTCACTGTATACACACACCACCCCTATTGGCGAAAGCCTTCTTCGTACACAGTGATCTATCATTCTTCTGGGTATCTTCCTCATAGATATCTTAGAGCAATCATTCGATCCAATATCAACACACTAATCCAACAGAATTAGACATTTGTTGTTCTTATAGAGAACATAAGGTGAGAACAAAAATAATGGCAATGTGAACAGAACCATTTATTGTGAAAAGTCATATCCCATTTAAAAGAAAATTAAAATGACAACATATTATTATCATCTCTTAAGACATATTTAAAGTATCTTTTGATATATATATATATATATATTCCTACTTATATTTTGAAGATTTTTCTCATTAGTAAAGTCTGAACTATTGATCTTTATCCTTTTTTTTTTTTGGTTGCCCATCTGGTATCCAAAGCTTCGTCCTGACTAATCCGGATCCGACCCACTTTGCACACCTGGCTATGGTGGATGAGTCTCCCAACAAGGTTTTTCTGCATTCATAAGGCTCGAACTCGAGACCTTACATAAGCGATACAAACCGCTTACCACTTGTGCCAACCCACATTGATTTTATCCTATTTTACTCACTCTTGATCTTTATCATATTTTACCCTTTTTGACCCGATTTATTCTCGGTTGGTGTTTGGATTAACTTAGTTTAAGTTTATCATATATTTACTGATAAAATAATCTTTGCCATTCATATTGGATTAATTATAGATTTATTTTGAAAAAATAAAACAACGTTTAAATGAACTAAAAAGTGGATTCTATAAAAAGATAGAATATAGTTACAATGAGGTCAATAATAACAAATAGTAGTGGTTGGGAAAAAATCGTAGTGTGGTGTGTTAATTCGATGCTCTAGAACAATTTTTTTTTTTTCAAAAAAAAAAAAAAAAAAAAAACAAAGTTAATTAACGCTTATTGGCATCGATTTTTTTTTTTGTTCAATTCTAATATATATATATACAGACACACACATAAATTCATGACTAAGAATCAAAACGAAATTTTGATTTTCATATAAAATATTTTTTTTTTGCAACATACAAATATGCAATTTATACTTTCTGAGAGTGTTATTTCTTATTACTGTAAAAAGGGAAGAAAAAACCAATTAAAGGCATTTACTTATTTAAAAACTCAAGATAAGTAGAATAAACAAGAAATTGTGTACTTTTGATATTACTACAGAAAAAAGGCCTTTTATCATAGTTATTTTCGATTATATATCACGGTTTTGAACCGTTATGTATTGTGGTGCTATATATTGTTGACATAATATTCACTTATGTATGACCCAGACATATAAAAAAAAAAAAAAAAAAAAAATTTACAATTTTTCTCAAAAAAAAAAAATTATTAACAAAAATATCTTAACAATAATATTCATTTTTATCACTATAATTTGTTTTAAAGAATTTTATTATAAATACGTAGGAGTGTAGGACATCATAGAAAATAGACATTCTTAAAAATAATATATTTGCTGATAAAATAATCTTTGCCACTCATTGGATTAATTATAGATTTATTTTGAAAAAAAATAAAACAACATTTAAATGAACTAAAAATTAAAGTGGATTCTATAAAAAAAGATAGAATATAGTTCCAATGAGGTTAATAATAACAAATAGTAGTGGTTGGGGGAAAAAATAGCAGTGTGGTGTGTTAATTCGTTGCTCTAGCACAAATTTTTTTCAAAAAAAAAAATAAAATAAAATAAGTTAACATTTATTGGCATTAATTCTTTTTTTTTTTCAATTTTGATATATATACACACACACATAAATTCATGACTAATTAATTTATGAATAAAAACGAAATTTTGATTTTCATATAAAAATACTTTTCCGTAACATGCTAATATGCAGTTTATACTTTTTGAGAGTATTATTACTTATTACTGTAAAAAGGGAAGAAGAAACCAATGAAAGGCGTATACCTATTTAAAAACTCAAGATAAGAGATAAGTAGTACTTCCTCCCATTCCTAATTATAAGAGCAAATTTTGGAGTTGGTTTTGGTCCTAATTATAAGAGCAAGTTTTAACTTTTGTCAATTTTTTCCTATAATACCCCTATTTATACTTTCTCAACAATAATTAAAGACAATAATAATTTAATAATACACCCGTATATATTTTATAAAGTAAATAATGTTTGTAACTCATTAATGTTATATACACTTCAATTATACTTTTTTCTTATAAAATAATTTTAAGAAATTTTTGTCATTTTTTCTCATATCACCCCTACTAATACTTCTTCCACAATAATTAATTTACAACACGCTTTATATTTTATCAAGTGAGAGATTCTATTTTATTTTTTTATTTTTAAATAAAATAATTTTAATATTCTACAATAATAAAATTATTTCATTACCTCCTTTTTATTTAAGAGCACGCTTTAGGACACTTCCATTCATTAATTAAATTCAAATTAAATTGTGTGTTTAAATTGATTGTATTAAAAGAAATTGGTGGTGAGTGTGTGGGCCCTCTCGTTGGATAAAACCAATAACTCGATCAAATTAGCCCGGGTCACTGTTACGCACAGTATACATATTAGATACTCTATCGCGAGAGAAATCGACGATGGACTGAGTGCGCGGGCTAGATTGGAGTATTTTTGCGTTTGATGTAATTTTCAACTTTCAGCAGGGGTATTTTCAGAAAATAATTATAATTAACTAATTTAACTTCTCTCCTTAATCTCTCCAAATTCGATGAATAACTCCTATAATTAGGACCATTTGAAGGGAGTATAAAAAAAAATTAAATTGTGTACTTCCAATACTACTATGAAAAAAGACATTTCATCATAGTTATTTTCATTCTATATCACAGTTTTGAACCATTATTAATTGTGGAGCTATATATTCTTGGCACAAATACTTAACAGTTTTGAATTCTGATATATTTAGTAACATATATAATTGTTTTAATACAACATATATTTTGTATTGAGGTTTGGTGAGACCATGATGTGCGTAATACTAGGATAATACATAAGGGGTTCACATAATTAACCATTACATATTCCGTAATGGTAGGAAAATATATAATGGCCTCACATAAATAACTGTTATATATTTAGTAATATATATAACGGTGTTTACAAAGTAGCTGCTAAGGTATTCACGAAATATACATAAAGTTGTTACCTCCAGCTTCTGATTTGGGAAGAATGACTGATGTGAAGAGTGGTCATATGGAGGTACCTCACGCTGTGATGAAGACGAGTAGCAGGGCAGGGGATGGAAGTAAGGGGAAAGAGGAGTGTTATAGTGATACGAGGGAATTGGGGCAGTCACAGGGATCTACTAAGGCACCTCTGACAGATAATAGTGTTGCGTTGGAGAATCCAAAAATGCCTTCGGTTCATAATGTTGATGTTTTCCCTACTACTTCTCTATCGGTACAGCAAGAGAATTCACTAGCTATTATCCCTTTCAGTGGTAACATTTTGAATGAAGTTATAAATGTGCTGGATGGCCTTGGGTTAAAAAGGAATGCAGAGGAAGAGTTGGTCTCTGCAGTGGATAAGAAGAGAAGAGTAGGCAATCTAAAAAGTGATGTACCTGCATCAATAGTGTCCTTGTATGCTGATAGTTTACGGAAAGCAAAGTCAAGAGCAAGGAGTACTCCCAAAGGGAAGCTACGAGGGAAGGAAAACTTGATGAAGGAGGAGTCTCAGGTGGAGGATGAGCTGATGGATCAGGAGTTACCCAATGCCGGGGGCTCAACCTTTGTTTTCAAGGCAAAAAGAGGTAGGAAAAAGAAGACGGTTGCTGAGGGTGTAGGTGGCTGGCCTGTAACAGCCACCAAGGAGCCATGACGCTATTATCGTGGAACTGTCAAGGCCTAGGAAGAGCCTTGACAGCGAGGAATCTGAGGGACATGGCAAGGAAATATCGTCCCTCGGTAATCTTCCTAATGGAAACAAAAATCAGTTCAGATCGAATTAAGCGTCTTAGATTGAAGTGTGGCTTTGATTGTGATCTCTATGTGGAGCCGTGTGGTCTATCTGGGGGTTTAGCTGTTTGGTGGAGTGCTAACATCTCTCTGTCTGTGTTGTATAAGTCCAAGAACATTATTCATGTTGTTGTTGATGCTGACTGTCTGGGGCTGCCTAGGTACATTTCCTTTGTTTATGGTCCTCCAAAGGAAGGTGAGCGAAGAGCCGTATGGAATACAATGAGAAGCTTGGCGTTAAGTGTGGATGATTCATGGCTGGCAATTGGGGATTTTAACGACCTGCTATCACAGAGTGAGAAGGAAGGGGGAAATCCAAGGTCTATGAGGAAAATAATGAATTTTCAGAGTTTGCTGTCTGGTTGTGACTTGCTGGATCTTGAGTTTAAGGGCTCTGCATTTACATGGTGTAACAAGCGGGGTGGTGATATCATTCGGGAACGATTAGACCGGGCGCTAGGGAATGTGATATTCAGAAATGTGTTCGACCGTGCCATTGTTTTCCATGTGGACCCGGTGGGATCAGACCATCATGCATTGGTGTTAGATTGTTGCTACATTGATGATAAAGCACCAAGATCATTTAAATTTGAAGCTAGCTGGACTCAACACACTGACTTCATTAGTACTGTGGAAATGGGTTGGAATGGTGTGGATGGGGCTGTCAGTAACAAAGTTCAAGATCTGATTCGCAGGTTGGAGGTTTGTAGGAAGAAACTTGTGGAATGGAGCCGTAGAGAGTTCCCTAATTTCAGGAAAGTTATCGATCATCTCAGCAAAGAACTGAATTACTGCTATATAGGACCTTTTGATGCAGAGAAGCTAGTAGCTGCTGAATCTTTAGTAAATCAGATTGAGGAGGCATGGGGTAGAGAGGAGGCATATTGGTGGCAGCGATCTCGTATTGCTTGGTTGAAGTGTGGTGACAGAAATACAAGTTTCTTCCATAGTAGCGTCATCCAAAGGAGGCAAAGGAACAAGATTTTGAGATTGAGGAGCGATAGTGGGGTCTGGTTGGAGGATAAAAAGGCAATTCATGAGATTTTCAGTGGTTACTACAAGGATTTATTCAGCTCGGGAGGCTCTAGACCGATGGAACATGCATTACTCTATGTCAAAGAAGTGGTTGAAGCTGAAGATAATTACTTGTTAACACAACCAGTGTTAGATCAGGAGATAGAAGCAGCAGTATTTTAGCTTGGGGCTGCCAAAGCGCCTGGTCCAGATGGGTTCTCAGAGGTTTTCTATCAGTCAGCATGGCAGTCAGTGAACAAGGGGGTTTGTGGTATGGTGCATGATTTTTTTGAGGGTAAAGTCGAGTAGGACCACTTAATGACACCAATATTGTTTTGCTTTGCCTAAGATTGAAAAGCCTGATGATGTGAAGCACTTTCGACCAATAGGCCTATGCAATGTTTCTTACAAAATCATTGCGAAGATCATGACAAATAGAATGCGCTTGTTGATGGACAAAATCATTTCGCCCAACCAAAGGGCTTTTGTGGCTGGTCGCATGATTCAAGATAACATTATCTTGGTTCATGAGGCCTTTCACTACCTAAAGCATAAAAAGAAGGGAAGTAAGTGGGAGTTTGCCTTGAAGATTGACATGAATAAGGCGTATGATCGCATAGAATGGGACTTTCTTGCTGCTGTGATGTTGCGAATGGGCTTTTGTCGAAGATGGGTAAGCTGGGTTATGGAGTGTATCACTTCGGTTGCCTTTCACGTGAAGATAAATGGTCATCCGGTGAGTTCATTCAAGCCGGAGAGAGGGATAAGACAAGGAGATCCACTGTCTCCTTACATGTTCACCATAGTTTCAGAGGTCCTTTCATTGATGTTGCAGATGCATATTGACAAGGCTGAGTTAAAGGGTATAAAACTTGCTAGGTCGGCTCCCCACATTGTCTCACCGTTTTTTGCTGATGATGCGGTTCTTTTCTTGAAGGCGGATGAATTGAATTGTAAGGTCTTACGCATGATTCTCGACATCTATTGCAAGGCCTCTGGCCAATTAATAAACCTGGATAAATCAAGCCTCTATTTTTCTGCAAACACCCCATCAGAGGTAAA
This sequence comes from Acacia acuminata, assembly GCA_019022655.1. NCBI lineage: Eukaryota > Viridiplantae > Streptophyta > Magnoliopsida > Fabales > Fabaceae > Acacia > Acacia acuminata. Next base: position 821,679 of record JAFJYI010000304.1, on the reverse strand, counting down.
GGAAAGAGTAGCGGCTTGTCTGGGTGTTACTTACACGGATCTAGCTGGGAAGTACCTAGGTCTTCCAACTATTTGGGGCCGATCCAAATTTGGTGCACTGGCTTTTGTGAGGGATAAAATAGGACTGAAATTACAAGGGTGGAAGCAAAAACTCCTTACCTTTGCTGGTAGAGAAATGCTTATAAAAGCAGTGGCTAATTCCATACCCACTTAACCCATGACGTGTTTTCTCTTCCCGAAGAAGTCTTGTATGGAAATTGACCTTTGGTATCTAGATTTTGGTGGGGTCAATCTGGTGAAACAGAGCAATTCATTGGCGTAGTTGGAAACATGACATTACGAAAGGTGAGGGTGGAATGGGCTTCCTCGGACCTTCTTTGTTTCAATAAGGCCTTGCTTGCCAAAACCGCTTGGAGGATATTGCAGCAACCTAATGATCCCTGGTGTAAAATACTCAAAGGGATTTATTTTCCTAGAGGACACTTCCTTAAAGCAACGAAAGGGAGGCATGCATCATGGGGCTGGAGTAGTTTATTGGAGGGACGGGATCTCTTAATGAAGGAGTTATGTTGGAAGATTAAGGTTGTGGATCGTTCCAACTGGGAGCTCCATGGGTGCAAAGTATTCACGGTTTTCAGCTGCGAAAGAGGGATCGGGATACATCACCGACAAAGCAGCGACATTATTGTCAATGGAGCATGGGACCTGCAAATAATTAGTGCTGAAATCAGTCTTGAAATTCGGGAGGAAATAGTGAAGACTCCCATTTTTCACACAGCCAAGGAAGATCGTTTAATTTGGTTGGTAAACAAGGACGGTTGCTACTCTGTGAAGTCAGGATACTTGGTGGCAATGAGGTATGTGGATGCTGGCCGAACTAAGGACCCAGGTACGTCTTTTACTGTTCCTGACTCACTGTGGAAAAGCATTTGGCGGGTAGTGGCCCCTCTTAAGATCCAACACTTTCTTTGGAGATTGGGGATGGGGGCCATTGCCGCGCGAGATGCTCTGTTTAAACGCAAATGCACTGATAGTCCTATCTGCCCTGTGTGTATGTCTGAAAAAGAAACTATTTTGACCCTGGACTAAGCTGTGTTGGTTTGGCTGCCCTTTGGGTTTGAAATTTAGTAAGTGGACTATGAAGCGATGTGAGGAGTGGCTCTTGGATCTCGTTGTGTGGGCAGATTAGATTGGACGAGTATGGCAAGTCCATGTTCGCCATGATGTGTTGGTGGATATGGAAAAACGTTGTAATCGGGTTTTTAGGGAGGAACGACCGATGCAAAGGAAGTGGTTTGGCTTGTAATGTTCCAAGTGGATGAGTTTTGGCGATCAAAGGCACAAGGAGGTGGGTTGAATAGGAAGATATTTGGGAAGGAAGTGGTTCGGTCACGGTGGGTGAGGCCTCCTAGAGGAGGTGTCAAAATTAATTTTGATGGTTCATTTCGAGAAACCGAGAAGGAATCGGGGTTGGAGTGGTGTGTAGGAATGAGGGGGGAGTTTGTTGGTGGCATGGGTAAATCGGTGGTGGCATTATCTGAGCCTTGCTGTGTAGGGGGAAGTTCCATGAATCTGTGGTGATCTTGGAAACAGATTGTGAAGTCTTGTATAAGCCGGTGTCAAATAATTCAGTTGTAGGATGTGATTGGAGGTGCCAAGATCTGTTCTTTGGAAATCTTTGGCATGCTTGAGTCCATGAGTGGTGTGTCCTTATCCCCGGTGTCAAGGCAGGAAATCAAGCTCATGACAATCTTGCGGTAGAAGCCGCAAAGAAGATGCATCAGCCCCTTTGGCGACTTGTGTCCCATCTTCTCTAAGCAAGCTCTTAGCTCATGACTCGGTCTTTGTCCAGGGAGTGCGATCTGGTTTGTATTGTGGTCACGACAGAAGGGTATTGGCTGACTGTGTGTATACGTGGGTGCTCGGCTATCGTAGTTTCATTCTTTGAGTTTATTCATTCGGATTATAGGTGTCGGTTGGTAAGTAGTTGCATTCATCGATTTGTGCATTCAAATTTATAGGATTTAATTGGTAAGGTGTGTGATAGGACATGATGTTAGATTTTGAGATTCTTTTGGCTTCGGCTATTAGTGATTGTAATACTCGTTTTATTTTAATAAAATTGATCTTTTTGGCCAAAAAAAAAATTAACCCATTAAATATTGATGCGAAACTTTTTTAAAAAAAATAAGAGTTTCTGCTTTGGGTTTCCCCTAATTCATACACACACACACACAAAGCGCGATATCGGAAGGTGCGAACAAAAATAGTGGCAATGTCAATGTGAACGGAACCCATATCTATGGTTATATATTGTGAAAAGTAATATCCCATTTGAAAGAAAATTAAAATGACAACATATTCTTATCATCTCTTAAGACATATTAAAGTATCTTTTGATATATATATATATATATATATATATATTCTTATTGATATTTTGAAGATTTTTCTGTTGCACATTAATAAAGTCTGAACTGTTGATCTTTATCCTATTTTACTCACTCGATATTTATCATATTTTACCCTTTCCACCTGATTTATTCTTAGTTGGTGTTTGGATTAATTTAGTTTAAGTTTATCGTATATTTATTGATAAAATAATCTTTGCCATTCATATTGGATTAATTATAAATTTATTTTGAAAAAAATAAAACAACGTTTAAATGAACTAAAAAGTGGATTCTATAAAAAGATAGAATATAGTTACAAGGAGGTCAATAATAACAAATAGTAGTGGTTGGGGAAAAATAGTAGTGTGATGTGTTAATTCGATGCTCTATAACTTTTTTTTTTTTCAAAAAAACAAAGTTAATTAACACTTATTGGCATTAATTCTTTTTTTCTTCAATTCTGATATATGTATACACACACATAAATTCATGACTAATTAATTTATGAATTAAAATGAAATTTTGATTTCATATAAAAATACTTTTTCGCAACATACAAATATGTAGTTTATACTTTCTGAGAGCGAGTGTTATTACTTATTACTGTAAAAGGGGAAGAAAAAACCAATTAAAGGCGTTTACCTATGTAAAAACTCAAAATAAGTAGAATAACAAAGAAATTGTGTACTTCTGATCTACTACAGAAAAAAAAAAAAAAAAAGCCTTTCATTACAGTTATTTTTTATTATATATCACAGTTTTGAACCGTTATGTATTACTGCGGTGCTATATATTCTTGGCACAATACTCAAATATGACCCAGGTAGATAGACATATAGAAGAAATTGTACAATTTTTCTTAAAATAAATTATTAGCAAAAATATATTGACAATAATATTCATTTTTATCACTATAATTTGTTTAAGAATTTTATTATAAATACGTAGGAGTGTAGGACATCATAGAAAATAGACATTCTTAAAAATAATATATTTGCTGATAAAATAATCTTTGCCACTCATATTGGATTAATTACAGATTTATTTTTAAAAGATAAAACAACATTTAAATGAACTGAAAATTAAAGTGGGTTCTATAAAAAAAGATAGAATATAGTTCCAATGAGATCAATAATAACAATATAGTAGTGTGGTTGGGGAAAAAAAATAGCAGGATGATGTGTTAATTCGATGCTCTAGAACTTTTTTTTTTTTTTTGCAAAAAAAAAAAAAAAAGCACTTGTTGGCATTAGAAAAAAGGTTAACAATTATTGGCATTGATTCCTTTTTTTTTTTTTTAATTCTGATATATATATGTACACTCACAAATTCATGACTTACTAATTTATGAATTAAAACGAAATTTTGATTTTCATATAAAAATACTTTTTCGCAACATACAAATATGCAATTTATACTTTCTGAGAGTGTTATTACTTATTACTGTAAAAAGGAAAGAAAAAACTAATTAAAGGCGTTTACCTATTTAAAAACTCAATATAAATAGTAGGAGTATTTAAAAAAAAAATGTGTACTTCTAACACTACTTCAAAAAAAAAAGGCCTTTCATCACATTTATTTTCAATTATATATCACAGTTTGGAAACATTATATATTGTGGCACTATATATTCTTGGCATAATACTTAGGTGATGTATTTAGTAACATAATATATAATGGTTTTAATATAAGACCCATTCTGTATTGAGGCTTAGTGAGACTGTGATGTGAATAATACTAGGACAATACATAACATGGTCACATAATTAACCGTTACATATTCTCTAATGCTAGCTAGTATGATGCATAACGGCCTCACATAAATATATTTAGTAATATATATAACAGTTCTTTCAAAAACACAAATAATATTGTTACCTAATAACCATTAGGTATTGATGCGACACTTTTTTAATATAGGAGTTTCTGCTTTTTCCCTCTGATTCATATATTGTACACATAAAGAAACAACAATAAATAGTCAAAATACATAAATTAAACTAGTAGCAGGAAAACAGAAGCAAGAACCAAAATGCATAGTCAAAACACAAACCAACAGCAACAAATTAAAATAGAAGCAAGCAACAAATTACACAGTTCTCAACACACACAAAAACAATAGCAAATTAAAACAGAAGCAAGAACCAAAATAAATGCACTCTTTTTATTTTCCTAGTCTTATATTCTTGTAAGCTAATCTTCTTAGCTTGAATTTTTCTCTTCATGTCAAGTAATGGTTGTTACGTTGTTTTAACAGTTGTCTTTTTCCTCTCATTTTAAATGTTCACAAGACTTTTATAGCTTCGAAAAACATATGATGTTTGGCACACATTGGGTAAAAAAATTTAGGTGTTTTTGCACTATTAGTTACCCTTTTAAGTTAAGGGTATTTTAGTACTTTTAGAACAATAACATGGACCCACCACAAATACGTAACTATGTTAGGTTATTTTTAATGGTTGTGTTTTTTCGCTTCCATCTTGAATGTTGTGGATACTTTTATACTTTCAAAAAGCATATAATGTTTATGCACTTTAGATATAAAAGTTTATGGATATTTTTGTACATATTATCTTTCAAACTTTATTTTCAATCTCCTGAAATTTGAATAAGTTGTGGATAATTAATTCTAGTGAAGAAATAAACTACTTAATTATTATTTATGAAACTACTTGTACAATTTTAAAGGTATAAAATTATTCATTGTCTATGATTTAAAGAATAAAGATTATATCGATACATATACAACATACGCATTATTTATTTCTTTATTTAAATTTTAAGAAGATATTTTCCACATCCCGTTCCATATGCATGCATGAGGCTCTATATAAGTAACAATAAGAGCTTCATGGATGCACACCAAACCAAGAGAGTAAGAGAGGGTGTTCAAAGAAATTATCAAGTGATACTGATAAAATGGTGACTATCGTTATACCGCTTTGGCCACCTATTGGACTTGCAGCCCTTGCAGCCAGAGTAGCCCTAGCAGCCGGATCAATAGCCGTGGCAGAAATGACTAGAAAGGAACAAAGGAAGAAGGCAAGGAAAAGGGAAGAAGAGAGAAAAAGGGAAGAAGAGAGGAAAAACAAGGTAGAAAAGATTATAGACAACGCAAAAGAAGCTCAAGAACGAGAGAGAAATATTATCAGGACCAAATAGTGGCGGCGGCAACAGTGGAGGCGGCGGCAGAGGCAGCACTAACAATGATACTGACAATGGCAAAAAGAAGAAGGAGGAGGAGGAGAAGGACGAATCAAACTACAGTGGCACTATCAGTGACAAGATAAAAAAGACGAGGAAAGAGGAGGAGAAAGCATACCACAGCGGTACTGACAGTGGCACTATCAGTGACAAGATGAAGAAGACGAGGAAGAAGGGAGAGGAGGAGAAAGCATACCACAGCGGTACTGACAGTGACAAGATGAAGAAGCTGAGGAAAGAGGAGGGGAAAGCATACCACAGCGGTACTGACAGTGACAAGATGAAGAAGACGAGGAAAGAGGAGGAGAAAGCATACCACAACGGTATTGACAGTGACAAGATGAAGAAGACGAGGAAATAGGAGGAGAAAGCATACCACAGCGGTACTGACAATGACAAGGAGAGTCCAATATGAAAATTTGGATTTATTATATATACATATGCATATATGAGATTTTACAGTTTATATGGTGCATTGAGATGTTATTGTTTGTGTCCCCTTAACTTTCGTTTATTTGTATTCCTTGCTTTGTTTTCAGAAGAAGAAAGGAGAAGATTGGATTAAGATGAAGATGAAAAATCCTTGAACAAAAGGAGCTCCGCATTTATAGTTATACGCCTGGCTGGCTATAATATGGTCCAACTTATTAGTAATAAGAAGTTAAGAACTGTGTTAAGAAGAGTACGTGAATAAATGTACAGCCGAATTAGAAGCTAATATAGATAGTTGGCTTGGCTCTATATATGTATGTGTGGCTCAGATTATAAATAAGACAGACTACAACAGACACAGATATGTGATCTGTGTATTTACTGATAAAACTTGCTTCCGCTAATATTTCAAATTTCTTTTTCATTTTTCTTTATAAATTAATTAAACAATCATGGACATGCATCTGTCTCTCTCTTTTTCTAAGGGGAAAAGCAGTCATTTCAATTATTTATAACTTAGTGAATTTAATATACAATAATGAAATAGTTTGACAGATTGATTCATGTTCTCATTATCCATTTAGTATGGGAATAGATAAATAAATATTCAGTAACGTGGATGATTGGTAAAAGCCCCATGTTCCTTCGAGTATATAATAATAGAACATTAAATCGATCCTATACAAAGCATAAACTAAAAATGGATTTTAAGAGTTAATATTCTAGGATGCTAATTTATACTTTTAAACTTCATTAATAAATTCAGAATACACAAGAGATAATGTTTCAAAGGTATTTGTTCGTGTAGAACACGATGTCCAAATAAGGGCCGGTACTTTGATCTTGGATAGCTAGGCTCTGCCTGAATATCTATGGAGGAGATAATCAGGAGAGCGTGGGATCACTGTACACGACAAAGGGGTGGTGTGTGTGCACAGTGAGACTGTATGTAAATAGTATGAGTTAGAATCCGTGCACCTGGTTACCTGACCTCTGTATTTATAGAGGTGTCCGGGAAGGATATCTCGGCCTGGTGCGATATCTGGGGCGCACCATATCCGGGTTGCGCTATCTCTGGGGCGAGTGTCTCGGAATGTCGTTACGATATGGGTAGATCATGCCTAGCCAAGATTCCGGATCTCACCCCATGATTAGCGGATCATACCTCCTGGTTCCGTTTGGGCTTTTGGGCCGGTCCGTAACGCTTGCCCCCGACTTGGTTGTTCGGGCTTCGGGCGGCCGAGGTGTTCAATGCCCCGGTCCCCTTGAGGTCCGGGCCTATGCTTCATCCGGACCAGCTTCTAACGTCATGGCTTGTTCCCGTCGTAATGCATCCAGTGGTGTCCCGGGTCGCGCTGGCCCAGGGGGCGTCTCGAACGGCCTCGGACTTACGTAATTAGCCCCTTGTTCGTGAGTGAGTCGCTTGGCATTATTTCCGTAGGCGCCATCATTGTTGCTTTACACCTAGCTTGCCCTGATTGGAAAGAGTCTGCAGCCGTCACGCCCCTCCGTGTGCCGATTTACGTGCACATTTAATGCTCCTACGTCGTTTTGTGCATTTCCCATTGTGTCTAGGTTCAAAGACCGAATTACCCCCGGCGTTCCATTTCCCTGTCATACCTATGAAGTAATTTTTTTGCGTTTGGCTCCTCACTTTTTCCCGCTACAACCCTTCTTTGGTTTTGCTTTGGGTTTGTAGAATCATCTCCTCTGCCAAAACTCCACTGTTCTCCATTTCTATCGTTCGAGTTTCCCTCTTCTTACTCATACAGGTATTTTCCTTATTCTTCTTTACTTTTTTACGGCATAACCTACTTCTTACCGATTATATATCCTTTGGTCCATTATCTACGTTCCTACTCCTCCTCCTTTCTGGTTTTCTGAGTAAGCTTTTGGGACCATTTTCTGGGTTTTGCTTGCTTTTGACACATCCGCGTCTGTACTTGCCTCTCTTTCGACATAAGACCTTTAGTTCTTAGGTTCTTAGTTCCTTCCTTATGGATAGAGATAGGCATTTTCCTAAACCCAGATCAATGTTAACCCCTGAGGAAGAGGAGTCTCTTCGCACTCGCTTCCCGCGAGCCTCTTATTGGGTTCTTGGAATCGAGCTTTCGGAAGGGGAAAGGTCAGCCCCTTTACTCCGAGGCGGGGTTGGTCAGTCAAGGCGAGTCGGGCCCCGACCTACTGCTGTTAGAGCTCTGTCTCCTCCTCCTGCCCGAGCTTCTGCACACAACGTTCCTATCTCATCGCCAGTACAGGTCGGGATCTATTTCATCGCCGGCTTCAGGTCTCCGGCCTTATTGGCCCAACCGCTCAACTTCTTTGAGGGTCCACCTTCTGTGAGCTCGGATCCTTATCCCGAGGATTACCTTGGCCCCTGCTGTAATAGATCTTTAGCTTGTCGACGTTCCATGTTCTCTTAACCGGCTTCCTTGCCAGGGTTTCGAGAACATATGCCCCACCATCGAGTTTTTCTTTAATCCGATAGGGGCCTTCCCAATTTGCCGCCAGTTTTCCATCTCAGGCATTCTTGTTTCCAATGTCGGCCCGCCGAAGTACAAGGTTCCCTTGGTTAAACGATCGTGGTCGAACCTTCCGATTATACTTTGCCGCGGGAGTTGCTTGGCGGCAAGTTCCCAACAATGCGCCCGTGACTCGAGATCTCATCAATTAGGTCCAGTCTGTCTTTAGGGCGTCGTCATTTGACGCCCGCCCATCCCCGTCCGGCTCGATCTTTCTCCATAATGGCTGCCCGATTTCGACCCCGATCATTGCTTCACAACCATAGGTCAGCCGAATGGGGTTTCCGGGTCGAGGACTGCACACTCGTCCCGTAGCCCCATAGACGCCGTGAGCTGTTCGGTCCAGTGGTGTCGGCCTTTAACATGCGTTTCTTTAATCTGTCGAGAATGATTTTGTTAGCCGACTCGGCTTGGCCGTTAGATTGCGGTGTTCGACGGAGGAGAAGTGTTCTTTGGATGTCCAAGTTGGACATTAAGGCCTGGAATCTATGGTCCGTGAACCGGGTCCCATTATCGGTGACGACTTCGAGGTATCCCGAATCGAGCAATGATGTTATGACGAACGAATCTCATAATTCGAGATGAGGTGATCGTAGTCAATGCCTCCACTTCAATCTATTTGGTGAAATAATCTACAGCGATGATGAGCCATCTCAGCTGTCCAGGTGCCGGTTTGAATGGTCCGACGATGTCCATTCCCCATTTGTAGAAGGGCCAGGGGCCGGCATACCTTTTAACTCCGTCGGTGGTGGCATAGGATCCCGGCGTGTTTCTGGCAACTGTCGCACCTCTTGGTGGCTTCCATGGCGTCATGCTTCATGGTGGGCCAATAATAACCGGCGCGTAACGCCTTCCTTGCCAAAGCCTTGCCCCCCATGTGTTGGCCGTTGCATCCCTCGTGTATCTCGGTCAACACGTACCTCGCTTCCGCACTCACCCATGCATCACATCATCGGGCAAAGGCACTCCTTTTCGTATAGCCGATCATCAACCATGGTGTAGATGGTGGCTTCTCGATCAGCTTCTTTGCTTCGTGGAATCTGTTGGGATGATCCCCCTTTCCGTGTAATCTTCGATTGGCTTTCTCCGGTCCGTGGCGCACAAGATAGTCATGACGCAGTGGGCTCGACCCGATTCTCGTTAGATCACGCTTCTATGACTCCCCGACCTTTGGTGCTTGCTAGCTTGGAGAGGATATCGGCCCGGTATTCTCTTCTCTCGGGATATGAGCAACAATTACTTCTTCGAACTCGGTCATTACTTCTTTTGCTCGTTCAAGTACTTAGCCAACAGGGGCCTTTTGCTTGATAGCCGCCATCGATCTCGTGCGGCAACAAGTTGTGAGTCGGTGAACACCTTAACTCGCCGCGCTCCGTTTTCTTTTTGCTTGAAACAATCCGGCTAGGAGGCCTCGTACTCGGCCCGGTTATTGGAGGCCGGGAATTCCAACCGGAGGGAATGCTCGTGGCGACCCCCTCGGGCTCTCAACGATGACTCTTGCTCCACGGCCTTTTGGATTGGAAGATCCATCTACAAATACCTTCCAAAATTCCTCGCTAGCCATAATCGGAGTCAACTCTCTGATGAAATCGGCCAATGCTTGTGATTTGATCGCATGCTGGGCTTCAAAAGTGATGTCGAACTCGGATAGCTCAATCGCCCAGCTCGTCATTCGTCCTGCCAAGTCGGATTTGTGCAATATCTGCCAGATTGGCTGGCTGGTTCGGACTACTATCCGGTGTCCCTGAAAGTATGGCCGAAGCCGTCTCGCAGTCGTCAGTAATGCGAACGCCATCTTTTCCAGCTTCTGATATCTGAGTTTAGCGTTTTGTAACGCTCTGCTCACAAAGTAGATGGGTGTCTGTCCGGCCTCGATTTCTCTTACCAAGGCGGCACTTACCGCCTCGTCTCCAACAGACAGGTACAAGAACAAGGTCTCCCCTTGTTCCGGCTTCGTTAGTACCGGAGGGGTTGTCAAACATCGCTTAATTTCTTCAAACGCTGCTTCACAATCCGAATTCCATCCTCCATGAGTTTCTTTCTTCAATAATTTAAAGAAAGGTAACGCCTTCTCGGCCGATCTGGGTAAGAATCTTGTCAGGGCAGCCAAGCGACTTGTTAATTGCTGAATCTCCTTCTTAGAGTTCGGGGCTTACATGTCTAGGACGGCCTTGCATTTGTCCGGGTTAGCCTCAATCCCTCGATTGGTCAGCATAAAACCTAGGAATTTCCCGGCGGGAACTCCGAAAGCACATTTGGCCGGGTTCAACCTAAATCTCTCACTCTTCTCTTGAGTCTGCCGAAAGTAGAATCTCGTTCTAGGGCTCTCTCCGACTCTCTAGGGTTGCCTCCGCTATTTCCTTTTATAATCAGGTTTTTCTTGCGGCGTAAGTTATAGCGAGCTGGGCCTTTCCTAATCCATCGGGATCTATCGTATCTCTTGATCCAAGTAGATTGCTTTTCCTGATCCTGTGGGATTCTTCAAATCTTTTAGTTTTGATCCTCCGCATCTTCTATTCCGTTATGTTAGCAATCCACCTATCGTTATCGCCCTTTTCTTTTATTCCTGAAATCATCTGGGTAAAAAGGTCAGAAAACATGTCGTATAGCATTGCGTCCTCTACTTTGCTATAGCCTTCGTGATGCCTTGTATTGCACTTTCGAGTTGCTGTCAAAATGCGATAGCATCGTATCAGCTCTGCTATATGTTCTTCTTTAAAAACCATGTAAGTTGCTCTTCTTAGCACATGTGAATAGTTTTTGCCCTTCAGTTCCCTATATCCTGCATGTATTCCTTTTTGCTTAGATTATCTTCAGTTAAGCTAATATTTACCATTCAATTCAGTAGTAAAGGATAGGGAAAACATGGTATGATTTGCGCTCATCACAACACTTATACAAAGAAGATTGGTTTGAATAAAAATTTTGGTTTTGAAGAAAAAAATTCAAACATTTGGAAAATTACTAAGGATGCAGATATGTCATAGTTACCAAAGGTTAGGCTAATCTATCATTAGCAAAATGTCAAAGTTACAATCAACAGGCAACATATATAACAAAAGGGACTATTAAAGTGATAAAACTATAAGCATAAGTCATTCACAAGTCATCATTCTTCTTTTTCAACACTCATAATCATATGCTCTCCCCCTTTGTCATCAATCAAAGAGGGGGAAGGACTAGAGGAACTAGCTGCAGTTGGTGCAGAAGAGGTAGGCTCAGAGGAGTGAAATGGAACAATAGCAGTCGTAGGATTACTGATAGAAGCAGGAATAGGAGCAGGAGGCTTCTCAGAGGTGGAGGCTGGAGGAACCTGGCTTGTCACAAAAGCATCCAAGGTTGTCTCTAGATCTAGGATGGACTATTGAAGACTGAGATGTTGTTGAGCTAAGTCCCGAACCTCTTGCTTAATCTCTCTTTGATGCTCAAACAATGCAGAGAAGCGAGTCTCCATTTCATCTTGGAAAGTCTTCATCTCAGTATCAATTTGGAGGTCAATGTGGGCTTTCAGATTCACCATCTCACCTTTCATAGCTTTTATCATTCCAATATTAAGCTGATTGAAGTTGGCCATAGCTTTTAATACTTTATCTGTAAATGGAGCCGTGGTCTTTCAACTAGCCTCCACCGAGATGTTGTGTGGAGGCCTGAACAAATGAGGGAGCAAAAGTAGAGGTAGGGCGAGCTTGGGAAGATTAAGCTTCCTCTGGTTGCTTGGAGGAAGAGGGCTTAGGAGCTTCAGGTTCCTTGTTTCTCTACTTTCCAGTAGCCTCAGTAAATGATATCTTCATGTATAAGAGGTGAGATTTGCCAAATGGTTTTGGAAAACCTGACTTATCATTCTCTAGAAGATACCATACATTGTTGAAACCAAGAATCTGAGAGACTAAATTCAGATAGGGAATGGTATTCTTCTTGGCAGATCCAGAGGTAGAGAGGAAGGTAGACATCTCAGATATAACCAATTTTCCCAGGTTCCTTGGTTCCTTAGTAATGATAGAGGCTAATAACTGATAGTCCTTGAGTACAAAGTGGGTCAAGCTTTGTCCTTTATTGATTAAATTTATGCTATAAAGATACCAAAGTATATGTATTAGGCATCTGAGAGGGCTTGAATTTTAGTGGATTTCCATCATACGACACATTGTGGAAAAGAATTTGAAAACACTCAAGCTCAGAGAGGATTAGAGGATCTTCAAGTGATTCAAGAAGGCCAAATTATGAGTTTAGGATTTTAGTTGTAATTCTAATTTGCTTGCCCCTAACAGAAGTGGTTAGCACAGTCTCAGTATCTTCAAGTTCCTCAACCATGTTATAATAAAAAACTTTTACAACCTGAGGAGAGTAAGGAGTTGTAATACCAAGCAAATGGGCATATATTGTGAGAACCATGGAGAAAGATCTAGGTTACATTCCTTTTTGAAGTTTTCTAAATCTAGATAGACAAGAGGACAAAATGGATGACTCTCATAATCAGTCAAAAAGGTTGGTTCAGAGGGAATTACCAATGGATCCTGACAGAATCCAGGAAGGCAATGAAGTGCACTCTTCTGTCCAATCAGCTTAGTGGCAAAGGGAGGAAGAGTTCTACTGATGGAAGGTTTATTCTGACTTCTTGAGGGTTGAATGTGATGAGGAGGCCTCTAAACTCAATCTTCAATGCTCTTAGATCGTCACTCGTGAAATTGTGGTACATAATCTCCGTATAGGTTTGACGTCTTAGTGGATTCAGAATGTACTGACTGTGATTTCGACTTGCTCTTTCCTTTCCCAGATGGAAGTGAATCAGTCAGGAAGCGGGTGACTGGCCGAGAGGGTTTTTCAAAGGAAACGCCTTTGGACTTCGATGATGGTGATTCCTTCTCCTCAGAATCTTGCACTTTTGGACGATACTTTGTGCGAGGTCTCTTAGTGAGAGGCTTTGTAGGCGATTCTGACGATGATTTGCCCATTGATGACTATCAAAGTGAACGATGAAGCGAGGAACTGAACGATCGAAATCTGAGAAAAGGGTTTAGGGTTTTTGGAGAAATGGGTTTAGACGAAGAGAAAAACAACGAGGATGGAAGATGAGATTTAGTGGATGACGGAATAGGAGAAAAGAGAGTAGTGGGTGAAATCTAGTTCTCGAGAGTGAAGGAAGAAGAAGAAGAGAGGTGAGGAGTCGGGAGAGAAATAAAGAAAAGGTAAAATGAAAAGGTATAAAGAAGAACACAGGGATGAAACGACATGCATTGAGTAAAACGACATACCACACTTTGACAATTCTCGAGAATTGACAGAGTGATTCTCGAGAATGCAACGTTGAAGCGATTTCCTGGTGTAGATAATGTCAATTCTCGGGAATTATATTGAGGTTCTCAAGAATGTGAGAATGGAATAGGAGATATAGTTTGCCAATTCTCGAGAATGAAATGAAAGGGAAATTAGTTCGTTCAAAGAAATAATGGACTAAGCTTTGATGATTGTCGAGAATTCCACATGATTCTCGAGAATGCGAGATTTAGAGTACTTTCTCTTACGCCAGTTCTCGAGAATCATGAGGTGTTCTCAAGAATGATCAATCAAAATGATTTCTAAGTGGACTCTGCTTTTCTTCAATTCTCGACAATCCTTTGATGATTCTCAAGAATCCTCAGTTTAGACAACTTAGCTAAGAATCTGCTTTGCCAATTCTCGAGAATTCCTTAGAGATTCTCAAGAATGATGGTTTAAATTTGAAAAGTAGAGTTTGCGAGGCTTAGAAAAACCATTAAATCCCGATATTTCTCGAGAATGTTTACTGATTGCAATGAATTGAAGCAAAGGGCGATACATCCATTCTCGAGACTGATAGGATCATTCTTGAGAATTACCATACTCTATAAGCCTATATTTTCTAGTCGCTGAAAAAGGAACCTGCAAAACATGATCCTAAGTTAGTTTCTATTTATCATCAAAACATGATTAACTATATTAAACTAACACTACTTACAGTTCATTGGGATTTACCATTCCTAATTCTCTTCAAATAAAATTGAATTTTCCTTGGCCAGTGGTTTGGTGAAGATGTCGGCCAATTGAAGATGTGTGGGAATGAACAACACTTTGACATCTTTCTTTTGTACATGATCTTTGATAAAGTGATGTCTCACATCAATATGCTTGGTCCTTGTATGTTGAACCGGATTTTTCGCTAAGCTTATTATGCTTGTGTTGTCACAAAGGATTGAAATTTCTTTCAAATGGACTCCCAGGTTAGATAATTGTTGCTTTAGCCACAGGACTTGAGCACAGCAACTAGAGGCAACAACATATTCAGCTTCGATGGAGGATACAGCCACAACGGTTTGTTTCTTGCTAAACCATGATACGAGTGAGCCTCTGAGAAACTCACATTGTCCACTAGTGCTTTTTTTGTCGGTTTTGTATCCAGCGTGATCTGAGTCTGAATATACAACTAAGAATTCTTGTTGACCTTTTGGGAACCAAAGACCCAATTCCTTTGTATCTGAAAGATATCAAAAAATTCTCTTAACGTGCTTGGCATGTGATTCTTTAGAAGCTGATTGGAATCTTGCGGACATTCCCACACTGAATTGGATATCAGGTCTACTTGCAGTCAAGTAGAGCAATGATCCGATCATTCCTCTATATTTGGTTATGTTGAAATCTTTGTCATTTTCTTCATCGGCATCCAGAGACGCGGTTGAACTCATTGGGGTTCTGCACCATTGCAATGCTCCATACCAAATTTCTTGAGCAAATCATGAAGATATTTCGTTTGTGAGATAAATATCCCATCCTTCCGTTGTTTGATTTGTAGGCCAAGGAAGTAGTTAAGCTCTCCCATCATAGACATTTCGAATTCATTCTGCATTACCTTAGAAAATTCCTCACATATAGATTCGTTAGATGCACCAAAGATAATATCATCAACATATATTTGCACAATTAAAATCTCATTCAGTTTGTTGGTTTTAATAAGCAATGTGGTATCTGCTTTTCCTCTAATAAAGCCTTGATCTAGCAAGAATTTGCTTAACCTCCTCATACCAAGCTCTAGGAGCTTGTTTAAGACCATATAAGGCTTTCTTTAGACGATAGACATGATTTGGATTATGATCGTTTTCAAAGCCAGGAGGTTGCTCAACATAAACTTCCTCCTGAATAAATCCATTTAAGAAGGCACTCTTAACATCCATTTGATAGAGTTTAAATCCTTTGGTACATGCAAAGGCTAAGAGTACTCGTATAGCTTCCAATCTAGCCACTGGAGCATATGTTTTCTCATAATCAATACCTTCTTCCTAATTATAGCCTTTGGCAACCAATCTAGCCTTGTTGCGGACTATGATTGTGGATTCATCACGTTTGTTTTTGAATACCCATTTGGTTCCAATAACCGGATGGTCCTTAGGCCTAGGTACCAAATCCCAAACTTGATTTCTATCAAATTGATGTAATTACTCTTGCATTGATATCACCCAATCATTGTCTGAAAGATCTTCGTCAATCTTAAAGGGCTCAATCTCATATATGAAAGCAGAAAAGGTAACTTCATTTAAAGTGCTTTTTTTTATTCTTACGCCTTGGTTCATATCTCCTATCACTTGGTCCAAGGGATGATTCCTAATGAACTTCCAAGCTTTAGTTGGGATTGATCAAGATTTTCACAAGAATTTTTAGAATTGTTTTCAAAAACATCACTTGGATTTTCAAGAGAGGCAGGGGTAGTTTTTTAAAAGAATTGATTTCGTAAGAATCTTCCTTATTATCATCCGTAGGTTTATCAATTTTGGATTCACAGAACACAACATGAATTGATTCTTCAACTAATCGAGTACGCTTATTGAAAATTCTATATGCTCTACTTCTATTAGAGTAGCCGAGAAATGTACCTTCGTCTGATTTGGGATCAAACTTACCCAAATTGTCCTTACCCTTATTGTGACGAAACATTTGTATCCAAAGATAGGAAGGTGAGCCAAGATTGGTTTCTTCCCTTATAAATCTTTATGGATTTTTATTGAGCTTCTTTCAAAGGTAGGCTTTGTTTGATATATAGCTAGCCGTGCTCATTGCATCTGCCCAGAAGACTTGTGAAGTCTGATTTTCATTCAACATTACACAAGCCATTTCAATGAGCACACGGTTCTTCCTTTCAACCACCCCATTCTGTTGAGGAGTCCTTGGCGCTGAGAAATTGTGATCAATGCCATATGCATCACAGAATTCTCCAAAGGCTTGATTTTCAAATTCATCTCCATGATCGGTTTGAATAGCTGAAATGCAAATATCTTTCTCGTTTTGCACCTTCTTGGCAAACATAACAAACAGATCAAATGTTTCATCCTTAGATGATAAAAAGATAGTCCATGTAAATCGAGAGAAGTCATCGACAATGACCAGTAGTATACCAATTGCCACTAAGGCTCTTAACTCTCACTGGTCCAACTAAATCCATGTGAAATAGTTGAAGAGGTCGATTGGTCAAAATTTCAGGCTTGTTTTTAAAAGACGATTTAGTTTGTTTACCCTTTTGACAAGAATCACAGAGTATGTCATTTTTAAATTGTAGTTTGGGTAAGCTAAGGACTAAATCTTTTCTTTCCAACTTATCCAAGTTGGAGCATATTGACATGAGCCACCACTTATGCCACAACCAACTCTCATATAAGTTGCTAACAAAACACTTTTCGAAATTAACTTTTGGTAAATCTAAGGTATAACAATTTCCTTCACGAGGTGCTTTGAATAATACCTTAAGTTTACCTTTATCAATTGGAAAATCATTTTTGTTGACAATGAGGCATTCTTCTGAATTGAAGATGATCCAGTTGTTCTTGTCAGCATTTTGGCTCATACTCAGGAGGTTGTGACAGAGACCTTCTACAAGATCGACATTTTTGATCTCGAGGTCCATCCTTTGCACCAATCTCACCAATGCCAGTGATTCTCCCAGATTGATTGCCTCCAAAAGTGACTTTGCCACCATCTTTTGATCTCATTGCTACAAATTTCTCTGCATCTCTCATCATGTGTCTAGAGCATCCACTGTCGTTATAACACTTGTTGATTCTTGAAGCTCTCAAAGACACATGCAAATCAGAAGAGATCAAACTTTAGATACCCATCTTTTCTTGGGTCCTTTGGGGTTAGTTCGGGCCTTAGGAACATAAGTTCCCTTAGGTACCCATTGATAATTTCCAATAGGTTTATCTCTTCTTTCTTTCTTGTGAAAACAAGATAAAGTACTGTGTCCCCTTCGGTTACAGTATTTACGTGTGCAAAAGGATTTGATGTATGAACAATTTTCTGAAAATAGTTCAAATAAGTTTTTCCACCAGTTTTGTTTTTGCCTTTCTTTTTGTCAAAAATGGAATTATATCCTATGCCTGATCGATCATTTGTAAAGCTTTGAGCTTTCAAAATTACATTGAGCATTTCACTACCTTTAGTGAATTTCTCAAGCATTTGTGTGAGGTACCCATTCCTTTTCTCTAAATCCAGGCATTCTTCACAGACAAGGTTTTCAACTTGTTGTTTAAGAGTTATGTTCTCCTTTTTCAAGGTTATACATTCCTCAACAAATTTTTCAAATTCAAATTGTATCTCATTATACTCATCAAATAATTCATCATATGTAGGTTGAGAGTCATATACGTCATCGTCATTTTTAGGTTGCTATTCTTCTGTAACTAGATAGATGTTTGCAGTTTCTTTTGCACCTTCACTTTCTTCGTCTGAGGAACCATCTCCCCATATGGCAGATACGTAGGCCTTCTTCTTGAATTGATTGAACTTCTTCTTCTTCTCCTTATCATTGTCTTTCGCTTAAGGGCATTCTCGATTTGTAATGATCCTGTTTTTCACATTCGTAACATATAATTTGATCCTTATCTCTGAATTCACATCTGTTACTCGAGCTTCCTTTCTGGAATCTATTCCTAAAGCCTTGGTCTTTTCTGTAGAACTTCTTGAATCTTTGCTTCTACCAGTGTTGACTTTGTCCAGGTCCTTCTTGAATTTAAGCTTGCTTTCATACTCTGATAAGCTTTCGAACAATGCAGCAACTGAGGCCATTGATTCTCCATGAGCCTCCTCTATTGCAGTGACTTTGGCCTCTCAGTCTTTTGTCAACACATTGACGATCTTTTAGACCTGAGGACCTTCATCATAGATTTTGCCCAAGGCCACCAATTGATTCATCAGACTTTGAGTGTAGCGAAGTTGAAATTCCGCAATAGTTTCTCCAGACTTCATCCGAAGTAAATCATACTCGGTGGTCAGAGTGTTGATACGGTTCTCCTTAATGCTGGAAGTTCCTTCATACACTATCTCCAATGCCTTCCACATCTCCTTGGCGGTTGAAATATTGCATATCTGAAAGTACTCTTTTTGATTGAGAGCATTTTGTAGCATTAAGATAGCTTTACTATTGAGAGTGATTTTCTTCTTGTCATTCTCGTCAAACTCATCTTCCGTCTTTGGAACAACGATTCCTCCTTCAATCTTTGTAGGGACGTAATATCCATTTTCTTATACTCGCCAGAGGCCATACTCAGTAGCTAGCACAAAGACTCTGAATTTTGCTTTCCAGAATGAGTAATGCTCGCCATTAAACCTGGAAGATGATTGATTAAAGTACCATCAAGCAATATTCCTTCCATAACCTCTCTCGGGATATTAAGCCCAACTGAGAAACCTATGCTCCGATACCAAATGAAGACGGAATATCACCTAGAGGGGGTGAATAGGTGATCTAAAAATCTTTTGCAAGTTAAACACAAATGCAAGTAAAATAGAGACAGAGAAGGAGAGATAGACACAGAACCATTTATACTGGTTCGGTCTAATACTTTGACCAATGTCCAGTCCCCAACAACACCTTGGGATTTCCACTAACTCTTTCAAACAATTACAATTACACACTCTATAACTTAGAATGATCCTTTCACACTCGGACTCACTCCCCCTTACAAGTTGTAATCGTACACACACTCTTAAGGTTCCACAACCTTAAGATTTAACTGAAAATAGAATAAGTGTTAATGACTCCTCACGAGTAGATAAAATATGAACACTGAAGTACAGGAAATATCCAAAGATATTAAATTAAGTTAATGAAACAGTTGATTGCAATAATATAGAATTGAATGCGCAGAGTTTCGGTAGTTGGCGAAATTGAATATAGTGAGCTTTTATAGCGTTCGCCATTAATGCCATTGAGAAGCTTTGCAAACTAGCCATTGAGACTCTTCGTATTTTCCGTTAGGCACAGGTGCACTCCGTTTTTAAATAATCGACTATTGATTCATTAAATGTATCCGCCGTAGGCGTACTTGTGTAGAGAGTGAATCAGAGTAATAGATGGAACAGGTATACCTCGAAGGAATGTCTTTTTCTGCAACGAAAACCTTATTCTCGATTGTAGCTCTACTTTTCGAACGAGCATTTAATGCGTCGCACGTTGGATTGCCTTTCGTTCAAAAAAACTTAGATTAACTTGATTAATCAACTCGAAACTCATTCAAAAAGATGATTAAATATAATATAAATAAGCTCATATATGATTAAATAGGATTAAGTAGTAACCCAGTGAATTTATCGATCGATTAGCGAGACTTAAAAAAATGATAGAAATGATAAGCACCCATTCTCGAGAATTGATGAAATCATTCTCGAGAATTCCTTAACAGGAATTCATAGTTAAACGCATTTCTTTGATAATACTCGAGAATCAATAAGGTGAGTTAATTGAGAATTGTTTGAGCATTCTTTGAGCATTCTCGAGAATTGCCTATGCATTATCAAGAATTGCTCATGCATTCTCGAGAATTGCCGTGCATTCTCAAGAATTGCTTGTGCAATCTCTCCGACTTAATTGAGTAATCAAGAAAGTCATTCTCGAGAACTATTTTTCTATTCTTGAGAATTGACTTAGCATATGTAAGAGTTGTAGACACTTACATTCTCGAGAATCATACCATTGAGGAATTTTGTTTCAAGCCGATATGTCATTCTCGAGAACCTACTTCTCATACTGGAGAAACATCAGCTATTCTCAAGAATCACATGTCTATTCTCGAGAGTCATAGCAATGTGAGGAGACCTTTTTCATTTGATAAACATTCTTGAGATCTGTTTCATAATGCTCAAGTATTAATTCAAAACCTTAAAACTTTTCAATTATTGTTATCATAAAAGCACTTGGGAGCTAACAATCCCCACACTAAATTTGATGTCAGGGCGACTTGCAGTGAGGTAGAGCAATGATCCAATCATTCCTCTATATCTTGTAATGTTGAAGTCTTTCCCATTTTCATCAGCATCCAATGAAGTGGTTGAGCTCATTGGAGTATCAGCTCCATTGCATTAATTCATCCCTAACTTCTTCAGCAAGTCATTGAGATACTTGGTCTGAGATATGAAGATTTCATTCTTCTTTTGCTTAATTTGAAGACCAAGGAAATAGTTGAGTTTTCCCATTATGGACATCTCAAATTCTCCCTGCATATTCTTAACAAACTCTTCACACAAAGCATCATTAGGAGCACCAAATATAATGTCATCAACATATATTTGAACAATTAAAATTTCACTAAGCTTATTACTCTTTATAAAGAGAGTTGTATCTACTTTTCCTCTAACAAATCCTTGATCAAGAAGGAATTTACTCAATCGCTCATACCAAGCTCTAGGAGCTTGCTTAAGGGTATAAAGAGCTTTCTTGAAGCGATAAACATGATCTCGATGATGATCATTTTGAAAACCAAGAGGTTGTTCCACATAAACCTCCTCTTGAATAAAACCATTTAAAAATACACTTTTCACATCTATTTGATAGAGCTTGAATCCTTTGACACAAACAAAGGCTAGAAGAACTCTTATAGCTTCCAATTTTGCCATTGGAGCATAAGTTTCTTCATAATCAATTCCTTCTTCTTGATTATAGCCTTTTGCAACCAATCTTGCCTTGTTACGGACAATGATTGCTGATTCATCTCATTTGTTCTTGAATACCCATTTAGTGCCAATGACCGAATGGTCGTTACGACTAGGTACCAAATCCAAAACTTGATTTCTATCAAATTGGTGTAACTCCTCTTGCATTGCTATCACCCATCATTGTCTGAAAGGGCTTCATCAATCTTAGAGGGTTCAATCTATGATATAAAGGCAAAAAAAGTTACTTCATTCAAAGTACTATTTGTGGTCCTTACACCTTGATTTACATCGTCTACTACTTGGTTCAAAGGATGATTCCTAATGAACCTCCAAGGTCTAGGCTGAGATTGATCAGGGTTTTCACAAGTATTTCGAGGAACAGCCTCGAAAACATTTCAGGATTTTCAATAGAGGCAGGAGTGGTTTTTGAAAAGAATTGATTTTTGAACACATTTTCCTCATCATCATCCAAGGATTTATCGGTTTTGGATTCACAGAAAACAACATGCATTGACTTTTCAACAATACGAGTACGAGTATTAAAGACTCTATAAGCTTTACTCCTATTTGAATAACCCAAAAATATACCTTCATCAGCTTTGAGATCAAACTTTCCCAAGTTATTTTTACCATTATTGTGGATGAAGCACTTTTAGCCGAAAACATGCAGATGAGCCAAATTGGGTTTTCTTCCTTTGTACAACTCATGTGGAGTTTTGTTCAACTTCTTCCAGAGATATGCTCGGTTTGAGATGTAGCAAGCCGTACTCATTGTATCAGCCGAATACTTGAGAAGTATCATTCTCATTCAGCATAGCTCTTGCCATCTCGGTGAGGACTCGATTCTTTCTTTCCACAACACCATTTTGTTGAGGAGTCCTCAGGGTTGAGAAGTTGTGATCAATTCCCATGTTGTCACAAAACTCTGCAAATGCATGATTTTCGAATTCTGCTCCATGATCGGTTCGGATTCCTAAAATAGATAAACCTTTCTCGTGTTAGACCTTCTTGGCAAAAACAACAAACTGATCAAATGTTTTATCTTTAGAGGATAAAAATATAGTCCAAGCAAATCTAGAGAAATCATCAACTATGACCAAAGTATAAAGATTGCCACCAAGGCTTTTTACTCTAGCTGGTCCAACTAGATCCATATGAAGTAGTTGAAGAGGTCTATTAGTTGAAATTTCCTTTTTAGATTTGAAAGATGATTTAGTTTGTTTACCCTTTTGATAAGCATCACAAATCATGTCATTTTTGAAATGAAATTTTGGTAAACCAATGACCAAATCCTTTTCAACAACTTATCAAGTTGGATCATATTGACATGAGCCAAACGCTTGTGCCATAACCAACTCTTATCCAAGTTGCCAATGAAACAATTTTCAGAAACATGACCATTTTTAGAGAGACTAAGTGTATAACAGTTACCTTATCTAGGAGCCCTGAATAAGGCTTTTGATTTTATATTTACAAGAGAGATAACATCCTTGCTTACAATCAAGCACTCCTCATAATCAAAGATAACTAAGTTACCTCTATCAGCGCTTTGGCTCAAACTGAGGAGATTGTGACAAAGTCCTTCAACGAGGTAGACATATTTGATTTGAGGTCCTTCGTTGTTTCCAACTTCACCAATACCAAGAATCCTTTCGATTGATTTCCACCGAAGGTCACCTTGCCATCATCCTTGGGCTTGATTGAAGCAAATTTGGATTGATCTCCCATCATATGTTTAGAGCATCCACTGTCAATGTACCATTTGTTGGATTTCAATGCTCTTAAACAACCCTGCAAAACACAAGAGATCAGGTTTTAGGTGCCCATCTTTTCTTGGGTCCTTTGGGGTTAGTTTGTGTCTTAGGAACCTTGTAAGATCCCTTAGGCACCCATTGATAATTTCATACAGGTTTACTCTTTCTTTCCTTTTTATGAAAACAGGAAGAAGTAGTATGACCTTTTCGATTGCAATGAGCAAAAGGGTTTGAAGAATGAACAAATTTTCTAAAATAGTTCATATAAGATTTTTCTCCAAATTTCTTTTTGCCTTTCTTTTTATCAAAATCAGGTTTATAACCAATTCCTGATCTGTCATTTGTAAATCTTTGCTGTTTCAAAATGACATTGAGCAATTCACTACCTCTAGTGAATTTCTCAAGTGCGAATCTTGTGAGGTACACATTCTTTTTCTTTAAATCAAGACAATCTTCACACTCGGTGTTTTCACAAGAAAGATTTTTAACTTGCGCTTCAAGAGTCACATTCTTCTTTTTCAAAGATAAATATTTTTCAGCAAGTTTTTCAAACTCGCATTGTACAACATTGTACTCAAAATAATTCATTATAAGAAGGTTGTGAGTCATATACCTCATTGATGTTCTCAGATTGCTTTTCTTCTACAACAAGGCAGATATTGGCTTTTTCTTCCTCATCAACTTCATCTTCATCAAATGAGCTATCTCCCCATATGGCTGAAACATAGGCTTTCTTCTTGTACTTATTGAACTTTTCTTTTCTTTGTCCTTGTTCTTTAGATGGGGGCATTCTGACTTGATATGGTCAGGCTTTTCACATTCGTAGCAAATAATTAGCTTCTTTGCCTCAAAGCTAGAGCTACCCTTGTGAAACTTCTTGTATCCTTGGTCCTTCTTGTAGAATTTCTTGAATCTCTGGACCATCATGCCTAGCTCTTCATCTTCATCTTCTTTATCATCATCATCTAACTCCTTAGCTTCTTTGACAGCTTTAAGAGCAATACCTTTGCTCTTGCCATTAATCTCATTAAGTCCCTTTCTGAACTTGATCTTGCCTTCATAATCAGATAGGCTGCCACAGATGCCATTGATTCTCCATAAGCTTCTTCAATAACAGTGACCTTAGCTTCCCAATCCTTGCTGAGGATATTGAAAATTTTCCTCACTTGGATAGGTTGTTCATAGTCTTTGCCCAAAGCATCAAGTTGGTTGATCAGATGAGTGAACCTCAGTTGGAACTCACCAATGGATTCCCCAAACTTCATACGAAGAAGATCGTATTCGGTCATGAGGGTGTTGATTCTATTCTCTTTGATTCCAGCTATTCCTTCATGTGCTATTTCCAACGCATCCCACATAGCTTTAGCAGAAGACAGTGTGCATACACCATAATCAGATGTATAATCAGATAGGCTACCAAAGTATTCTTGTTGACTTAAGGCACTTTGCAGCATAAGAACAGCTTTGCTATTGATAGTGATATTTCTCCTATCATTCTCATCATAGTCTTCTTCAGGCTTCAGTATTCTGAACCATTTTCAAATATACTAGAATTGTAATCTCCTCTCTCGAACACTCTCCATAAACCATATTCAGTAGCCAAGACAAAGACCTTGAATTTGGCTTTCCAAAAGGAGTAGTGCTCTCCATTGAATCCCAGTAGTCTGTTGATCGAAGCTCCATCAGGTATAATACCTTCCATATTGATCCTTCTCGAGATGTTAAGCTCTTTAGAGAAGACCTTGCTTTGATACCAAATGAAAGTGGAGCTAATCACCAAGAGGGGATGAATTGGGGATTTTAAAATTCTTTTCTAAGTGCTCTGTTTTTGTATACTAAAACAAGGTATAACAGAGTAAGAGAAGAAGAAGCAAGACACAAGGAATTTATACTGGTTCGGTCCAACCTCTTGATCTACGTACAGTCTCCAGACACTCTGGGATTTCACTAACTCAAATGATTACACACTCTGTAACTCTCAGAGTAATTCTCTCACTAGAACTTACTCCCCCTTACAAGTTGTAATCGAATGCCCCAATCTCCAAGTCCCACGACTTGAGATTCTTACAATAAATGATTTTAATAAATGAAACTCTCTCTAAGAGTGGATAAAGATAAACACTGAAGTACAAATGTATCAAAAGATACTTTACACAAGAAAACTCAAAAAGTAGTTGGAAACTTGAATGATTTTTATTTTCAGCAGATTGGTTATTGAGAAGAATTGAATGCAGCTCTATTTATACAGAGAGAGCATTAAATAACCGTTGTAATCTTCAATATGACTGTTGCCTTCATTAAGGAAGGATTAGGTTGAGCTTTGGTCTTCTTCTCTTTCTACTCTTTGGTTAATCCAATTGCACAAAGTTTTGGATTGATCTTTACCAATCATAACTCGAGTTTCCTTCATCCAGAGAGGAATGTCGCGATTTCATCTTTGAAGAACATTTTGAATTCAGAGCAAAACTCAAGTTTATTAATGACCAACTCGAGTTTTGGACTTTTTATAGTGAAAACATGTTTAAGTCCAAAAGCTCAAAACTTGAGTTTTCAAATGTAAACTGGAGTTTTCAAATCACTGAAATGAGCAAAGCTCTCAGCTTGCGATAAACTCAAGTTTCCAAATATTAACTCGAGTTTTCTTTAAAATGGAAAAACTTTGAAAACTCACTGTCAAGTGAAAACTGGAGTTTTCTAAACTAACTGGAGTTTTCTCAAAGTGGGTAAAACATGAAAACTTTCTGTCAGGCACAAACTCAAGTTTATAAAGCCAAACTTGAGTTTTCTCAAAACTTTGGAAAAATTAGAAAACTCTTGGCCAAGTGCAAACTGGAGTTTTCATATCAAACCTGAGTTTTCCTAGGCTTAAACATTGGAGACTCTCTGTATGCCCAAAACTCAAGTTTACTATTGCAAACTGGAGTTTTGTATACTTTTGAAAATATTGGAGAGTCTCTGTATGGTGCAAACTCGAGTTTGTAAACCTAAACTCGAGTTTACTTTAAGTGTGAAAAACTTGGAGTGCTCTTTGTGTCTCACAAACTCGAGTTCGCCTACGTAAACTGGAGTTTTCATAGTTCATTAAAATTGAGCTACTCTCTATCAAGCACAAACTCGAGTTTTCTAACCAAAACTCGAGTTTGTCTTTGACATTAAGTTTTTCAACTTACCAAAGACAAACTTCAACTTGTATTTACAATTGTCGGTTATCATCAAAACACATAGAGAACTAACACATGTGTCACTCGGGAGTTAAGTCTAAGCGCAAAAGTAAGTATAATTAAAAATAATTAGATCTGCATTGTCACTCGAATGAACTATATTGGCTTGGAAGTTGAAGCATCACATCTTAATTAAGACATGCAAATATCTGCAGCTCTCATCGATCAAGCCGAGATAGTTCATTTAGTGACAATGCAGATTTACCTAAAACTTTGACATGAAGACAGGTGTTCTTCATACATGATTTGTAGCTAGCTAGATTACAATACCCCTAGCCCTAAAATGTTTTTCTCTAGATAATCCAGCATGCAATGGAAGATTGGGTTGTAATATAGCCGCCTTTCAAGAAAATATCTCTGATTAAAATGAGTTAGTGAGTTTTTCGTGGGAGATCGGCATCTATACTGAATCTGAATCTTCACATGGCATGCTGGACTATCTTTAGTAAATAAATAGTTTTTGTAGTTGTTTCTCCTGAAACGACTACAAAATGGAAGATGTCAGTTAGTTTGTAGCGGTTTTATCTCAATAACCGCTATAGAATGTCAAAGGTCAAGCATTTTGTAGCGGTTAGATAACTGCTACAAAATGTCACGATAAATGAGGTAGGGTTTTGTTATTAGTAGCAGTTTTTATTTAACTGCTACAAATTGGCTGACTTCTGTAACGATTTTCCTATAAAACCACTACAAAATGACGCCTTTTTAAAAATAACTCCCCTCATTTCAAACCACCCAAGGTTTGAGACATCGCCTTTAAACTTTTCATTCTCTTACTTTTTACTTAAAATATAGGAATGATGGTTTCTAAAGGAAATGGAGGGAAAGAGAAAGAGGTTGTACGTGGTAGAACGCCTCTAAGAGGCAGTAATAGTAGAGGGGGCCGTACTAGGGGCGTGGGGGTTAAAATATCCCTCCGCCACCTCAGGTGGGGATCGACATAGATCAACTCTTCGATGATGAGCCAATCCCACCGCCGAAGATCGTAGGGGAGCATAAGGCATATATCTATCCGTTAGCAACCTCGATGAGGATGAAAATGAGGAGTTAGAGATTGACTTTAACATTCCTATTGGCGAGGCGAAGCGGTTTAAAGATCGAGGGGGAGCGAGACCAAGGGAACCCCGACCGTCATCTTTGCATTCCACTATATTTGAGGTGGATGTCGAAGGTAAATGTAATTATTTTTTGTGATAAAATTTAAATTTAAATTCCTTACAATTTATTAAATTATATTTAAATGTAATAAAAACATTTCTTTATAATTGTGCAAATTCTCAGGGGCACATCAGCAGGAGGATGCTGAATGTTGCTAGTGTCAATCTATTGGAGGGGCCTCACATCGTAGCCCACGAACCCGATCGAGAACGAACACATGAATTGGGCGCGATTCCCCCTCAACTTCCAAAGTTGGAAGCATGTTGCGAAGGTGAACAAGGACAGAGCATTTGAGGATGTTGTGTAGGTAAGCTATGTTGTTTAATTATATTTTATATGTAAATATTTATAATTTATGGTTTATTTAATTATTTATTTATTAAATGATTAATTAATTGATAATTAAATTTGGGATAAGGGTTTTATTTTCCCTGGAAGTTTTCGCTCAGGAGCACTCAACACCCGGAAGTTTTTTTGGGAGCAAAATTGCCTCGGAAGTTTAAAAATGTAGCAATCTTGCCCTTCCATTAATCTTGACCGTTAATTTGTTGCTCCACTTTATAAAGTTCTAGGGAAAAATTTCTCTTAAAGAAAACTTCCAAGGAAAAATTGCTCCTAAAAAAAAAAAAACTTCCAGGGAAAAATTGCTCCATTTTGTTAACTTCCAAGACAATTTTGCTCCAAAAAAACTAAAGTGCTCCCGTGCGAAAACTTTCGGGGCAAATAAGACTCTTGTCCCATTAAATTATGATACATCATATGTTTACATTGTGAGGCAACAAGAAGAATCGAAGGGTCGTCTCTATACCAAGAGGAATGGAGATGGGACGATTCCTCTACAACAACCGATTGAAAGCGTCCCCGGATGGCGTCGACCCAAATGGTGAAGTTTTGTCCAGGCCGGGAGGAGTTCAATGGGATAAGGTTGTTTTTTTTAATAATTATAGTATAAATTTTTTATATATATAGTTTAAATATTAGTTAATTTATAGTTTAAATTAAATTTAGGTTAAATATAGTTTAAATAATTAATAATTTTAGGGTTTAGGTTAAATATAGTTTAAATTTTGTTTAAAATAGTTTAATTATAAATATAGTTTAAGTATACTTATAGTTTAAATTAATTAATAGTTTTATGGTTTAGGTTAAATATAGTTTAAATTTTGTTTAAATATAGTTTTAATTATAAATATAGTTTAAATGTAGTCTAAATTATAAATATAGTTTAAATTTTGTTTAAATGTTGTTTAAATTTTGCTCCTCATTGTAGGCTCTATCCCGGAGGAATACCGGAAGTCGACAACGTCGAGATGATCCATCACATGATAGGATCTAAGACGTTTGTTGTCACCTATAGTGAGCTGGTATGTTTAAATTTAAATTAATTTTAGGTTTATTGATTATTTTATTTTTAAAATAACAAAGTTTATATTCTTTTAATTCTTTCAGCAAACGAAGGCTCGGGTGGAGAACCGTCGGACGAACTATGGGGACATTGAGAATTCTTTCAATAGACCGCATCGTCTACACAATTGTCCTGAGCCAGAGCCATCATCCACAAAGTTGTTAATCCCTCATGTTGCTAAACCAATTGGCGAAAGTGAGAACTTCAAACTGACAGCACTTGAGAAGTTTTAAACACATAGACATGTATTGATTAATTGCACTACAGTTGAACCGTGCCTTTAGTAAGGATTGCACACAAATATATGTTAACTTATATATTTCCTTACATTTTATACTTACATTTCATTATCATCCCATGGTTAATTGTAGGGAATCAAGAGTCATGTGAAGCGTCAACTAAGGATCTATTCACAGACATCCTCTGAAATTGATAGAACGGTTCACAGAGAATTCCCGGGTTGGTTTACAAGGAGAATAATAAATGATCAACACCTGACTCACTAGAATTCAAAGCTCTTGCACTCGACTCGTTTGATCACACCCAAAGATTTATGGCATACAATGTCAATGGTTTCAAGTTTTTCACTATTTCACGAGATCAGGGATTGCTAACCCAAAACTTGGGTGTTTTTCACACGTTTGGGACGAGGAGTTATGCCAGCAGTAGTGACGGGAACATGTAGTTTGATGACATCCCGTATAATGGAAAGCTGCTTGATGTGGTTAAAATAATTAGAGTAAATACCTTTTTGGTCCCTAAAAAAACATGGACCCCATTTTGGTCCCTAGGGACTAAAATATGACATTTTTATGGACTAAAAAGGGGTTTTTTTGAAATTTTCGAGAGATCAAAATGTTCACCAATCAACCCTTATTCATCCTTTTCATGGACTAAAAAGGGGTTTTCTTTGTGTGAGGGACCAAAATGGGGTCCCTTTTTTTTAGGGACCAGAAAGGGTATTTACTGTAATAATTACTAAGGCCATTTCACTGTGCCGCTGTTCAAGTGTTTGTGGACGAATACGACAACGTCCCGGGGACTCACGACTGATGACTTAAGCATCACATCAATGAATTTCTCCCAACCTATTAACATTGGTCAGTCTACAGATGATGAGCCATATATTCCTGCCTTAGAGGCACATCAGGTTTATTATGTCACCGATGAGAGGCACATAGATTGGAATATGGTGGTTCACTTAAAGCCTCGGGACCTTTACGATATGAGTGATGGTGATAATGTCGCCTACAAGAGTGAGCCGTTCCAACCCGCCAGTTTCGAAAACTTCTTCTCACAGGGCGTTGACACTTTACCTATAGTTCGGTATGTTTTAAGATACGCTTTATGAAATAATAACATTTCACTAAAGTTTAATTTGAGTTTAAACATATTAAACTCATAAGTAACATTCTCTTCATAATTTTTTTGTAGGGATGACGACGAAGATTGAGATGAAAAATTATGTTTACAATTTAATCTATAATCTTCTATTTTTTTTAATTAAAACAAAAACCATAATAGGCTTTGTAGCAGTTTTAAAACCGCTACAAATATTGTCACCTTAACTGCTACTAACAAAAACCACTACAACAAACGTCATGTCAACCACTACAAATGTTACACGGATATCAATATAAATAACTCTATCACACCTCATTTTATATGTTTCGGTTTCATTGTCCACACACGTTTTCTTTTGGTTTCTCTCATCTTTCTACATTTTCTCAATAAGTTTGTTTGAAGATGGTAAGTGCTGTTCAATCGGATCAAATATGATGGTCATCGTAATATTTCTTTTTACTTCTAACTTTGAGATACTATTTTTTTTTTAACTCACAATTTTATGAATTTTTTTCAACGTTCCATTCACTTTCACATGAGAATTGAATGAAATCATAGTTAGTTGTTATTATACCTACACGGTCTCATTTTTCTACACCTAAATAATAGCCATATATAAATAAATATCATATTTTAATATTAATTATTTTTACTAAAAATCTAAATCATTTATATTACAATTATTTGTTAATTAATAGAATAATTTGAAATAACTTTTTTTATTTTTTTAAAACAATTTTATTACTTCATAGCGGTTCCACGACCACTACAAAATCTAACAAAAAATTTATCCATCATTTTGTAGCAATTAAAAAACTGCTACAAAGTTGGAACAAATTTTAAAATGGCGGCAAAAAATTTTCCTTAAAAAATGGTGGGAATTTTTGTAGTGGTTATGTAACCGCTACACTATAATTTGAAACTTTGGCGCCTCTTTGAAATTTCATCAAATTTTGTAGCAGTTACTAGAATTGCTACAAATTGTTTCTACCATTTCTTAAAAATTTGGTGATATATTTAGTAGCGGTTAATAAACTGCTACAATGTTTTCCATTTCATATTGTAGTGGTTTACTAACCACTAAGAATTTTTCACACACGACGTCATCTCAGCCTCATATAGTAGCGGTAGCGTGAAACCGCTACAATTTTAGTAGCAAGATTAAGGTATATGTAGTTGCGGGTCAAAATAACCACCGCAAAAACAACTTGCAACGGTGTGTTTTGTAGCGGTTTTATTTAGCCACAACAAATGATCTTTTTTTTTTTGTAGTGTTAAAATTATATTAGCTTGGGCTTCATACAAATAAAAACTAGCGTGTAAATACAATAATAATAGGGAAAATGACAGCCAAGTCCCAAGGACCATAAAAAATTACAAAAAAGTCCCAACAGAAATTCATATATCAAAAAAGTCACCAAAGACTTTTTTGATATTATTTGTATTGAAGTAAAATCCATGTCTTAAAATTTTGTTGTAAATATAGCACTTCCTGTTGTGAATATGACTTTTTCTGTTGTGAATGGTCAGATTAAAAATTTTGATGTGAATATAGCACTTCTTGTTTTAAATATAGCCTTTTTCTGTTGGAAATGACCTCTGTACGCTTAGGCGCTTGAGTTTAAAACAAAATCCAGGTGTTTAAATTTGATTGTGAATATGGCACTTCCTGTTGTAAATATAGTTTTTTTTTTTCTGTTGTGAATGACCAGGTTTTTAAATTTTGTTGTAAATATAACACTTTCTATTGTAAATATAACACTTTCTGTTGTTAATAGAAATAATATCAAAAAAGTCCCTAGAGACTTTTTTGATATGTGAATTTATGTTAAGACATTTTTATAATTTTTTATGGTCCCTAGACCTGGCTGTCATTTTCCCATAATAACAAGTCCACCACTTATATGCCTAGCAAATAATGATATGAAATTTTTTAATTAATTATATAATCAGATTATATAAATAATCTATAGTAGCTAGTCATGGACTTTTACTAGCCATCATCCAAACCCAATTCTTCATGCTCCACATGTCCCTCTCAATCTTCTAAGCTTATCCGAATCTCATCGTAATTACCTATCTCTATTTTGGACCCCCTTAGGTTTAAGTTCATCTTCTTTGATATAAAAGATAGGTGACCTCTACTCTTGGAAAATCGTCTTGGGCCTCACGTACTCTTATGATTAGGGCTCCATTTTCTGTACAAAATTTGTACCCAAAAAAAAATCCTATATCCAATTATGCATTAACAATAGAAGGAAAACAAACTATATATTACACTTCGTTCAAGTAATCAATTTTATAAAGTTTAAGAGTTTAGTTGTTTAGTTAATTTTAGCACAGTATCCTTCTATTGGAAGTAATCCTATTCATACACTATTGACCACTAAATGTAGGCACATCTCCGGTGGAAATTACTTAATTAGTTAGGAATCAAATTTCTAACAATTAAAATAAATTTTGATAGAATATAATGACGTACAATCTATATAGCACACCCCATTAAGTAGCATAAGCCTTGTTGATGTTATTGTAAAATAAATTTTAAAAATTACTATCCTCAAACTTAAGAGTTAAAAGATACATGTATCTTATTTAGTTATACACACACACATACATTTTTATATTAATATTTAATAAAGAATTACTTATTTCATATTTGAAAAAACCTTGCCCCATTGACCAGAGAGCTACAGAACATGAGAGGCTACTTATAAATGGGACAACACATAATTAAATTGTACTATATTAAGGTCAATTAATAATCGTCCAAGACTTAATTAATTAGGAATTAGATGCTTAAGGATCATTTAGGGCCAACAAAAGCCTAAAAAGAAAAATAAACAACATAAGAAAGAGGCCACCTCAACGAACCCTTTGACATGTTACAAGGCCAGTGCAGTTAGTGTCAAACGTACTATTAAAATCCTACCCAATCACCTAACTAGCATCCTAACTAGCCGATCAAAAGTTTGGGAGAAATTAGTCAAGTTGGATTTTATGTTTTAAAATCATATTACTGATATTTAAATGACATATGGTTGTGACTAAAAAAAATAGCATTAATTTATATATGTGTTTTAGTAACTCCGTTTTAGAGGATTATGTTTTTTTTATAGTATGTATCGCACGCGCGATTATATGGTGTATACATCAATGTTCCATTTATTTGTAAATTAAAGCCTTTTAATTTTGATATTATTCTTTTCAAGGTAATATTTTAAAAAAATTTGTACATTTTAATTAATTTATATTATTTTAATCATGATTGGGTTAATGCTGATTCCACAACAATTAGATCATTGATTCTTAAACCATTTTTCCTCGGAGATCGGCCTTAAACCATTGCCTCCACCAAATTCAATATGACTTTCAATCGTACCTTAGTATTAAACATACTCAATTTATTAAACGGCAATCATTATACATTAAATTTGGAAATCTCCATCTGCAATAATTCGAGGCTCCATTTAGGATCATTCAGAGAAATTAATTCATACTCTAAAAACATTCCAAAAATAAAATATTTTATGTATAAATAAAGAAAAAATATATATTAATCATTTGCTTACAATTTACTTCAAATTAACAAAAGGATGCAACGAAATTGTACCGAGTTTTGTTCTTTACAATTATTTGGAAATCACATTACAATCATATAAACTCATAAAACAGTACCAATAATTGATTTGGGAATATTGAAGTTTCCATTGGTAGAAGAAGAATCGATGTTCTCTTGTTTATGACAGGGCTCTTGTAGTTAAAAAAGAAAAAGAAACCTATTTGATTTATTGTATAAAGAGAATATATATATATATATATATATATATAGGGTTTATCGTTGTCATGTCACTTGACCTAATGTTATATCAAGTCACCTAAAACTACGCCATTTTGGGAATTAGGGGAATTAATGAATAGTGTTTTGATATTTTTGTCTTTATATTTATTATATGAATTTTACCAAAAGACCTTTCATTAATTCCCCTAACTCCAAAACTACGTCGTTTTTTAGAGTTAGGGGAATAATGAAGGGTGTTAATTTTACCAAAACACCCTTCTTTAATTCCACTAACTCTTAAAATGACGTAGTTTTAGGGTGATTTGACATAATCTTATGTTAAGTGACATGATAAACAATAAACTCATATATATATATATATATATTAAAAAAGAATCAATTAAAATAAGTGTTAATTAACTTTTTTTTTTTTTTTTTGGAAAAAAGAATGTTCTGGAGCATCGAGTTAACACACCACACTACTATTTGTTTTCCCAACCACTACTATTTGTTATTATTGACCTTATTGTAACTATATTCTATCTTAGAATCCACTTTTTAGTTCATTTAAACGTTGTTTTATTTTTTCAAAATAAATCTACAATCAATCCAATATAAGTGGCAAAGATTATTTTATCAGTAAATATATGATAAACTCAAACTAAGTTAATCCAAACACCAACTAAGAATAAATCGGGCCAGAAAGGGTAAAATATGATAATGATCAAGAGTGAATAAAATAGGATAAAGATCAACAGTTGAGACTTTATTAATATGCAATAGGAAAAACTTCAAAATATCAATAAGAATATATATATATATATATATATATATATATATATATATATCAAAAGATACTTTAAATATGTCTTAAGATATGATAAGAATATGTTGTCATTTTAATTTTCTTTTAAATGGGATATGACTTTTAAACAAGAGAACATCGATTCTTTTTCTACCAATGGAAACTACAATATTCCCAAATCAATTATTGGTTGTAAGAGTTTATATTATTGTAATGTAATTTCCAAATAATTGTAAAGAACAAAACTCGGTACAATTTCGTTGCATCCTTTTGTTAAGGGAAAATTAAAATCAATGACCTATAGCAGATAATATTTATTGAAAATGATCGTAAAAGTTGTAATTATTTAAAAGGACCAATTAATAAAACAAAAATTTAAAATATTAAATTGTCCCTAATCAAATCTCCTACATTTTCTCTCATATTCAATGTTTGAAAATAATATAAATTTCTAAATTTAATTAAATTAAACACAATCTCTCTCATCATAGATATTTATAGAAAAAATAACACAAACATCTTTCAATTTTGTTAAAATTATAATTTTATTTTTAAAATTGACGCAAACTTTAAGTGAAAAAATATATAATTTTGGGAAAAACTTAAATTTTTTTATAATTAATTATAAACATTAAATAAATTTATATATATATATATATATATATATATAAAATTAATAGGGTCATGTTCAACATGAGCGTGCCTTTTAGTGTCAATAGACATTAACACCTTATAATATTTCAATTTTTGATACAATATAATAATGTTTTATTTTTTTTATTTGAGTGCTAGTTCTAGTAAGATAAAAAAATGTGTTTAATTTTTTGTTTTAGTTGATAAAGTTTCTTTGATAGAGCTTTTTTCCCCCCTCGATTTACGTATAAATCAAGAAAAAAAACTTAATGATCTGAAAGGGTTAAAGGGTCAATATCTATGTTACCAGTAATAATTAAATTATATAATGATAAGATATGAAATGCATTTAATTTTTTTTCATTTTGGTTGATAAAGTTCCTTTGATGGAGCTTTTCTTTTTTCCTGATTTATATAAAATTTTGTAAATCAAGGAAAAAAAAAAAACTTAATGATATTAAAGGGTTAAAGGGCAATATCTACCTTACGAGTAATAATTAAATGATATAATAATATGATTATATAGATATTAGTTAAGGTTAAAAAATGATGCTTTTAGCGGTAGTAATTTTGGTGGGAAAAAAAAAAATTAAATCACTTTCAAGGATAATATAGTATTTTTAAATTTATATTTTGGTAATTGGTCCTTCTAAATAATTACGACTTTTATAGTCTTTCTCAATAAATATTATTCTCTATAGGTCCTTCTATCTAATTCTCCCTTTTGTTAATTTGAAGTAAATTGAAAGTGAATGATTAATATTTTTTTCTTTATTTATACATACAAATTAATAAAATATTTTATTTTTGGAATGTTTTTAGAGTATGAATTAATTTCTCTGAATGATCCTAAATGGAGCCTTGAATTATTGCAGATCGAAATTTCCAAATTTAATGTATAATGATCGCGGTTTAATAAGTTGAGTATGTTTAATACCAAGGTACAATTGAAAGTCATATTGAATTTGGTTGAGGCAATGGTTTAGAGCCCCCCCCCCCCCCCCCCCCCCCCGGCGCAAAAAAAAAAAAAAAAAAAAAAAAAAAAAAAAAATCACATGGTTTAAGGATCAAGTTGAATCATTACTAAGCCAATCATGATTAAAATAATACAATTTAATTAAAAATGTACAAAAATTTTAAAATATAACCCTGAAAAGAATAATATCAAAATTAAAAGGCTTTAATTTACAAATAAATGGAACGTTCATGCATATACCATATAAAATGAAATGGTGTTGAAATTTGTGATGGAATTATTTCCGTGGCAAAATGTGCCTCTATTTGCGACGGATAAAAAAATTCGTTGCAAATTTCCAGTTTTGCAATGGATTCTAGAAATCCATTGCTAAAAACGTCGTTTTGCGACATAATTGACGTTCGTCGCAAAAGGAAAGCCTTTTTGCAACGACGTTAGGCCTCCGTCGCAAAATGACGCCCTTTTGGACGCCATTTTGCGACGGACAAATAGTTGGTTATAGATGTCGTAGGACTGTCTATTGGCTAATATTTTAATTCCATTACTCATGCTGAACCATCAAACAAGGGAGATGCCAGTACACATACTCAACCATCATACATGGGAGAGGATCCTAATTTAGAAGCCGTAAGTTTCTATAAAATGCTTCAAGATGCACAACGTTCATTATGGGAAGGTTGTGAACACATTGAAAATAGTGAACATTCATCGCTATTAGCTACCCTAGCAACACTAAGCTTGAAAAGTGATTACCATATGAGTGAAAAGAATTACAACGAAATGATGTAGATCATGAGTAAGGTTGTTCCAAATGACAATAACTTGCCGAAGGATTTTTACCAAGCAAAGAAAAAGGTGAAAGAGCTTGGGCTTAGATGTGAAAAATTCATTGTTGCCCCAAAAGATGTATGCTCTATTACAAGGATGATGCTGAGTGAACCAATTGTAAATTCTGTGAACATGACAGGTACAAAGTTGTGAGGAATAGAAGGAAAATGACCCTTCGAGCATTAAGCAAGATGTGGTACTTTCCTTGCATGCCTAGACTTCAGAAATTGTATTCATCTGAACAAACAACTGCTCATACGAGATAGCACCGGGAGCATTGCAGGCATGAAAAATTTGTGATGCATCCATCCGATGCCGAAGCTTGGCTTAAATTTGATGAGGTGAATCCTTTGTTTGCAGGATATCCTTGTAATGTCTGTCTTGGTTTATGTTCAGATGGGTTCGCTCCTTTCAACAAGATGGGTAGGAATTATTCTTGTTGGCCTGTGATTGTGACTCCATACAACCACCCACATTCCATATGCATGAGAAGAGAGTTTTTTTTTTCTTAACGTGTTAATCCCTGGGCCATCTAACCCAAAAAAAAGAAGATAGATGTATGCCTCGGGCCTTTAATAGACAAGTTGAAGATGTTGTGAAGTGAAGGGGTTCTTACATGCAATGTATCATTGAGGTAGAATTTTACCAAGTATTTTGCCTTAATGTAGATGATAAATGATTTTCCTGCATATGGGATGTTGAGTGGCTGACAAACATCAGGGAAGCTTGCATGTCCAGTATATCTGGAATAGACCGTGGGTTTTAGCTTGCAATACAGTCGCAAGGTCTGTTGGTTTGACAAGCATCGGCGATTCCTGCCCATTAACCATCCGCTGAGGAAAAATAAAAAGACTTCAGGCATGGTATGGTTGAACAGGCAAATGAACCTCGTCATTTAAGTGGCCAAGAAATATGGGAGAGGGTGAAGCACATTCAAAGTGTTGAAGAGGAGGCTACTTCCAGCAAACCTGAGGGATATGACGTTCATCATCATTGGAACAAACACAACATCTTTAGGATCTACCATATTGGAAAGATCAATTGTTAAGACACAACCTTGATATCATGCATATTGAGAGGAATGTGTTTTGCAATATTCTGTACACCGTGATGGACACCAAGGGAAAGACAAAGGATACAGTCAATGCAAGATGGGACATAAAAGTGATTTATAGAAGGTCTGATTTACATTTGGTCGAGTATGCCACGGGCCAGACTTCCAAATCTAGAGTGCCGTACACATTGAACAAAGAGCAAAATTTAAAATTGTTGTGATGGGTTAAATATCTTAAACTCTTAGACGGTTATGCATCTTGTCAAGATGTGTCAACATGGATGAGGCAAAGTTATTTGGGATGAAGAGGTATGATTGTCATGTTTTCTTTCAGAGATTGTTGCCGTCGGCCTTCAAAGCACAACCGAAGCATATATAAACTATTCTGACAGAATTTTCCATGTTCTTTAGAGAACTTTGTGCTTCTAAGCTTAATGTTGAAAAGTTACAGCATCTGGAGTCGAGCTTGCCAATAATGTTATGCAAGCTAGAGATGGTGTTTCCTCTTAGCTTATTTGACTCAATAGAACATTTGGCTGTTCACTTGGCCTATGAAGCAAGGGTGGGAGGTCTGCAATAATATAGGTAGATGTATCTGTTTAAGAGGTAATATATATATTTTTTGTGCGCAGTTATTAATTGAGCCACATGGTACTATAGTTTATAAATACCCTCTAATTGTCCATTATAGATTTTTACACATACTTAAGTGCAAGATAAAAAATCAAAGGTACATTGAATGATCTGTCCTTGAAGCGTATCTAGTTGAAGAGGCCACTAAATTTACATCATACTATTATCCCCCTGACATTATATCAAGATGGAGAGGGCTACCTCGCAACAATGATGGCAGTAATACGAGTGGTCAGATATCGATATTTAATTTTTCAGGCTGAATTGTGAGAAAGCAATGTAGGTCAATTCTGGAAGGAAGAGATAAACAAGTAGCAGAGTGGTACATTCTAGACAACTGAAAAGAGGTCGCCTTGTACTTAGAATAAGATTTCCTCTATTTTTACTGTTATGATAAGTATTAAAGTATTAATTTCATTTTTTTTGTTACAATTACCTCTTTAATTGGGCCATATCGAGAAATCCTTCAAGGTCAGCTTTCGAAGTTGATCACTTCATGAAGGCTGAGTTTCCTCAATGGTTCCAAGATTACTTCGTGGAAAACCAATCAGCTCCCCATGATGTTACATGGAGTTTATCTTATGGAGCTGCAAGAGTTGTTACTTGGTTCAAAAAGTATGTAATCAATAGGTATCAGTTCGCAATTTTTGAAGCAAACGAAAATATGTCAAGTTGTAATTACAGTGTATGTTGTCGAGGTGGCCAAGTTGACGAGGTCGAGGGTGACTACTACAGGAAGTTAATTGACATCATTCAGCTGGATTAGCAGTGGGACAAGTCGGTGACTCTATTCAAATGTGAGTGGTTTGATAACACTTCACGTGGGACAAAAGTGGACAAATATGAAAATGTTGAGATCCACTGGTCAAGGAGATATACAGTTGGTTATGACCCATCCATACTTGCTCAACAGGAAAAACAAGTTTATTATAGATCATAGCTACATCCTGCCAAGGGTGGAGGGGAGTTATCAAAACCAAAGCACGGAATATTATACCCAAGTTGAAAGAGTCAGAAATAAATGACGATACGACTAAACTGTTCAAAGCTGATATGGAACATGTACTGCCCATAAATATTGCCGACGATGATGTACCTAGCAATCTCTTTGATTCCGCTATGGAGTTAGAGTTAATTCCTATCTAGATTGACAATGAGTAATTAGACGATGAGGCACAAGAGATTTACTCTGATAGTGAATTTGAATTCAACGACTATGAGACTCCAGAGGAAGGTGTGAAAGCAGAGGTCAAAGAACAACAATTATCCAATTGATTTGTGTTAGTTTGTTGTTTGTGGTGATTTGTTATACTAGATACTCCTTATTTCGCTATTGACATATTAAGTATATTTCTTATATTTATATATATTTTGACATAATGTTTCTAAATGTTCACAGATGGAGCCTTTAGCTGGGCATTCAGGTAGTGATGGTAGAGCTCAGGGCCATCCTATTAGAGGAGGTAAGACGACATCATCTGCCCCATCTGCAGGTAGAGGGCTTAACTCTTCCCCAGATCTGCTTCCACTTAATTTGTCATCTTCACCGTCTACTACCGACTCCATTATGGGCGATACAAGTATGCCTACTACTCCCACTTATCTATAGCGAGGGGCAGAGCAGGTTTAGTTTACAATTTCTAATTGATTTACATATATTTTGTTTTCTTTAAGCATCTATGTACTAACTTTTTCAGTTTTTCACATTTCTTCCTTCAACAAACTATGTCGCCTAGGAGCCAAGTCGGGGAAAATAGTTCCTCGATACACTAGTGTGTGGATTCGTCATATGGGCACCACCGAGTAAGTCATGTAAAGTTACTAATAATGTTGGGATTTTTTACCTTTTGTTTGTATGCTAATATTTGCAACGTTTCCTCTGTTTTCAATTTTGAGCCATATGGTGTGGCAACGGATTTCATAGAGGAGCAAGTATTCTGTAATTACGATCACTCTTGGGGCAATTGGTCAAAGATTCCTCAAGGGGTTTGCGATGCTTGGTTCAATAACTTTTTGGTAAGTTATGTGCTTTATGGTTATTAATTTCTTCTCATCAAAATGCAAACTCATTAAGTACTTTTATAATTTGGAGCATTAACTATTCATTATTGATTTTCAGGGAAAGTTTAGGTGGTTTCCTGCCCATCGAGGAGATTTGAAAAAATCTTATAACTACAAGGTAGGCCGGTGGTTGTCTGATCGGTTTTATAAATTGAGAAGTAATATAGGCAAGACAACTTGCTTTCATCCTGAGATCGCATCACAATTATTTGAAAAATGGGCTGCTGATGAGAAATGATAGCAGAAGTTTGTGCAAAATAAGTTAAATAGGTCTCGAATGGATGGACCGTCTTATACTAGCAGCTCCATTCCAACGAGTCAACATCGAAGAAACATTGTAAATATACGTCATTTTCTATTTCTGTATTCAATATTTTGTACTTTGAAGTGGTTAATTAACATACATCATTTGTGTTTGCAGGTAAAGTCTGGGAAAGTACCTGCAAATTGGTTGATTGGGCTACCTTTGAGCGGACGCATTCCCAGGAGTCTGCAAATCATGGGAAACCCTGGATTAATGCCAAGTCTCAGCAATTAGCGGTGAGACATTTATTATATTTATTATTTGTTTCAAACACCAACATATTTATATCATTCTACATGCCTTATTTGTGATGTATTTTTGTGCTTGTAGGAAACATGTGAGAAGCTGTCACTGGAGAGAGCCTCGCAAATTGAGAACGACCCCACATCCTCTCAGTCCGATAACGAGAATCTCTTCATTCAGGCTACAGAAGGATTTGACAAGAAAGGGAGACTCTTTGGGATGGGTGCCTCTGCCAGCCGAGTGAAGTCTACGAAGCGCTCATCCAGCCATGTTGGAGGTGTTTCTGCAGGTAAACGTAATAATACTTTTGATATTAATTGTTACATTTTCATTCCCCCGTCCATTTAAATGAAGTACAAAAGTTAATCTGACTTCTTAATGTTGTTTTTGAAAATGAGTTTAAGAGGGTGAATGTGTTATAACAGCTGGTGAATCAACAAGTAGATCAGCTGAATCAACAAGCGGAGATAATGAAGCAGTTGTAGATCTACTCAAGTCCCTATTGAAGGACAAGGGTACAAGGTCAGCTCCTGGTGATGATGAAGAGCATCTGCTACTTTTTAGACCTTTTTTTTAGTTCATTTTGTTGGCAACATTATTATTTATATTTCGTTTTCTCTATGTAAACTCTTATGATTGCTACTATATATTTTCATGATATACACTTCTTTTTTATTTCATAATATTATATATATATATATATATATATTAGAAATTGAATTTTACA
The DNA here is from genome assembly GCA_019022655.1 of Acacia acuminata. NCBI lineage: Eukaryota > Viridiplantae > Streptophyta > Magnoliopsida > Fabales > Fabaceae > Acacia > Acacia acuminata. Next base: position 779,271 of record JAFJYI010000304.1, on the reverse strand, counting down.
ACGTAACGATAATTCCCTCGCAAAATTATTTGCGAGGGAATTACTATTCCATTGCAAATGTTGAATTTTGCGACGGAAATCAAATTCCGTTGCAAAATTGAACTTTTGCGATAGAGTTTATTTCGTTGCAAAATTCAACATTTGCAACGGAATAGTAATTCTATCGCAAATGAAGAATTTTGTGACAAAACCTATATTTTCCGTCGCAAAAAATGCTTAGCGGTGACATTTTTTGCGATGGACGTAAGTCCTTCTTCACAAATTCCATTAGAAATTGTACTTTTTTTTGTAGTGATTTATACATTGTTTTATTTTTTTCAAAATAAATCTATAATTAATCCAATGAGTGGCAAAGATTATTTTATCAGTAAATATATGATAAACTTAAACTAAGTTAATCCAAACACCAACTAAGAATAAATTGAGTTAGAAAGGGTAAAATATGATAAAGATCAAGAGTGAGTAAAATAGGATAAAGATCAACAGTTTAGACTTTATTAATGTGCAACAGAAAAATCTTCAAAATATCAATAAGAATATATATATATATATATATATCTCTCTCAAAAGATACTTTAAAAATGTCTTAAGAGATGATAAGAATATGTTGTCATTTTAATTTTATTTTAAATGGGATATGACTTTTCACAATATAGCTATAGATTCCGTTCACATTGCCATTATTTTTGTTCTCATCTTCGGATATCACGCATTCACTAAGTCCTAGGAATTGGATCCTTTTGCATGTCCATATATATATATATGTATGTACATACAGTGGCGGACTCAGGAAATTATAGTTAGAGGGGCACAATTGGTAGGAGGACCTGGGGGTTTAGGGGCAGCGCCCCTGAAAATTTTTTTTTGAAGGAAAGTTTTAAATGTCATCCTTCTAAGTCTTATATTTTAGAATTCCATCATAATTGCCTTATTATCAATGCTATCAAATACATATTTTTTAATATAAGGCACTAAACAATCATTCAACTATTTATCCTCATCGATTATGAAATGCAATCTTGATGTATTAAAGTTGGACAATTATTTAAACATGTATTAATTCAAGGAAAGTAGACAAATAATACTAATGCTAATGAAAATCTAGCATATAGGAATAGCTGCCAAATATAGGAAAACATGTATTAATTCAAGGAAAGTAGACAAATAATACTAATGCTAATGGAAATCCAGCATATAGGAATAGCTGTCAAATATAGAAATGTTGCGCCTTCAGAATGAAAAACATGTATTGTTCCTGAATATGCTGAATATACACATTTTTAATTTTTCCCCCGTACGTGCGCTATTCCTATATGAGCCCTTTTTTTTTTTTTTTAATCCCAAATTTTTGGGGGGCACTTGCCCCCCCAATGATACACGTACGTCCGCTGATGTGTACATACATACATACATATGGGTTTATCGTTTGTTATATCACTTGAGATAAGATTATGTCAAGTCACCCCAAAGTTACATTGTTTTGGGAGTTAAAGGAATTAATGAAGGGTGTTTTTGTATTTATTATATGAATTTTACTAAAAGATCCTTTATTAATTCCCCTAATCCTAAAACTACGTTGTTTTGAGAGTTCATTAATTCCTCTACCCTAAAACGATGTAGTTTTAGGGTGACTTGACATAAGCTTATATCAAATGATATGACAAATGATAACCCCACATATATACGTGTGTGTATATATATATTTATATATATAGATATATATATGTACACACATAAATTCATGACTAATTAATTTATGAATTAAAACGAAATTTTGATTTTCATATAAAAATACTTTTTCGCAACATACAAATATGCAATTTATACTTTCTGAGAGTTTTATTACTTATTACCTTTTTAAAAGGGAAAGAAAAACCAATTAAAGGCATTTACTTATTTAAAAACTCAAGATAAGTAGAATAAGAAATTGTGTACTTCTGATACTACCACAGAAAAAAGGCCTTTTATCACAGTTATTTGCAATTATATATCACGGTTTTGAACCATTATGTATTGTGGCGCCATATATTATTGACACAATAGTCAAATATGACCCAGACATATAGACATATAGAAAAAATTGTACAATTTTTCTTAAAATAAATTATTAACGATAATATTCATTTTTTTATCACTATAATTTGTTTAAGAATTTTATTATAAATAGGTAGGAGTGTAGGACATCATAGAAAATAGACATTCTTAAAAATAATATATTTTCTGATAAAAAAAAAAATTCCCACTCAAATTGGATTAATTATAGATTTATTTTGAAAAAAATAAAACAACATTTAAATGAACTAAAAATTAAAGTTGATTCTATAGATAGAATATAGTTCCAATGAGGTCAATAATAACAAATAGTAGTGTTTTTTGTTTGTTTGTTTTTTTTGGAGGGGGGGGGAAGCAGTGTGGTGTGTTAATTCGGTCCTCTAGAACAATTTTTTTTTCCCAAAAAAAGTTAACAGTTATTGGCATTGATTCTTTTTCTTTTTTTTTTTTTTCCTTTCAATTCTGATATATACACAGACACACATAAATTCATGACTAATTAATTTATGAATAAAAACAAAATTTTAATTTTCATATAAAAATACTTTTTCGCAACAAACTTATAGTTGTTTATACTTTTTGAGAGTATTATTACTTATTACTATAAAAAAGGAAGAAAAAACCAATGAAAGGCATTTACTATTTTAAAACTCAAGATAAGTAGTATAAAAAAAAAAATTATGTGGTTCTAATCCTACTATGAAAAAAGATATTCCATCACAGTTATTTTCCATTATATATCACAAGTTTGAACCGTTTATGTATTGTGGCTCTATATATTTTTGGCACAAATACTTAATGGTTCTGAATTGTGATATATTTAGTAACATATATAATTTTTCTAATACAACACATGTTTTGTATTGAGATGTGGTGAGACCATGATGTGCGTAGTGCTAGGATAATACATAAGGGGCTAACCTAATTGGTCGTTACATATTTCGTAATGCTAGTATAATGTATAACAGTCTCACATAAATAACTGTTATATATTTAGTAACATACATTACGGCTTTTACAAAATACCTCTTAACTGTTAAGTATTCAAGAAACATACATAACAATTGTTACCTAATAACCATTAAGTATTGATCCGAAACTTTTTTAAAAAATAAGAGTTTCTGCTTTAGGGGTTGTGTGTGTGTGTGTGTTGGTTGTCATAAGAGATGATAAAGAATATGTTGTCCTTTTACTTTTCTTTTAAATGGGATATGATTTTTCACACTATATACTCCCTCCAGTCCTAATTATAGTAACACTTTTGTAGTGGAAATTGTACTAAAAAAAGTGTTCCGATAATTAGAACCGGAAGTAATACCATATAAACGGTTCCGTTCACATTGCCACTATTTTTGTTCTCACCTTCAGATATCACGCATTCGTTGAGTCCTAGGAATTCGATCCCTTTTGCATGGCCAAATGATATATATATATATATATGTTTATTGTTTGTCATGTCACTTGACATAATGTTTTGTGCAAGTCACCCAAAACTACGTTGTTTTGGAGTTAGAGGAATTAATAAAGGGTGTTTTGGTATTTTTGTTTTTGTATTTAATATACGAATTTTACCAAAAGACCTTTCTTTAATTCCCCTAACCACAAAACTACGTCATTTTGGGATTAGAAGCATTAATGAAGGGTGTTTTGATATTTTTGTTTTCGTATTTATTATACAAATTTTTCTAAAAGACCCTTTATTAATTTCTCTAACCTCAAAACTACGTCGTTTTAGGGGTTAGAAAAATTAATAAAGGGTGTTTTAATATTTTTGTTTTTGTATTTATTATATTAATTTAACTAAAACACTCTTCATTAATTCTTTTAACCCCCAAAACGACGTAGTTTTAGGTAACTTAACAAAATCTTATATTAAGAGACATAACAAACGATAAACCTCTCTGATGGCCATGCAAAAGGTATCCAATTCCTTGGACTTAGTGAATGCGCGAAATCCGAAGGTGAGAACAAAAATAGTGGCAATGTGAATGGAACCCATTTCTATGGTATATATTGTGAAAAATCATATCGCATTTAAAAGAAAAGTAAAAGGATAACTTTTTTAAAGCATCTTTTATATATATTGATATTTTGAAGATTTTTCTGTCACACAGCAATGAAGTTTGAATTGTTGATCTTTATCTTATTTTAACCACTCTTGATCTTTACCATATTTTTACCTTTCTAACCCGAGTTATTCTTAGTTTATGTTTATCATATATTTACTGATAAAATAATCTTTGCCACACATGTTGGATTAATTATAGATTTATTTTGAAAAAATTAAACAACATTTAGATGAACTAAAAAGTGGATTCTGTGAAAAGATAGAATATAGTTACAATGAGGTCAATAATAACAAATAGTAGTGGTTGGGAAAAAATAGTAGTGTAGTGTGTTAATTTTCGGTACTCTAGAACTCCCCCGGGGCCCCAAAAAAAGAAAGTTAATTAACCTTTATTGGCATTAGTTCTTTTTTGTTCGATTCTGATACACACACAAACTCATGACTGATTAATTTATGAATTAAAACAAAATTTTGATTTCATATAAAAATACTTTTTCGCAACATACAAATATGTAGTTTATACTTTCTCAGAGTGTTATTACTTATTACTGTAAAAGGGGAAGAAAAACCAATTAAAGGCGTTTACCTATTTAAAAACTCAAAATAAGTAGAATAAAAAAGAAATTGTGTACTTCTGATAATACTACAGAAAAAAACCTTTCATTACAGTTATTTTTTATTATATATAACGGTTTTGAACCATTATGTATTGTGGCGCTATATCTTCTTGAAACAATACTCAAATATGACCCAGGCAAATAGACATATAGAAGAAATTGTACAAGTTTTCTTAACATAAATTATTAGCAAAAATATATTGACAATAATATTCATTTTTATCACTATAATTTGTTTAAGAATTTTATTATAAATACGTAGGAGTGTAGGACATCATAAAAATAGACATTCTTAAAAATAATATATTTGCTGATAAAATAATCTTTGCCACTCATATTGGATTAATTATAGATTTATTTTGAAAAAATAACACAACATTTAAATGAACTGAAAATTAAAGTGGATTCTATAAAAAAAAAAAAAATAAAAAAAAAAAGATAGAATATGGTTCCAATGAGGTCAATAATAACAATAGTAGTGATTGGGTGGAAAAATAGCAGTGTGTGGGTTAATTCGATGCTCTAGAACCCCCCCCAAAAAAAAAAAAAAAAGGTAACATTTATTGGCATTAAAAAATAAAAAAAAAAAAAAAAAAAAGCAACACTTAATATTGGCATTGATTCTTTCTTTTCTTTTCTTTTTTCAATTCTGGTATATATATATATATATAACACACTTACAAATTCATGACTAATTAATTTGTGAATTAAAACGGAATTTTGATTTTCATATAAAGATACTTTTTCACAGCATACAAATATGCAGTTTGTACTTTCTGAGAGTGTTAATACTTATTACTATAAAAAGGAAAGAAAAAACCAATTAAAGGCGTTTACCTATTTAAAAACCCAAGATAAGTAGTATAAAAAAAGAAAAGAAATTGTGTACTTCTAATACTACTACAAAAACAAGGCCTTTATCACAGTTATTTTCAATTATAACACTCGTTCTGTATTAAGGCTTGGTGAGAATATGATGTACATAATGCACATAACATGCTCACATAATTAACTGTTACATATGCTGTAATGCTAGTATAATGCATAATGGTCTCACATAAATATATTTAGTAACACACATCACGGTTGTTACAAAACAACTGTTAAACATTCAGGAAACACTGTTACCTATAATAAACATTAGGTATTGATGCGACACTTTTTTAAAATAGGAGTTTCTGCTTTCGGTTTCCCTCTGATTCATATATTGTACACATAAAGAAACAACAATAAATAGTCAAAATACATAAATTAAACTAGTAGCAGGAAAACAGAAGGAAGAACTGAAATGCATATTCGAAACACAAACCAACAGCAACAAATTACACAGTTATCAACACACAAAAAGACAATAGCAAATTAAAACAGAAGCAAGAACCAAAATAAATGCAGTTAAGGTCTTATTTTCCTAGTCTTATATTGATGTAAGCTAATCTTCTTAGCTTGAATTTTTCTATTCATGTCAAGTAATGGTTGTTAACAGTTGTCTTTTTCCTCTCCTCTCATTTTAAATTTCACAAGTCTACTTTTACATCTTCGAAAAACATATGATGTTTGGCACACATTGAGTAAAAAAAATTTAGGTGTTTTTGCACTCTTTACTCTTTTAAATTGAGAGTATTTTGGTACTTTAAAAACAATAACATGAGCCCACCACAAATACGTAACTATGTTAGGCTACTCTTAATGGTTGTGTCATTTTTGCTTCCATCTTGAATGTTGTGGATACTTTTATCCTTTAAAAAGCATAATGGTTGTGTCATTTTTGCTTCCATCTTGAATGTTGTGGATACTTTTATCCTTTAAAAAGCATAATGGTTGTGTCATTTTTGCTTCCATCTTGAATGTTGTGGATACTTTTATCCTTTAAAAAGCATATAGTGTTTATGCACTTTAGATATAAAAGTTTATGGATATTTTTGGAAATATGTATTATCTTTCAAACTTTATTTTCAATCTCGTGAAATTTGAATCAGTTGTGGATAATTAATTCTAATGAAGAAACAAACTACTTAATTATTACTTATGAAACTACTTGTACAATTTTAAAGGTCTAGAATATAATTATTCATTGTCTATGATTTAAGGAATAAAAGATTATCATGTTCAAAAGAAGAATAAAATATATCTCGATACATATATAACATACGCATTATTTATTTCTTTAATTAAATTTTAAGAAGATATTTTCCACATCCCGTTCCATATGCATGCATGAGGCTCTATATAAGTAACAATAAGAGCTTCATGGATCCACACCAAACCAAGAGAGTAGAGAGGGTGTTCAAAGAAATTATCAAGTGATACTGACAAAATGGCTTTCATGGCTGTGCCAGCTATTGGAAAAGGCTTCCTTGCACTTGCAGCCCTTGGAACAGCAGTAGTTGCATTAGGAGCCGAAGCAGTTCAAGTAACTGAATCAGTCACAAAAGCCGGAGTAGAAGCCACAGCAGGCTTAGTAAAATTCGTGGGAGATAAGATTGAAGAGAGGAAAGAGAGCAAAAGGGAGGAGGAAAGGAAAAAGGAGGAAGAAAGGAAAAGGAAAAGGGAGGAGGAAAGGAAAAGGGAGGAAGAGAGGAAAAGGAAAAGGGAGGAGGAAAGGAAAAAGGAAGAAGAAAGGAAAAAGAAGAGAGAAGATGAAGAAGATGCATTATCAGCATTAGAAGATTTAGAAGAAGTATTATCAGAATTGTTGGGCAGCAGCTCTGACAGTGATGGAAGAGGACCTCCAGGACCAAGGAGAGGAGGAGGCGGCAGCGGCCGCAGCAGCAGCAGCAGCACTGACAGTGACAAGGCATTATCAAAATTGTTGAGCTTCAGCTCTGACAGTGATGGAAGAGGACCTCCAGGACCAAGGAGAGGAGGAGGCGGCGGCCGCAGCAGCACTGACAGTGACAAGGCATTATCAAAATTGTTGAGCTTCCGCTCTGACAGTGATGGAAGAGGACCTCCAGGACCAAGGAGAGGAGGAGGAGGAGGCGGCGGCCACAGCAGCAGCAGCAGCAGCACTGACAGTGACAAGGCATTATCAAAATTGTTGAGCTTCAGCTCTGACAGTGATGGAAGAGGACCTCCAGGACCAAGGAGAGGAGGAGGCGGCGGCCGCAGCAGCACTGACAGTGACAAGGCATTATCAAAATTGTTGAGCTTCCGCTCTGATAGTGATGGAAGAGGACCTCCAGGACCAAGGAGAGGAGGAGGAGGAGGCGGCGGCCACAGCAACAGCAGCAGCAGCAGCACTGACAGTGACAAGGCATTATCAAAATTGTTGAGCTTTAGCTCTGACAGTGATGGAAGAGGACCTCCAGGACCAAAGAGAGGAGGCAGCGACGGAAGCGGCAGCAGAGGCAGAGGCGGTACTGACAGTGACAAGGCAAGTCCAATATGAAAATTTGGATTTATTATATATATGCGTATATGATTTGCTGTATATTAGATTTTACAGTTGATATAGTGCACTGAGATGTTATTGTTTGTATATGTGTCCTTAACTTTCGTTTATTTGTATTCCTTGCTTTGTTTTCAGAAGAAGAAAGGAGAAGATTGGATTAATATGATGATGAAAAGGCAAGTCCAATATATACATATATATACACATTGGATTCTTCATATTTAGTTAGAACTGATAACTCCTGATCTTCCTGCAACTGCTGTAGGGGCAGCATTATTCAAATCGGCCCCCATGCTTGGTACAACCCCACTGCCACTTGGGAGTAGGAAAGAGGGATTGCAGCCAAATGGGGAGGATGAGTTGAAGCAACAAAGGAAGTGGTTCATTTATTTAAATAAAAATAAATAAAATTGAATGAAACGCGCCTGTAGGATTCGAACCAGCAACATTCAACTTTAATATCACACACCTCATCCACTGATCTATTGGTATCTCTTTGAAAGATTGCAATGTAACAAATATTTATGTCTGCATCTGCAGACACAGGCACCAACGTGGCTCCGCCACTGCTTGGCTTGGCTCTCTATATATATGTATGTGTGGGTCAGATAATAAATAAGACAGACTACAACAGACACAGATATGTGATCTGTGTATTTAGTGATAAAACTTGCTTCCACTGATATTTCAAATCTCTTTACAAATTAATTAAACAATCCTGTACATGCGTCTGGTGCTCTCTTTTTCTAACTTATAACTTAGTGAATTTAATATACAATAATGAAATAGTTTGAAAGATTGATTCATGTTCTCATTATCCATTTAGTATGGGAATAGATAAATAAATATTCAGTAACGTAGATGATTAAAAGCCCCATGTTCCTTCGAGTATATAATAATAGAACATTAAATCGATCCTATACAAAGCATAAAGTAAAAGTGGATTTTAAGAGTTAATATTCTAGGATGCTAACTTATACTTTTAAAGTTCATTAATAAATTCAGAATACACAAGAGATAATGTTTCAAAGCCTCAAAGGTATTCAAATTATAATTATAATTATTAAAAATGGTAAAATGAACAATTGAAATTACATGCTAAATGACAGGCCTTCCTTTTAATTCGTAAATACATGAGATTATAACGCTCTTTATAAGAAAGTAAAAGGAAATCATTGAATGTATAACCAAGAAAGGTATTTCACTTCCTATATAATAATTATTCATGCTCTGTTTCGTACATATTTGATGGAATAACTAAAACGAAGGATCAGCAAAAATATATTCAATAGCATATAAATTTCCTTCTGAACAATCTTTTGCATTTGTCCCTTCGGTTCTTGGCCTGCACTAGGATTCCTCCTCACTTTAAAGTCTTCAAAGACCATACCCAATGTTTTTTTTTTTTTTTGATACAAGACGAGGGGAGGGGGAATCGAACTAAGGACCTAAGGGGGGATACAAATCCCAATACCATTGCACTACAAGGAGTGCTGGTCATACCCAATGCTTATTGTGTGTGTGTGTCTATATATATATAGAGGGACTTGAATATAAAGCCCATCTAAGGTGTAAGGCCTATCCAAGGTGTAGCCCAACAAGGGCAATTTACGTGACACAGATACGGCGGCACAATATTTGGGTTTGGAGGCACAAAAGGCCCTTAAATCCAAACTCTAACCCTAAGGCATACTCTATGAAGTTAAATAAAGTACTTCATCATATGATATGTTGTATATCCTTATATTATATGTTAATTTATTAGTTAAACTAATTATTTTGGAGAAAAAATAAAAATACTCCAAAGCAATTCAATTAATTTTTTTAATCTCTACAAACAAAAAACTCAACTTAATCTTATAATTAGGTCTGGAAGTATTATTAAGAATGGATAGGATATTATCACTTCCAATTTTGGTCATTACTAATGTCACTATCACTTTTTTTGCTGTTAAATCAGAATCTCATATAACTTTGTCCTTTATCATATTGTCTTTCCTATTAAAATTCTGATCTAACGGTAAAAAAAGTGATATTGATTTGGTAGTAACCAAAATTAGCAGTGACAATATCCTATCTCTGTCAAGAAAACACGCTTCAAATTTTTTGTGCCGTTCAGCCCGTTCTCCTTTCCCTTTACTCCGCCATAACCACAGTCAGGCTTTTCTTCCCCTTTCATCCTTAGCTCTCAAGAAACTCCAACTCGCACAGCCGTTCAATCCAATCTGAATCTTTTTGGCTAAACTTTAAAGTGGTAATTAATAGTCTAATCTCCTTGGTTCACTGTTGTCCTGAAGTGTTCCGAAAGCTTTGGCGCTGCCGTCGCCGCTCTTAGCCCCTTACACTCTACACAGATCTCTCGCTTGATAATTCTGTGAAGAATGACTGCAAGAAGGAGAGTTCATTTATTTTCGTTCTTCCTTATAGTATAACCGCTGTGTGATTTCTGATAGTTTTGTTATTATTATTATTATTATTTTTGGATCTTGTCTATTCTTCCTAAGATTTTCGGATCGAAGCGAAGTGGAAGAGGATCCCATGAAGACGAGTTCAAAGAAGATATAGATAGAATTGCTCAAGGTCCTTTATTTTTGTTGTTTTTTTTTGGGATCTTGTCGATTTGTTTTCCTTTTAATAACGTTTCTCCTTCTTTTGAAAGTTTTAGAGAAGGTGGTTGATTTGAAGAGAAGAGCTTTCCACTATGCGCGTTCCTGTTATGAGAGAGTTACTCAGGTATGGCTTTTGACTGCCTTCCTAAACTACAATTATATCACCAAAAAGCTGACATCATTGCATCTATTTTCCGTTCATGATATGTACAAGTGATATTAAGGGTTTTGATGCTTTCAATTTGAGTGAAATTGATGTGGGCACTTGTAGCTGAAATATGTTGCTTAACTTCATTTGTGACTTTGAATTTGTATACAAGGTGCACATGCATTGTGGGCTTCTCGGAAACTAATTTTAGGATGTAGTATTTAATGGAGTGAAGCAAAAGTTATGATTAGAAGAAAATGTGTGAATTAAGTAATTTGTGTGCAAATTTTTTATTTTGATTCTGCTTTTAAAGATGGAAATTCAAAGCTCACAAGTTTGATGAACTGGAGTTGTGCGGTTGGTTATGCAGTGGGATCCGGCTACCCTTAAGTCCATCCTTCAATTTCGGTCTTGAGCTTGTTGGAAGTACCCATGTATATTCCGCTTCCTCAGATTTATTTATTGGCTGGATCTTAAATTGATTATTAAGTTCAGTAATTTTTCCATTTATTTTTCCTATTTAATTTTTTGTTTGCTTCTTGAAGCTCGTCAAATTGCGATTGATATCTCGAAAAGCCTTCACTAATCATCACTATGCAAAAGCTTGTATCAGAATTTTTTGTTGTTGCATAATCTATACAGAGTGAAATTGCTTTACAAGTGTAAAATCCATGTGTATGTTGTTACTAAAACTGTTGTACTATAACATAGGAGTTAAGCATGATCAGTGTTGACAAAAGAGAGGCCCTAGAGAACTTGGATCTTATTCTTTGATCACTACAATCTTTCAACTTTAATCTTAATCAGCTACTCTCAATTAAATTATGACACATCAAGGACTGTTCTAAAAGAGTCAATTGTGTTATACTGACTTACTAATCAATGTTCATGTGCATGTTTTATATTTTTACTGGAGAATATCATGAAACAAAAAACAAAACACTTAAGTAACTTCATGCTAGTCTTATTCATTGAAGACAATTTTCTTGAATCTGAGATGTGACAATGAATTTCTGGTGTTGCAGACATTCACTCAAGCTTGGGCCACAACTAGACAGCGAATTTATGTGCAATGGAATTGTCATGCCACCACTAGTTCTCCTTTTACTACTGCTACGAGGGATGCATGCAAAAAGAAGTCTGAAGACAAAAGATTAGTTCACATTTCAAGGTCACCAACAATTTTCTTCATGTCTCTTGATAGCATGTTAGTTTACGAAAGTCCCTTATGTCTTGTGCTTGTGCAGTAGGCCAAGTTCTCGAAGGCATTATGCTAAAGTCACAACACATGAACGTGAAGCACTGGAGGATTTGTTTGAGATAGAAGATGCCAAATATTCATTTTGTAACAAGTTCCGAGTGTTATTTGATTGTTTATAAGCTTTGATACATGCCTGAGTTAGAGCTAGCTCTTTTTGTTAGGAACATATGATGTGGGGAGAATTACAACTATCTTTTGTTTTAATTTGGTAGTAAAAATGGGAAAGCCCAAAATTTATTATTCTTATGAAGATCATCAAATATCAAATATATAAGTTCTCGCCGTTCAATGTACTTGTTTAAGAATACGATGAGATTGTCTATGATTTCATAGATATGTTAATATTGGAATTATTTAATGTAAAGATATAGGGATTTTTTTTTTTTTTTGATTGGAGTCTATTAGTTACTGAGTGGTGAAAAATATAATGCAATTTTTTTTTTTTTTTTAAAAAAAAGAACCTACAACGTCCGATTTTGGAAAAAGCGGACGCCTGTAAGTGGCACATTTACGAAGTCCTTTTTTTTTTGGGGGGGACATTTTTGGGAAAATGGACGTTGTAAGGGTATTACAACATTCTTTGATAAACAAATGTTTTTTTCCAAACTTTTAATGTCACTCACATACGCTTCTCTCTGAAAACAAACGTTGAAAGGGCCCTAAAACATACTTTAAAAGTGTTATATGTAGTAGTGTTGGTTTTATAATCAGCTGAAGGTGGAATATCACCTAGAGGGGGGTGAATAGGTGATCTCAAAAATTCTTTCGCCGTACGATGGATAAACGATGAAAGCAAGAAGTAAAGAGAAATGACACAGAGGATTTATACTGGTTCGGTCCAACTCCTTGACCTACGTCCAGTACCCAGACTCTCTGGGATTTTCCACTATCACTCAATCACAATTACACACTCTGTACTCAGGATGATCCTTTCTCCCTAGGACTCACTCCCCCTTACAAGCTGTAATTGTATACAATCGATACACACTCGTACTCGAAAGTTATCCTCTCCCTAGTATACACTCCCCTTACAAGTTGTACTCTGATTACCCAATCTCCAAGTCCCACGACTTGAGATTCTTACAATGAATGATATACACAAAAATAAACTCTCTCACAGAGTAGATAAATGATAAACACTGAAGCTCACTATCCGAAGATATAAACAGAATAGAAATTGAACACTTTGAATGCTTTGTCTGTGTATGCGTCTGTTCTGTCTGATCAATTCAATCCTTTGAGTATTTATACTACTTGAAGATTGAGGACCGTTGAAGGATTTGAATCTGTCCGTTTGAAAGTTTGAATATGTCCGTTGAGCATTTAAGTATTCGCGCCCTCTGCTAACTGTTTGCTTAGTTGGGTAGTTGGGGGAATTAAATGTGGTGAGCGTTAAATCATTAATGCTGTTGAGAAGCTTTGCAAACTAGCTGTTGAGAGTCTTCGTATTTTTCGTTAGGCACAGGTGCACTTGGAAAGTCTTTCATTGTTACACGCTTTAATTCCGCGTGTTCTGCTTTTTCAGTGTATATGACTTCTTCTGCTCTCTGACACAAATTGCTTTATTGCAATTTGTTGTTAATCCAAGATATGATTATCTGAAACTCATAAGCAAATAGGTTAAAAGCATTTGTGAATATTAATGAGTGAAGATATGGAATAATGAAATCACAAGCTTTGATTTTCAGTTTACGGAGACGGAAGAGTTAACTTGATATCCAGAAAGTTAACTTCTTATAAAGAGTTAACTTGTTTCCATATAGTTTAAAGATAAAGAGTTAAAGAATTAACTTCTTATAAAGAGTTAACTTTTTAAGTTCGGAAAAAGTTAACTTCTTATAAAGAGTTAACTTGTTTCCGTAAGAGTTAACTTGTATGTTTCCTTAAAGATAAAGAGTTAACTTAAGAGTTAACTTTTTAAGTTCCGTACTTCAAGCTTTTAAAAAGAAAAAGTTAACTTCTTATAAAGAGTTAACTTGTATGTTTCCGAGTTAACTTCTTATAAAGAGTTAACTTTTTAAGTTCTGAAGAGAAAGTTAAAACCGCTGAATTCAGAAATTCGAGTGCCAACTTCCGAAGACCATATCTCCCTAGTCTAAGCTCCATTTTGGTTGGTTCGAGTCTTGATGAAAAGAATTTTGAATCTATTTTGATATGCCACTAATTTCAACTCAATTGGATGTGTATTTTATGATATACACCCAAAATACCGAAGCTTGGTCTGGTGTGTGGCGTGAAATTTTTATGTCAACTTGCAAAAATCATATCTCTCTCATCTGGACTCCTTTGAACTTGAAATTTTGTAAAAAGTACGTGTTGGGAGTCTAGTTTCATCCAAAATTGGTTTCACCTCAATCCGATCTCTGGTTTAAGAGATATCATTGAATTACCAGACATCGCCTGAGAGAAACGTGAAAAGAGGTTGTTGAAAACACTTATTAACTTGAGTCATGTATTAGATGCCTTTTGTCTTGAGATTAATTATAATTGTTATCATTAAAACAAGTGAACCTAACATCAGCCACCAAAATTATTTAAGAAAAAGTCAAATACATAATAGTTATTAAGTAAAATATTAATCTGTCACTTATTAGAATACCATGCAAATAAATAATAGTTGAATTAAAATCCGTCATATCTTGTCTCACAAGAATGACAGATGTTTTGCAAAAACCATCATGAAACAACAAAAGCCATGATGGTTCGAAACCTTTGCCTTTCCCTACGCTGTTGATAATACTCTATACATACTTCTTTGTTCTCTGATGATTAGGCATCAGAACCAATTACCCATTAATTACCCACCATTGTGCACGACTACTTCTCTTCAACTTCTAATGTGTGCAATGATGGTTCGAACCCATCACATCCAATCTATTTAAATTCTGCATTTCCTTATGTTTCTCATACTTTTTCTTCATTGTCCTCCTTTGTTGTCTCAAGATGAAAGGTCATGTTGTAGACTTGCTTGAACATCCCTGATGTCATCCTCCTCCTCCACAACCTCCACCTACTTCTCTTCCTCTACAACCTCCACCACCTCCTTCTCCTCCGCCTTTGCTCTTTCTCTTCCTCCACATCCTCTGCTCTCTCAAGTGGAAGGAGTGATGCGTCATGCAGAATGTATTGACCATGCTATGAGGAGGATGGCTAGATATTTGTCGGGTATAAATAGGATAGCCAATCTCATTCTCGATGAGTATGGGATTGGCCACCATGATCCTGACATACTCCTAAATGATTCAGGACACTCCTCTAATGACTAGTAGCGTGATGATGTGAGGTATACTGCAAATTTTTGGAACTTTTGATTTATTCAAAATGAAGGAAACAAAAGTTTAAAAATTTGTAGTAGACCTCAGATCATCTATAAGAGGGTGATATTTTTTTGTTTTATTTTTATAAAATATTAAAAAAAGTAATTATCTAAGCACCATTAGCCCAATTTTTTTTTGAGAAAACATAACATAGCTTACAACTATCAACAAAGAATCATGATAAATGTAAACAATAAATAACAGTTCTTACAAACGAACCGTGATGTAAAGTTTTAGGCACGAAAATCCAAAAAAATACTACCATTCTGTAAATGGAGGAAGTCACCAAGAGGGGGAGATTTGGGGATTTTAAAAATTCTTTTCAGAACACCCAGACCTAAACAGTAGAACAGGGTAAAACAGAGGTGAGAGAGAAAAGCTTGACACAAGAGGATTTATACTGGTTTGGTGTAAATCCTTGACCTACGTCCAATCCCCAAACACTCTAGGATTTTTCACTACCACTCAAATCGCTTACATACTCGCACTCAAAAGTTATCCTCTCACTAGGATACACTCCCCCTTATAAATTGTAAATTGATAAACCTAATCTCTAAGTCCCACGACTTGAAATTCTTACAATAAATGATATTCAATGATATACTTTCTAAAAGAATAGATAGAATAAGTAATCAAGTACAATGTATCAAAAGATACTTTACAAGTAGGTGAAAACGCTAAATGCAGATGAACACTTGATTACTTTTCGTTTTCTGTAAGTTGGTTGTAGTAGAGGCTTGAATGCTTTAGCTTATATATGAAGGAAGCATTAAATGACCGTTGGAATGATTAATGTAACCGTTGGAGACATTAATCTAGCTGTTAGATGCAATTTAGTCCAGTCTCTCTCTAGCTTTGAGTTAATCTAGGTGCTCAAACGTTTTGGTTGACTTTCCTTGAAATAAATCTGTTGGAAGATGATGTTTCTATAGAGGGAAGGACGGCATTTAAACCTTTGCAAAGTCCAAGGAATGATTTGCCAAAAGGGTGCAAGGTTTTCTGGACTTCCAATAAATGTGTTGATGTCACCTTTTGCTTTATGTTAAATCCTCATTCTAATACTCTTTTTAATCATCTGAAACTCACTAACAAATTGATTAAATATATAGTTAAGAATAGTAATAAGTGATGATAAGAAGTCTCTAGATAATACATGAAGATTTCACAAATTTGAAAAAGCTTATTTTCAAATAGAGCGACACAAACTCAAGTTTGTTCAGGCAAACTGGAGTTTGTGACTTTTGCTCAGGACCCAAACTTGAGTTTAGAAAACCAAACTTGAGTTTGGTTCTTTCTTAGAAAGATCACAGCGATTGAGCTTTGAAGAACATTTTGAAATAGGAGTAAACTCGAGTCACTAAGTGACAAACTCGAGTTTGAGACTCTTGAAGAGAAAATAAGGTTAAGTCCACAAAGCTCAAACTTGAGTTTTCAAATGTAAACTCGAGTTTTCTTAAATCAAAAATAGTGAGAAGCTCTCAGCTTGACACAAACTGGAGTTTAAGAAAATAAACTCGAGTTTCCTTAAAACATGAAATCTTTGAAAACTCTCGGCCAAGTGCAAATTTGAGTTTGCTATTACAAACTCAATTTTGCTTATAACATGAGAAACCTTAAAGCTCTCGGCCAAACACAAACTTGAGTTTGACATACCAAACTCGAGTTTGGTTAAGTTCACAAAATATTAAAAGCTCTCTGTCTAACAGAAACTCGAGTTTCCCATAATAAACTCGAGTTTGCTTTAGCTTGAAAAACTTAGAGTGCTCAGGTTTGATATAAACTCGAGTTTATAAATATAAACTTGAGCAACTTTCTGTCAAATCCAAACTCGAGTTTGACATCCCAAACTCGAGTTTGCCTTTGACAGTAAGTTTTTCAACTTACCAAAAACAAACTTCATTTCGAGTTTACAATTGTCGGTTATTATCAAAACACATAGAGAACTAACAAATTCATCTTCTATTTAAACGTCTGAAACATTATAACTTGGCACTTAGTCTGTTCGAATGAAACCCACTAACATCATAATCCTACTACTCCTGTTATCTTTTATGGCAATTGAGAGTCATTTTCAATCAAACCCTACCATAAAAAGCATTTGTCCGACTTCTATGTAACAACCACGCAAGTGGATAATACACTTGACCCTTGTCTTAGCGACTATCGCTTAAGTTGCTTTTGCTTGCCCTAACTCCCGTTGTTGCTTTCCTTAAATCATAGCTAGGTAGTTGTGATTTTCCTCATCCATTTTCATATTATTCTTGTTGCATTCACTTTTAAGGTTCCTCTCTTGTTACTTGTAGTGTTCAACCCGGGCAATTGGGCTACCTTTTTGAAGTCACGATGCAATAAAGTATTCAAGTTGACATTGAATTGCTTTTGTGAAATTGTGTTTTTTTTTTTGTGGAAACTATTATTGCTCTAACCAAAGGTTCCTTTCCTGTTATAGGAAGTTGTCCATTGCTTTGATTGATAGTTCCTACTCTATTGTTCTTTTTGAAGTAACTTTTGGAGATATGAACCCCTATGCGAATACCTATCCTTTTTTTGGAAGTATCCATATCTAAAGAAGTTACTTCCAAAAGATCAATATCAATGTGATGAATAAACTAGTTTAGTTGTACCCAGAGTCATACATGATCAAGCGAATATAAGCTTTTGTGAAGTCATAATGCAATAAAGCATTCAATGTGTTATTAAATTGCTTTTGTGAAGTTATATTTTTTTTGGAAAACCCATTATTGCTTTGATTGAAGGTTCCTCTCCTATTTTTGTATTGAGTAGGTGGTACTAAGTTAAAGCTTTGAAATTCGACAATGTGAGATCAATCCTAAACTATTCAATGTGAGAGTTTTTAAACTACTTGGTCTCGACTCTATCCAATAAAGTAGTACTTCCCATAACGAGTAGCGATGCAATTTGGGATGAATCAAGATTTTCTAGGCTTTATGGCTAGAATCAGTTGCACTCCTGACCAATATATGTAATAATGTAATTGTTCATCTATACATTGTGTCTCTTCAGCAATTAAGCCAAGAAAGCAAAGGAAGATGGGGAAAAAGAAAATATCCCTAACAGAAAGGGCGCAGGTCTATGGTAACACTTGAGCTTGAAGGTTTGCATACCCCTGATCCCTTTCTAATAGGGATATATGTTTTTTTTTCCCATAGTCCTTTACTTTCTAGGGTTAATTCCTTTGAAAAGACACAACTATAGGCCAACAATTATATTATCACTTATATGTATCAACAGTTGCCATTGATTCTTCCCAAAAAGTTTGGAATGTCTTGATCAATCCCAATTGTATGGCAAATCATTGTGGGATGTATTGTTCTAATATATATAGATCAGTACAAATAGCTTAGAAACTCTCACTTGAACAGTTTCACATCCATACATCACATTTGTTATATAAAAACCATCATGCATTATAAATATTTACGGTTCTTATTTACAAACTATTATTTATGTTATTAAATAAATAACAGTTATCTACGTGAGACCCTTTTTCATTATTATTAAAAGTCAAAGTTCTTACATAAAAATCGTTATGTATGTTATTGAATAAATAACGGCTTTAAAAATGAGACAGTTATGTATTTTGCAGGTATTACAATTTATTATGATTGTTGTTTACATGTGCCCGTTAATTATCATACAACAATGTGCATATCATGGGCTCACTAAATCTCAATACATAAGGTGTTGTGCTAGAACCTTTATAATAGGTCTATAATAAATAACGGTTTGGAAATATTATGTATCTGCATCAAGCATATATAGCACCCCATGCATGACGGTTCGGAACCGGGATTTATGGTCGATAATAACCATCTTATATTGACGATTATGTAATAGTATAGGTTGACGAAGCTTTGCTTTTCTAATCCATTTCAATATAGTACTCCAATACTTAATGTAAGATGTATTTATTTAAATTGTAGAGATTAAATAAGCTAAACAAATTACTTAATTTTGGGAGATTAAGGAAGTTAAATAAATTACTTTAAAATATTTTTATTTATCATTTTTCTCTAAACTAATTTTTCTATCTTATGAACTAATATATATAATCTAATAAAATGCGTAAGTATTTTAGAAAAATTAGGTAACATATGCCATAATTAAGTAATTTATTTAGTTTTTTTAATTTTTCAAATGAGTCTTATATTAAGAAACAAAAGTGGTATACCAGTCTATTAGTTAAACATATTAGTTTGTAGAAAAATGATAAATAAAAGAGATAAAATAAAAAAGATTTTACATTTAAGACTAAAATTCACTCCAAAAATTTATAAAACTAAAGCTACTTTGAAATGTGTGAGCAGATTGAGTTACAACAAGATTTATACTCTTCAACTCAAGAATATGACTTTGAAAAATATAAAATCAATTTTAATACTTTTTGAAAAAGCTAGAACCAGCTAGCACTCATGCCAGATTAAAACTTATATTCCGAAAAAAACTTTAAACAAAATTTATGTATTTTATTGATCTTTTTCTGCAAACCAAACTTCCCTAGAGTTTTGTATATAATCATCAAAAGAAGGGGTCTAACACATGGTTAGAGAGCTTTGATCAGAATGAAGAGAGGGTTCTTTAACATTATTTTGAAATATAGCAAAAAATTAAATAAATAGAATTATTTGTATATAAAAAAAAATAAAATGCAAAGAAAAATAATTGATTGTTTAGATAGAAAAAACTGTGAAAGGAATCCAACTCCTAGGAATGTGAAGAACAAACACTTTCAAAGTATCGAATAAAAAGTACAACATAAAGAATCGAATACAAATAAAAAGTAGGGTTAAATGTCTAATTTACTCCGGAAGTTTTCCTAAGGGGGCGCCCATCACACGGAAGTTTTTTTGGTACCAAATTTGCCATGGCAGTATTCAAAAGGTACCAAATTTGCCCCGGAAGTATGAAAAAGGTAGCAAATTTGCCTCTCCGTTAATTTTAACAGTTAAGTTTAACTGAGTCTACACGTGGCATGCCACCTCATCAACCAATAAGAATTAAGTATCATTTTTTCCCTGGAAGTTTTCATTAAGGAGCAATTTTGCCTCGAAAGTTTTCACTAAGGAGCAATTTTGCCCCGAAAGTTTATAAAAGTAGCAATTTTGCCCTTCTCTCTCCCAATATTATATTTGACTATTAAATCGATCAAAGACCACACATGTCATGCCTTGAAAAGGTCGAACTTGGAGTCGAGAAAGGAGATTCTTGAGATGTTGAGCTCGGGCGGCGGAATTTGTGAAGCCGAACTAGTCACGGGATTGCGCGACGAGACCTTTCGGTCCACGTGACCGGTTCGGCTTCACAAATTCGCCGCCTTGAGCTCAACATCTCAGGTTTGTGAAGCCGAACGATCACGGATTGCGACAGACCTTTCAGTCCCTGTGACAAGTTCAGCTTCACAAATTCTGGCCGCCTTGAGCTCAACATCTCAAGGTTTGTGAAGCCGAACTGGTCACAGGATTGCGACAGACTTTTCAGTCCCTGTGACCAGTTCAGCTTCACAAATTCTGGCCGCCTTAAGCTCAACATCTCAAGGATCTCCTTCTCTGAATCCAAGTTCGACCTTTTCAAGGCATGACATGTGTGGTCTTTGACTGATTTAATAGTTAAATTTAATATTGGGAGAAAGAAGGGCAAAATTGCTACTTTTGTAAACTTCCGGGGCAAAATTGCTCCTTAGTGAAAACTTCTGGGGCAAAATTGCTCCTTAATGAAAACTTCCAGGGCAAAAATGATACTTTTGATTGATGAGGTGGCATGCCACGTGCGCTGAGGTGGCATACCACGTGTGATGAGGTGGCACATTTTAATGATCTACGTGGACTTCCGTCACTTTTGGGTAAATTTGATACCTTTTAATACCTCCGGGGCACATTTGGTACAAAAAAAACTTCCGTGTGATGGGCGCCCCCTTAGCAAAACTTCCAAGGTAAATTAGGCCTTTAACCCATAAAAAGTAAGTAAGAATGGCAATCTAAACGGAATCTATGGCTATCGTATTAGAAAAACAGAAGTAAAGCATATTCTCATTATCTCTTGATATAATTATCTCTTAATACACACACATATATATTCTTTTCTTTTGATGTGATGATTTTGTCGATACATATAATTTGCAACTATTTTTTAACTGCTTTTTATTCATATCACCTATTTAAAGTTAGAGTGCTTTTGGGGCTAACAAATCTAAACCTTGTTAACCAAAAATTTCCAATATAAAAATTTTAAACAATATTTCATCAAATAAATTATTTTCAAAATAAAAATATTAAAATAGCTAGATCATAAAAAGTTGACTCTTTAAAGACCGATAATTAATAAAATAATATAATTAGTAATATATTAGAAAATAATTTTTATGCTCAAAGGAACAAAATCATAAAATTAAACAAGTAGGAATAGAATTATTTATTGATTTAAAAAATTTAAGAACACATTTTCAACTTCCCTTCCACGTATGTGTGGATCATATAATAAATAAGACTGACTAAAGATATGGCGTCTGTGCATTTACGAATAAAACTTGCTTTTGTTGATATTTCATCTTTATTCCTTTTAATTCTTTATAAAATAAATAAACAATCATTTACAGGCTTCTCTCTCTTTTTGTAAAGGAAAAATTCTATTAAAAGATAGTTGAATTACACAAATTATATTTGGGTCCCAAAACTTAACAAATAATTGATTAGATTATACAACACAATTAGGGATTTTAAAATTTAATGAGATGTCCAAAATCTCTATGAGAAGAGAAGAGAAGGGAAAACCATAAAAATTACTAACTTCCGCGATAGAGGAAAAAATTCTCTCACTGTTACAATTGTATTTCCTTGAGTTTGTGCCTGAGTTCGTGCACTACCTACTGAAAGGCATAATCTGGAAGGCATTGGTTGAGACTCCCATATTTGTTACTGATCTAATGTTTTTAATTTTGCAGTTTTAACTATAGAGTTTTAGGCATACTTAGAGGTCTAATTAGAGGGATGAGACATTTTTTTTTCATGTATATTTTTTATTTAGATTTAAATTTATGCTACTTTTTGGAATTTTTTTACACCTATTATCTCACATTAATTAATTTTTATTATACTAGTGTTACAAGACAAATATTTCTGAATGTAGGATAGAAAACTAATTAATATGAGATATTGGGTGTAAAAAGCCTTTTCAGAAAGTATCATATAATTTAAATCTAAACAAATAAAATATATAAAAACAATTTAAAAAAAATGTGCTCATCCCTGTAAGGTGCACATAAGGGATGTGCACATGCACCTAATGTGAACCCAACAGTAGAGTCCAAGTGTAACGCACACCAAATACACCGGGGGAAGAGGAAAGAACTTAAGAGAAAAAATCAGAGAGGGTTTGTGTTTGAGAATTTGGAAGAATGTCACATATGAAATAATTGACTTCCCAGGTATTATATCAATTTCCATGAAGCTCCGGTAACCCACGGAAGAAGACTTGACCATTTAAGGGAAATGATTAAAATAGCGACTTTGTATTGTTACAGTCACCATTTTGATCCCATTGCTAAAGCGTAGTATCAGGAACATGATTAAATTTAAAAGTCCCTTTAATTAAGAGTCGATTTGCTTGTAGAATGAGCTACTAAAGCTAGCCTCTTTCTTGTACAATGAGATTTAGAAAGATTTAACATCTGAATCAACTTATTGTTGCCTCCTTTGCCCATTTTTTGACTTTGCTGATTATGTCTACATAAATTTGGTTCCGTTAGGGCTTCTATGAAGTGCACAAATGGTTCAACCCTCAATTTTACTTTTTTAATAATTAAGGGGTATAGAAATAATTTGAATCAATTTCTAAATCCCTTATTGTGTCACATAACTCAATTAATAGTTTGTTAAGTTTAATGACCCAAATTAGAATTTGGGTATTTCAACCGTCTTTTATTAGGATTTTCTATTTTGTAAAAACCAAAATCATTTCAATTTATAACTTAGTGATTTTTTGTCCAAAATAACTTAGTGAATTGAATATACAATATTGGAATAATAGATTGACCAAATGATTACTATTTACTAATGTTCTCATTATTCATTAACGTGAATTCAGTCGGTTCCATGGCCTTTAAAACAAGTCATTTTATTTATCATTTATGAATAATTTGACTTTTTATAATTATTGTATACATTAATGATGATTGGGGAAAAGACCATTTTCTTCCAAGTAATAATAAAACACCTTTATCCTATACAAATGCAAACAAAAAATGGATTTTAAGAGATAATATTCTAGTACGCTCATTTATATTTTCTAGAGTTCATTAATAAATTTAGAAAGGCTGGAGAGTATATATTTCGAAGGTATTCAAGTTGTCATTATAATAATTGTTCAATGAATAATTGAGATTACAAGCTACAATGTCAGGCCTTCCTTTTATTTAGTAACTACATGAGATTAGAACGCATTTTACATAGATCACACAGAGCCACTGGATTCTATCAACTACCAAATTTTTAGATATATTGTTAACTAAAAAGTCTAGCTCAACAACTTTATTAAATGTTCTCTTCATCTTCCTCTACTCTTTTACTAAAGACTCCATCATACTACTTGATCAACTATTTTCAACGACATATCAGATGATCTTCTTTGAATGTGTTTGATTTACCTCAAACAATCTCCTATAATTTTCTTTTTGATAGATGTCACTCTAATACTTCCATATATATACTCAATAGGAATTTTATTTTTTCTTATATAATTAATATCCCTTTTACCTTATTAGGTCTTTTCTGGTTACAAATACTATCTACAATCTTACAATCTTAAATGTAATATTCAATAAAACTTGAATTCCGTTGATGCGGGTTTACTCCCATCGCCATATCCTACATAGGGGTGGAAATAGGCCAGGTCCCTATCAGACGGCCTATAGCTTGGCCTGTTTAGGGCCTAATCAGGCCTGTCCTGTTTGTTAAAATGGTTAGGCCAAGGCCTATTTAAAGGCCTTTATATGTAAATAGGCTAGGCCTATTTTCTTAAGGCCCGACACAAGTAAGCCTTCGGGCTTGGCCACACATTAAATATATATATTTATATTTATATTATATAATAAAAAAATATTTATTTTTTTATTCTCATATTTATATAGATTTTAATAGGCTTAAAGTGCATAAAGCCTACTTATGACCTTCAAGGCCTGTAATATGAGGCCTTTTTAAAGGCCTACATTTTAAATAGGCCTTTAAAAATGCTTCAGGCCTAAGCCTAAAAAAAAAAAAAAGCTGCATTCGAGCTCGGGCCTTTAACCCCATTACAGACTCAGGCCTTTTTAGCCAAAGCCTGGCCTGGCCTATTTCCATGCCTAAATTCCTACAGCAGAAGCACGTCCTAACTCACGTGGGTGATGCGCGCGTGAGTTTTATCATATGGCTTGTAGGACCCCAAATATTGGAGGAACATTTTTTTTTATATAACAAATTTTTAGGAAATGGGTTGGACTTACCCACAATTCAAGGGCAGGGTGCAGTCTCTCTTCCTCCTAGGTGATACCAATGTTGGGTAGGGCGAGCCGTCTATTATCCTCAAACGTTTACTTAGGCACCCAGGAGCTAGGATGCCTCCCCCAGCACCTTGACCAACTCTAGGATTGAACCCCCCTTTGGTGAGAGTATCCGATGTAATGCCTGTCCTTTTATCGCTTTTATTTATCAGAGCTGTAGCGCATAAGCATCGAAATTATTTGAACGACTTAATTGCGGAATAAAACTTTCATAAAGTAACTTAGTTTAAAACATTGAAAACACGAGGATAAACTTTTTGCAAGCGATATCTATCTCATAGGGGGATCTTAATACATTAACCCGAAAAAAATTGACAAATGATAAACGAATTAATATAGTCCAACTATTCATAATTTCCCAAAAAGCTCCTTCAGCTATAATCCTTACACCTACGTCTTCCCTCTCGATCCCTAACCACTGCTTGTTACTTTCATGCGGTCTAGAGTTCAAATGAATGAACCCCAAGGCTAACAGTTAATCTCATATGCTGGTATGAAAAGTAAATGATAGTATAACACATGTATAAGCATAGAAAAATTCACAGTAAACAAGTTGCACCGTAACCGCAGCCCTTTAGGACACACATCCCTATTTTAGGACATGCAGCCCCATGAGACACGCAGCCTCAATCCATAGCTAGGATACACACATGCAAATTATCTAGCAACCATGATCAGTCATACATGTAATACATACATGCAAGCTAATAAGATAACAGTTACCTATCTCAAATTTGAATCCTTAACTTTGTCTGGAGTTGTTGGGATTGATAGAGGTGTTAAGGTATACTTATAGATGTTTATCATTCTCATTAGTCACTTCTGGTACCGCAAAGTAACTAACTACGTGAAATGTAATTGTTAAAGGATTAAAAGTGGATAACCGCCAAAAATTCCCTTACTAATAATACCCTTTTTATTTATTAATTAATTAATAATTCTCTTTATTATTTATTCTATTTCGTAAAAATAATAATAATTATTATTATTTATTCATTTATTTTATTTATTATTAATGTCATTATTATTATCGTTTATTTATTTAATTTATTATTTTTATTATTCATCTACAATTGTCTTGAACTCTCAAAGGTTATCCTAACACTTTAAATTAGGAGCCTATAAATACAAACCATTATGTTAATTATACCTTAATGCATTTTATTTAATGTTTCTCATGGTCTTCTAAAGTATAATGTTTCTCATAGTTTCCTCCAAAATCTTTAGTAAATATTAATACTACAAAAATATGCTTCATCTATATATACTTATATGTGAACCCCAAGTAAAATAAGTTTTAATGTAATACATATAATCTGTATATATGAATAAATTTTCCCTTATTATTTCCATGTGCCTACATTACCTCATTTACTGATGAACGCATTAACATTAAATACAATATTTCCTTTCACTTATCTATGTCACGTACATATACATATCTAATTATATGAGTATAACAAGAGAGTAAGGCTTTTTCTTTTGATAGTAGACTTCCAATGGTTTTTCATAGGAATATGTAAACATCAAGATTCCTCTTCTCTTCATGTATTTGCAACGACTCATATGTGTACTCAAGTTTTCCTTTTCTTTTCATAAGCAACGAGCACAAGCATATATTTATATATAACTATAGGTTGCCCTCTCTCATTCTATGAAGGTATATATATACACACACTACTCCAGTAACCCAAAAAAAAACTAACAGAACTTCCTAGACCTTCCTCTCTCATTCTTATGTAGCCACGGCAACATGCACATATATACTTATACACTTCACAGCAAAAACTCACGTTATTCCCTTATGAACAGCGTTTCATGCATATAGATATACGTAGACAGTAAAAGCTTTCCTCTCCTTTTATCCCCAAAGACAACATATATATATATATATATATATATTCTATTCCCATGACAACAACAGTTTCGGTTTTCATGAACAGCATAGTCTTCCCGACATCTTCTGAGTACAACGTTATATATATATAGACACAAGACAACAACGTTTTCTTTTATGACAACAATGTTTTAACAACAACTCATATGGATTCTAGCTATGCTCCTAACAGTTTAAATCTTAGAGATTTGCGTTGGTAAATGGTGAAAACCGAAAGAAGAGAAGCTTGATACTTACTTTCAGTTCTTGGCCTGTGGAATGTGATCTTATGACAAAACCGATCACCCTCTATTTTCGGGAATTCAGAATTGAGCAACTGCCGCAGGAAAATCTCTCATTCTTTCTTGTACTCTTCCTCCTCCTCCCGGCGTGCCAACGTTCTCGGCTTGATCTCTACTAAAACTGATGTGAGGATGAATGAGAGCCAAGGATCATTGTTTAAATAAGAAAACAGAGGCCCGGTCCAAGAATCATGAATGCATTGAGGAAACAATAGACCGATGGGGAAAGATCTCAAGAGGCTCCAGGCGAATGGCAACTCTAACTTAGTGAACAGTTGCTGGCCGAAAGGTGTGGGAAGATTTGATTTTTGCAGATCGAGTGACGTGTTGGATAATTTCTCTTACTCTGGTTATGCGTCTACAGTACCTATTATAGTCGCTGAGTTTGCTTGCTGATCTGATGCTGCGTTTTGGTTATTTATTTATTTATATAAATAGAATAGGTGATGCTGTGTAAGTCTAATGGGTGGGGCAGTGATATCCAAAGTATATGTTTTTTGGGCTGTTTTGGTTTGTTGGAGGGATTTGGATACTTGTATAAGTATTTTAGGTTTTACGTTTAATAGCATATGGACCCATGATGATGAGTTAAATATATGCTCTTAGTTTTGCTATCATTCTGTGCCCTGGACATGCTTCACCTAAAGGGAGTTAATGAGTTGGAGAGATGGATATAATGGGTATTGTATTGGGCTTTTTTTGATAATGTATATGTATTGTGTTATCACTAAAATTAACCCACTTGATTCTCACTACAAAAAAAGACCATTAATAGAGGTTAAAATGGCATATTTGTAGCAGTTTTTGCCGTTACTAATGACATTTTAGCGGTTACATAAACCACTACGAAATCCACCGTGGCAAACTAATTTATAACGGTTACAAAAAACCGCTACTACATATATAACTTGACCACTACTGTAGCTGTAGCGGTTTCAAATGACCGCCACTATATGAGGCCGTGCTGACTTCTTGTGTGAACATTAGTCACGGTTAGTAAACCGCTTCAAGTTGAATTTGATCAGAGTTGTAGCAGTTACCTAACCGCAACTAATTATATAAAAAAGTAGAGCTAAACGTTTCAAAATATGTTGTAGCGGTTACATGACTGCTTCAAATATTCCCGCCAATTTTTGGAAAAAAAATTGCCGCCACTTTTTATTAATTCTTTATAATACCGCTACAAAGAAATCCCGCCATTTTTTTGGAAAACCAGTTTTGCCGCCATTTTTTTTTTCAGTATTTTATATTTGTGGCTGTTGTAAACCGCGATGAATGATTCCCGTTATTTTTTGCAAAGTAGTTTTGGCGGGTAGTTTATATTTTTTGTTCGTATTTGTAGCAGTTTCTTAACTACTACAAACGAACGAAATTGAAAAAAAGAAATTAATTTTTATAGTAATTAAGTAAATATTGTATTCTTAATAATTTATATTTTTAGTGAAAATAAATGATATTAAAATGTGATATTTGATTATATAAGATTATTATATAGGTGTAAAACAATGAGAATATGTAAGTATAATAACAACTAATTTTGAGTTAATTAAAATAAAATTACTTCTTAAAAAAATGTGTGTGAAGGTGGATCGAATAATATATGTGAAAGTAGAAAGAAAGTTGAAAAATATACGTAAAGCAATTGTAAAATAACAAAAGTTAGTATCAAAGGGTAGTAGAAAAAAGAAATATTTCGATATTAATTAGATTTGATCCGGTTGAATGGCACTTATCCCCTTCAAACACTTAATCTCTTCGAGAAAACGTAAAAATATGAGAGAAGACCGAGAGAAAACGTGTGCGGAAAGAAAACTGAAGCATATTAAATGTGGTTTGATGGGGGTATTTATTTTGATATCTGCGCTTCATTTTGTAGTGGTTTTACTTAGTAGCGGTTTAGGGTGCTTCTTTTGTAGCATTTTTTTATTATTTTGTAGCAGTTTTATAAACGCTACAAATAATATTATGGTTTTTTTAAAAAATAATAATAAGAAGATTACGATTACATCGTAGGCATAATTTTTTTCTCAATCTTCGTCACCAACCCTACAAAGAAAGTTTGTATAAAATGTTACGTGTGAGTTGAATATGTTTGAACACAAATAAAACTTTAGTTAAATGTTATTATTTCCTAAAGCGTATATTAAGAAACGTACCGAACTATAGGTAAATTGTCATCGCCGTGCGGGAAGAAGTTTTCAAAACGGTGGGCTATAACGGCTCACAATCGTAAGAGACATTATCACCATCGCCCATGTAGTAAAGGTCCCAAGGCTTTAATTGAACCACCATATTTCAATCCATGTGCCTCTCACGGCGATATAATAAACATGATGGGCCTCTGAAGAAAGAATGTACGGCTCGTTATCTTCGATTGATCGGTGTGAATAGGTCGGGAGAAATTCACTGATGTGATGCCTAAGTCGTCAGTCGTGAGCCCTCGGGAGGTTGTCGTATTCGCCCACAAACACTTGAACAGCGTCATGGAGAAAAGGCCTTGGTAAGTTATCTTGACCACATCAAGTAGCTTTCCATAATACGAGATGTCACCGAACTGCATGTTCCCGTCACTGCTGCTCGCATAACTCCTCGTGCCAAACGTGCCATATACACCAGAGTTTTGGGTCAGTAATCCCTGATCTCGTGAAACAGTGCAAAACTTAAAACCATTGACATTGTATGCCGTAAATCTTTGGGCGTGATCAAGTGGGCCGAGTGTGAGAGCTCCGAATTATGGTGAGTGCAGGTTGTGGTCATTCATTATTCTCCTCCTAAACCAACCAAGGACTTCTTTATGGACCTTTCTATTATTCAATTTCGGAGGATGTCTTTGTATGGATCCTCAGTTGACGCTTCAAATTGTTGGTTCTCGAAGAGATTTTGATGATTGCCAACAATTGTAAACGAAGAATGAGGATTTGCTCTCGAGATGTTGGAAAACCACGAGTGAGAGCAAACCTCGAGGTTTTGGGAAAACCTCGAGGTTTGGCCTTATGAGGGAAGTGTCGAGGTTTTGTATTCTAACTTAAGAAAACTTGGTTTCACAAATATATGTGAAACCTCGAGGTTTATTAAGAAACCTCGAGGTTTTGATCTTCCAGAGAAAACATGGTTTCACACCAAGTTGTGAAACCTCGAGGTTTACTTGCAAACCTCGAGGTTATGCCTTGGCGCCAAACTAAGGATTTTAAAATTATATGTGAAACCTCGAGTATTATCGAAACCTCCGGGTTTCGGCTTCCCGAAGAGCTAATGGTTTTCAGCGAATTGAAAACCTCGAGGTTTCCATGGAAACCTCCGGGTTTGTGTTTTGGGTCAAAACAAACAACATTGTCATTTGGGCAAAACCTCGAGTATTTCTGAAAACCTCGAGTATTGTGGCAACCCGAGAGCAAATGAACTGCACTCATCTTAAAACCTCGAGGTTCCATGAGAAACCTCCGGGTTTGGTTTCATCGCATCTTTCTTGGGTTTCACACATGATGTGAAACCTCGACGTTTCTAGACAAACCTCGAGGTTTGAAGTAAACCCAAGGAACCTTCGTAATTGCAACATTATAAACCTCCAGGTTTAATGATAAACCTCCAGGTTTGAGGTTTTGATGTAAAAACGTGTTCAAGCTTGAACGAGCAAACCTCGAGGTTTGTGAACAAACCTCCGGGTTTACGGACGTTGTTTGAAATTCGAACTTAATGATTCTGCTATACCTTCGTGTTTGATCTCAATGCTTTCCATGATTATTCCTTATTGGTACTAGATATATTTAATCATCTTTTTAGTGAGTTTCAGACAGATCAAGGAAGTTTTATAGAAGGTTTAAAGCAAAAGCAAAAGTGATGTCAGAACATTAAATGCTCAACCCAGAAACTTGCATCTTTTTGGTTAATCCATCTGTACACGGTTGCAAAGCATTAAAGAATGATTTCTACATTAAGCAACATCCTCTCCAACGGATTAATTTGCGAGAGTCAACTCGACCATCCAACCAAATTTGGACTAAGTGAGTTTCGAAAGAGAAGAAGACCTAAGTAGCTCACAACTTCGTGGATCATCTCCAACGGTCGATTATCAATGCAACGGTCAATTAATGTCTTTGTCTAGCTATAAATAGAGCTGCATTCAATTCTTCTCAACAACTACAACAACTGAAAACGCACAAGCATTCAAGTTTCTTAACTACCTTTCGGTTTTTCACTTGTATTACGTCTTTTGACATTATAAGCTTCGGTGTTTATTATCATCTACTCTTAGAGAGTTTTTATCTGTAAATCATTTATTGAAAAGAATCACAAGTCAAGGGGACTTGGTGATTTGGGAGTTCATTGATTACAACTTGTAAGGGGGAGTGAGTTCTAGAGAGAGAACTACTCTTTGAGTACATAGTGTGTAATCTTTGTGATAGTGAAAAACCCGGTAGAGTGCGGGACTGGATGTAGGTCAAGTTGTTAAGACCGAACCAGTATAAATTCTCTGTGTTCAGCTATTCTTCTCTCTACTCTGTTCATCTCTGTTTTTGTTATCTAAAAACAGAGCAGATTTCAAAAGTTTTTAAAATACCCAATTCACCCCCCTCTTGGGTATATAGCTCCACTTTCATTTGGTATCAGAGCAAGGTCTTCTCTAAAGAGCTTAACATCTCGAGAAGGATCCAATGGAAGGCATTCTACGATGGAGCATCGGTCAACAGACCTCAAGTTTCAATGGAGAGCATTATTCATTACGGAAAGCCAAATTCAAGGTGTTTGTAATGGCTACAGAATATGGTCTGGAGAGTCTTTGAACGAGGAGACTACGCTCCAACTGTTCGGAAAATGGTCTCGGGGTTCCAAAAGGAAGAAGAAGATTATGATGAAAATGACGAAGAAATGTCACACTCAGCGAAAAGGCGGTTCTCCTTCTCAAAAAGTGCTCTTAGTCAACAAGAATATTTCCGCATCGCAACTTAACCTCTGCTAAAGCCATGTGGGACGCTCGGAGATTTCTCATGAAGGAACCGTTGGAGTTAAGCAAAATAGAGTCAACACTCTAATGACGAGAATATGATCTCCTTCGTATGAAGTCGGAGAATCTATTGGTGATTTCCAGTGAGATTCACTCATCGATCAATCAACTTGCTGCATTGGGCAAAGAGGATGAGCAACACTCCCAAGTAAGGAAAATCCTCAACATCCTCAATAAGGAATGGGAAGCCAAAGTCAACGCCATTGAAGAAGCTCGTGGAGATTCTATGGCATCTGGGCAGCCCTTTTTGGAAGCCTTTACGAATATGAAGCCAAGCTCAAGTTCAAAAAGGGACTTGATGAAGTCCATGGCAAAAATAAGGGAATTGCTCTTAAAGCTATCAAAGAAACTAAGGAATCAGATGATGATGAAGATCCAGACGAAGATGAGGAGATTGGCATGATGGTCGGAGATTCAAGAAATTCTACAAGAAGGACCAAGGTTTCAAGAAGTTTCACAAGGGTAGCTCCGGTTTGTGAGGCAAAGAAGCCAATCATCATACTACGAATGTGAGAAGCCTGGCCACATCAAATCGGAATGTCCCAATCTGAAAAACAAAGACAAAGAAAAGAAGAGGTTCAACAAATTCAAAAAAGAAGGCATATGTCTACGGTATTTGGGAGATAGCTCATCGATGAAGATGATGAGGATGAGGAAGAAAAAGCAAACGTGTGCTTAGTTCTTTGAAGAAGAAGAACATCGTATCAACTTCGAAGAGGTATATGATTGCAAACCACCTTATGATGAATTATTTGCTGAATATATGGTCATGTGCAATCCGAGTTTGAAAATTAGCGACAAATATTTCAAATTGAAAAAACAGAAATCTTACTCTTGAATTTCAAGTTGAAAAGTTTTCCTCTTGAGAAAATATTGCTTGTGAAGATTGTCGATCGAAGAAAAAAGAATTCATGCCTCACCAAGGCACTTGAGAAATTCACTAGAGCAAGTGAAATGCTCAATGTCATTTTGAAACAACAAAGATTCATAAATGACAGATCACGAGTTGGTTACAAACCTAATTTTGATAAAAAGAAAGGGAGAAAGAAGTCTAGTGAAAAATCCTATATGAACTATTTCACAAAATCAGTCCATTCTTCAAACCCGTTTGCACACTGTAATTACTGCAACAGAAAGGGTCATACTACTTCTTCCTGCTTTCACAAGAAGGAAAGAAAGAGTAAACCTATAGGGAATTATCAATGGGTGCCAAAGGGATCTTACAAGATTCCTAAGACACAAACTAACCCCAAAGGACCCAAGAAAAGATGGGTACCTAAGGCCGATTCTTTGTGTCTTGCGGGTTTGCCTAAGAGCATCAAAATCCAACAAATGGTACATTGACGGTGGATGCTCTAGGCACATGACTGAGGATCAATCCAAATTTGCCTCAATCAAGCCTAAGGATGGTGGCAAGGTGACCTTTGGTGGAAATCAATGGAAAGATTCTTTGGAGTTGGTGAAATTGGCAACAATGAAGGACCACTAATCAAAGATGTCTACCTAGTCAAAGGACTTTGCCACAATCTCCTCAGTGTAAGCCAAAGCACTGATAAAGGTAACTTAGTTATCTTTGATTGAGGAATGCTTGATTGTAAGTAAGGATATACTTCCCTTAGAAAACGTTAAATCAAAAGCCTTGTTTAGAGCCCCAGAGATGGCAACTGTTATACACTTAGTCTTTCTAGCAATGGTTCTGTCTCTGAAAAATGTTTTGTTAGTAACCTGGATGAGAGTTGGCTTTGACACAAGCGATTAGCTCATGTCAATATGATTCAACTTGACAGTTACTTAAAAAGGATCTGGTGATTGGTGTTCCTAAACTTCATTTTAAAAATAACATGCTTTGCGATGCTTGTCAAAAGGGAAACAAACCAAATCATCATTCAAATCTAAGAGCGAAATTTCAACTAATAGACCTCTTCAATTGCTTCATATGGATCTAGTTGGACCACTAGAGTGAGAAGCCTTGGAGGCAATCTTTATACTTTAGTCATAGTTGATGATTTCTCAAGATTTGCATGGACTATATTTTTATCATCTAAAGATGAAACATTTGATCGGTTTGTTGTTTTTGCCAAGAAGGTCCAAAACGAAAGGATTCTCTATTTCGGAATCGAACGATCATGTAGGAGAATCGAAAACAATGCATTTGCTTGAGTTTTGTGACAAGACATGGGAATAGACCACAACTTCTCATTGGACTCCCCAAAAAACGGTGTTGTGGAAAGAAAGAATCGAGTTCTCACCGAGATGGCAAGGGCCATGCTGAATGAGAACAACACTTCTCAAGTGTTTTGGGCTGATGCAATGAGCACCGCATGCTACATCTCAAATCGAGCATACCTCCGGAAGAAGTTGGACAAGACTCCTATGAGCCGTACAAAGGAAGAAAACCCAATCTAGCTCATCTGCATGTGTTTGGATGTAAATGTTTCATCCATAACAATGGTAAGGATAACTTGGGAAAATTTGATCCCAAAGCGAGATGAAGGTATATTTAGGATATTCAAATAGAAGTAAAGCTTATAGAATCTTTAATACTCGTACTCGCATTGTTGAAGAATCTATGCATGTTGTTTTACAGTGAATCCAAGTCGATAAAACTATGGATGATGATGAAGGAAGTATCTTCAAAAATCAATTCTTTTCAAAAACGACTCCTACTTCTATTGAAAATCCTGAAAATGTTTTCGAGACCGATCCTCAAAACAATGTCGAAAATTCGATCGACTCAACCTAGAGCTTGGAAATTTATTAGAAATCATCCTTTGGACCAAGTTATAGGTGATGTTAATCAAGGAGTAAGAACCAGAAATAGCACTTTAAATGAAGTAACTTTTACATCATTTATATCACATATAGAACCATCAAAAATTGATGAAGCCCTTTCAGACAATGATTGGGTAATAGCAATGCAAGAGGAGTTACATCAATTTGATAGAAATCAAGTTTGGGACTTGGTACCTAGGCCCAAGGACCATCCGGTCATTGGCACTAAATGGGTATTCAAAAACAAATGAGATGAGTCTACTATCATTGTCTGCAACAAGGCAAGACTTGTTGCCAAAGGCTACAATCAAGAAGAAGGAATTGATTATGAAGAAACTTATGCTCCGGTGGCAAGATTGGAAGCCATAAGAGTTCTTCTTGCCTTTGCTGTGTGAAAAACTTTAAACTCTATCAAATGGATGTGAAAAGTGCTTTTCTGAATGGTTTTATTCAAGAGGAAGTTTATGTAGAACAACCTCCGGGTTTTGAAAACGTCCATCATCCAGATCATGTATATCGTCTCAAGAAGGCCCTATATGGTCTTAAACAAGCTCCTAGAGCTTGGTATGAGCGATTAAGCAAATTCCTTCTTGATCAAGGTTTTATTAGAGGAAAAGCGGACACAACTCTCTTCATAAAGAATAATAAGCTTAATGAAATCTTAATTGTACAAATATATGTTGATGATATTATATTCGGTGCTTCTAATGATACATTGTGTGAAGAGTTTGCTAAGAATATGCGGGAGAATTTGAGATGTCTATGATGGGAGAGCTCAATTACTTTCTTGGCCTGCAAATTAAGCAAAAGAAGGATGGGATCTTCATATCTCAAACCAAATATCTCAATGATCTGCTGAAGAAGTTTGGGATGAATCATTGCAATGGAGCTGACACTCCTATGAGCTCAACTGCTTCATTAGATGCTGATAAAGAAGGAACAGACTTCAACATCACAAAATATAGAGGAATGATTGGATCATTGCTTTATCTGACAGCCAGTCGTCCTGACATCCAATTCGGTGTAGGGATGTGTGCAAGGTTCCAATCCGCTCCCAAGGAGTCCCATGCCGAGCATGTGAAGAGAATCTTCGATACCTTGTCGACACAAAGACACGGATTGTGGTTTCCCAAAGGACAACCTCAACATTTGATAGCATATTCAGATTCGACCATGCGGCTACAAGACCGATAGAAAAAGCACAAGTGGCCAATGTGAGTTTCTTGGAGGTTCACTTGTATCTTGGTTCAAAGCAAGAAGCGACGAGTGTGGGCGTATCATCAACCGAAGCTGAGTATGTGGCAACATCAAGTTGTTGTGCTCAAGTCTTATGGCTCAAACAAGAATCTGTCGATCTAGGAATCAACCCAAGGAGATCCCTATCTTATGTGACAACACAAGCACAATAAGCTTAGCCAAGAATCCAAGTGCAACATACTCGGACTAAGCATATTGATGTGAGGCATCATTTCATAAGGGATCACGTTCGGAAGAAAGATGTCAAAGTCATGTTCATCCCAACTCATCTTCAACTTGCGATATCTTCACCAAACCTTTGCCCAAGGAGTCATTCAACTTTATTAGAAGAGAATTGGGAATGGTAAATCCCAACGAGTTGTAAGTAATTCTTGCTCAAATTAGTAATACATTGTAATCTTGATGATTAAAAGTCACTAACTTAAGCATCGGAGTGTCTAGACATGTTTTATGCGGATACTTGTGGTTTTGTCAAGTCGAGGAGCAAAACCTCGAGGTTTAGAAGAAAACCTCGAGGTTTGGTGGAACATGGTCACTCATGGTTTTGTCAAGTCAAAGAGCAAAACCTCGAGGTTTTGCTAAAAACCTCGAGGTTTGGTGATACATAACCAAAGTCGAAAGTTTCGGAGAATAGAAACCTCGAGTATGCGAAGAAACCTCGAGTATTTGATGAGACAAAGCTTACCACTCGAAGGACAAGAAAAACCTCGAGGCTTTTGAACAAACCTCGAGGTTTTCGTGCTGATGGGTCACAGGTTCACAGAACACCTCTGACGTCCAGGTTAGTACCATCTCATCAAAACCTCGAGGTTTGGCATGAAACCTCGAGGTTTGCTATCGCCTATATATATGCATCACTGTTCATGTTCTTCAAACCTCGACCTAAACCTCTAGGTTTTGCTTCCTCTCTCGTCACCCACTCTCGAATCTCTCATTTTTCGATCTAATCCTCTCTTCTAAACCCTCAAATGGCATCGAAATCCAAATCCCAAGCTACTTCTGGTTCTGATTCCAGTGGGGATAAAACGAAATCATGGTCTCCACCTCCACCTCCTCCTCGGCAACCGGTTGAAACCTCATCTCCTCGTCCTTCTGATCGTCCAGTCAGGAAAAAGACTCGGTCTACTCGTCTTCGATATGGCATTGACAAATCGATCAGAGGCGTTCAAGGAGAACTTCCTGATGAAGAGTCTCCATCAAAGAGCAGAAAGGAAACCAAGGGCCCTAGGAAAGAGGTCTCCTTCAAGGAACCTGACAAAGAGCCTACTAAAGGTCCTTCAAAGAAAAGGAAAGAGCCTGAACCCAAAGGCAAAGGGAAAGGGAAAGCTTCTGCTTCTGGCTCAGATCCTACCGGAAAGAATCCATCAAAGGCGACAGAATTTCAAAATCCACCGGTCCAACTAAGGCAAGAACCAAGAGGCCTCATTTGCCGTCCCATCAATCATCCAAGGGTCATCATCCTCTAATCCTCAACAAGAAGGAGATGATGTGCCTCCCGTCATGGCCAATGCAATATCAGACATATACAAGCACATCTCTCCACCAAATGGTTTCGTCATTGACCCCGCTACTCTTCCCAAACCTGACAATGAAAAATTCAGGGAAGCGTACCTTCATCGCCTTTTCGTCTGTGGTAGTTATTGACTTAAAGACATTTCGAAAGAATGTCATTTTGACTTATCACCTTGGCTGAAACCATATGAATCCTTCATTTCCATATCTGCCCCTTTTACCCCAAACTTAGTTCGATTATTCTATTATAAGATGAAGTATAACAATGAACCGGGTGATTATGGAGAAGTGATTGAGGAGAGGGTCACTACCACCGTTAGGATGTCTCATTTACCCTGTCAGCTGCCATTCTCGAACAAAATTTTGAGAATTGACAATCCTCCGCCTGTTCCTGACTTCTCTTACAGCAACCAGGAGGTCTTCGAGACACTTAGGCCTGGTGAGCCTTTTCCTCCAGATCAGCAACTCCGACTCACATTCAAACCAAGCTCCATACCGGCTGTGAATCATGTCTTATGGTATGTCTACTCGAGGAACTTTATTCCTAAAGGCGGCAACTGGACTCACTTCACTCAGAATGACTACAGACCTTTTACTGCCTTTGTGAGGAAGGTTCCCTTCAACCTTGGTGGGAACGCTTCTCAAAGGGATGACCGAGTTTCGCTTTGCCAAGAGGAAATTATCCCATATCCCGTATCCCTCATTGGTATCCGTCATCCTTTTCTACTACAAGATTTGGTATGTGGGTACTGCAGACACACTTGAGTATCCCCCCTTCTTCGGGAAAACACAGATGAATCTGATGAAGATCAAGTTTGAGGGGGAAGGTTCTGCTCAATCTCAGGCTCCTTCAAGATCACATCCGCCTTCACAAGCTCAAGAGGCCCAGTCTGTACCTCCACCTCATCAGCCATCACTGTCATCTGAGCTAGCTTCTCAGATTAAGCAAATTGTGGATGCTGCTCTTGCCTCCATGACTATGCGCATGGAGTTTGAACTAGGCAAATTACGGCCGAGATGACTCGTGGACATACGGTCTCATTGAAATTCGGGATGCCATCAAGGAGCACCTTGAAGCGATTCTTTGGGCAATCGAGCGAGGTTAAGGAAAAGGTCAAGAAATTGAGCTCAAGATGTCCACTCACTCATTTCTCATTCGGTCCTCACCGATAAGGTGGACAAGATCATGCATCATCTCCACATTGGCTCCTCCTCTACTCCCGGCCCTTCTCCTAGTTCTCCCTCACCATCCTTCACTTTCACTTCCCTCCTATCCCTTCCTTCTCTCCAACTCCCTCAACTCCCATTTTCCCTTCTCCCCGTCTCGAGGCTACCACTCCCACCACCATAATCCTTCCTTCACCATCTACCCCTACCACCGAGATATTACCCTCTCCATCCATTGCCACCCCCGATATCATCATTTTTAATCCTTCTCCTCCTCTACTCCCTTGGTCAATCCTCCTTTTGAAGATGACAAAGGGGGAGAGACAAGCAAGGAGTAGCGAAGCAGATAGCCTTTTGAAGTTTAGGTTTAGAGGTTTTTGAGAATCATGGCATTTTGTGCATTTTGTATTTTGAGTTGTATTACAGTATCTTTTATTACTCTTTATCTGAAATACAACTTATATGCTCATGCTTCTGCTCATAACTGGTTGTTCCCTTGCACTTACATTCTGCACATAACTAAGTTCCTGAAACTTCTGATAATTTCAAAGTTTTTAATTACAACATGAAAATTTTCTTGAACTTTCAAAGATGTTTGCTTACAAGTGTTGTCATCATCAAAAAGGGGGAGAATGTTGGTTCTCGAAGAGATTTTGATGATTGCCAACAATTGTAAACGAAAAATGAGGATTTGCTCTCAGATGTTGGAAAACCCTGAGTGAGAGGAAACCTCGAGGTTTCGGGAAAACCTCGAGGTTTGGCCTTATGAGGGAAGTGTCGAGGTTTTGTATTCTAACTTAAGAAAACTTGGTTTCACAAATATATGTGAAACCTCGAGGTTTATTAAGAAACCTCGAGGTTTTGATCTTCCAGAGAAAACATGGTTTCACACCAAGTTGTGAAACCTCGAGGTTTACTTGCAAACCTCGAGGTTATGCCTTGGCGCCAAACTAAGGATTTTAAAATTATATGTGAAACCTCGAGTATTATCGAAACCTCCGGGTTTCGGCTTCCCGAAGCTAATGGTTTTCAAATGAATTGAAAACCTCGAGGTTTCCATGGAAACCTCCGGGTTTGTGTTTTGGGTCAAAACAAACAACATTGTCATTTGGGCAAAACCTCGAGTATTTCTGAAAACCTCGAGTATTGTGGCAACCCGAGAGCAAATGAACCTGCACTCATCTTAAAACCTCGAGGTTCCATGAGAAACCTCCAGGTTTGGTTTCATCGCATCTTTGCTGGGTTTCACACATGATGTGAAACCTCGACGTTTCTAGACAAACCTCGAGGTTTGAAGTAAACCCAAGGAACCTTCGTAATTGCAACATTATAAACCTCCAGGTTTAATGATAAACCTCCAGGTTTGAGGTTTTGATGTAAAAACGTGTTCAAGCTTGAACGAGCAAACCTCGAGGTTTGTGAACAAACCTCCAGGTTTCTGGACGTTGTTTGAAATTCGAACTTAATGATTCTGCTATACCTTCGTGTTTGATCTCAATGCTTTCCATGATTATTCCTTATTGGTACTAGATATATTTAATCATCTTTTTAGTGAGTTTCGAACGAGATCAAGGAAGTTTTATAGAAGGTTTAAAGCAAAAGCAAAAGTGATGTCAGAACATTAAATGCTCAACCCAGAAACTTGCATCTTTTTGGTTAATCCATCTGTACACGGTTGCAAAGCATTAAAGAATGATTTCTACATTAAGCAACATCCTCTCCAACGGATTAATTTGCAGAGAGTCAACTCTGACCATCCAACCAGCTGGACTAAGTGAGTTTCAAAAAGAGAAGAAGACCTAAGTAGCTCACAACTTCTCGTGGATCATCTCCAACGGTCGATTATCAATGCAACGGTCAATTAATGCTTTGTCTAGCTATAAATAGAGCTGCATTCAATTCTTCTCAACAACTACAACAACTGAAAACGCACAAGCATTCAAGTTTCTTAACTACCTTTCGTTTTCACTTGTATTCTGTCTTTTGACATTATAAGCTTCGGTGTTTATTATCATCTACTCTTAGAGAGTTTTTATCTCGTAAATCATTTATTGAAAAGAATCACAAGTCAAGGGGACTTGGTGATTTGGGAGTTCATTGATTACAACTTGTAAGGGGGAGTGAGTTCTAGAGAGAGAACTACTCTTTGAGTACATAGTGTGTAATCTTTGTGATAGTGAAAAACCCAGAGTCCGGGACCGGATGTAGGTCAAGTTGTTAAGACCGAACCGATAAATTCTCGTGTTCGCTATTCTTCTCTCTACTGTTCATCTCTGTTTTTGTTATCTAAAAACAGAGCAGATTTCAAAAGTTTTTAAAATACCCAATTCACCCCCTCTTGGGTATATAGCTCCACTTTCATTTGGTATCAGAGCGAGGTCTTCTCTAAAGAGCTTAACATCTCGAGAAGGATCCAATGGAAGGCATTCTACCCGATGGAGCATCGGTCAACGGACCTCCGGTTTCAATGGAGAGCATTATTCATTCGGAAAGCCAAATTCAAGGTGTTTGTAATGGCTACGAAATATGGTCTCTGGAGAGTCTTTGAACGAGGAGACTACGCTCCAACTGTTCTGGAAAATGGTCTCGGGGTTCCAAAGGAAGAAGAAGATTATGATGAAAATGACAAGAAATGTCACACTCAATAGCAAGGCGGTTCTCCTTCTCGCGAGTGCTCTTAGTCAACAAGAATATTTCCGCATCTGCAACTTAACCTCTCGCTAAAGCCATGTGGGACGCTCGGAGATTGCTCATGAAGGAACCGTTGGAGTTAAGCAAAATAGAGTCAACACTCTAATGACAGAATATGATCTCCTTCGTATGAAGTCTCGGAGAATCTATCGGTGATTTCCGGCTGAGATTCACTCATCTGATCAATCAACTTGCTGCATTGGGCAAAGAGTATGAGCAACCTGTCCAAGTAAGGAAAATCCTCAACATCCTCAATAAGGAATGGGAAGCCAAAGTCACTGCCATTGAAGAAGCTCGTGGAGATTCTATGGCATCTGTGGCGGCCCTTTTTGGAAGCCTTTCTGAATATGAAGCCAAGCTCAAGTTCAAAAAGGGACTTGATGAAGTCCATGGCAAAAATAAGGGAATTGCTCTTAAAGCTATCAAAGAAACTAAGGAATCGAGATGATGATGAAGATCCAGACGAAGATCCACATAGCTTTCAATGGGATCGTAGGATCCACATACCTCTGTGACTCTAGGGCTGCGACGCTCGCAGCTCTGCCTGGCTCTACTCAATTAGCCCTAACGCACAGATTTCATAAAACATTAATGAAACAATTTAATTCAATTTAAATGTATTAAATTAAATATATAAATAATTTTTTTGTATCTTACTATTATCTCCTCTGCTTGCCTCAAAGGTCGGTGTCCTATCACGTTGTCTATGGATGCGTGTGAACAACTGCCCATAGTCCGTCTGACAATTCTCCTCCCGAGCCTTCTCTTGCTGAAAGAGTTAAAATAATATAAACTTTGTTATTTCAAAAACAAAACAATCATCATTTAAATCTAAAATTAATTTAACTTTTAACATACCATCTCACTGTTGGTCACAACAAACATCTTGGTTCCTACCATGTGATGGACCCTCTGCTATGCCCGACTTCTGGTGTTCCTCTGTGACAGAGCCTGTAAGGAGGAGCAAACAAAATGTTAAGTGAAATCAATTATTATTTTGATATCTTGTAAACTATATTTCAAGTACATTTAAACTATAAATTAAGTTAAACTATTAATTAATTTAAACTAAATGTAAACAATAAATTAATTTAATCTATATTTGTATTTTTAAAATACATTTAAAAAAATTAATTTAAAGAAATTTTAAACTATAAATTAACTCATGTTTAAACAAAACTTAAACTATGATTAATTAAAAAACTTACCTTTCCGTTTGCATTCCTCTTATATTGGACAAAACTTGCCTAGTCATTTGGGTCTATGCCATCCGGGACATTCTCGATCAACTACTACGAGAGGCATAGTCCCATCTCCACTCTATTTGGGTGTATATGTTAGTTCTCTATGTATTTTGATAATAACTGACAATTGTAAACACAAGTTGAAGTTTGTTTTTGGTAAGTTGAAAAAATTACTGTCAAAGGCAAACTCGAGTTTCAATTTGGAAACTCGAGTTTTGACTTTGACAGAGAGTAGCTCACTTTTAATGAATTAAGCAAAACTCTAGTTTTCATTTGGAAACTCGAGTTTTAGCCATACGAGATCACTCCAAGTTTTTCACCTGAAGGCAAACTCAAGTTTGGAAGTGGAAACTTGAGTTTGCATCATACAGAGACTCTTTAATATTTTCTGAAGAAGACAAAACTCCAGTTTCCATTTAGAAACTCGAGTTTTGGTCATACAGAGAGTCTCCAACATTTTGAACTTATGCAAACTCTAGTTTTGATATGGAAACTCTAGTTTTCAGCTTGCCATGAGTTTTCTAAGTTTTCCTAAGTTTTGAGAAAACTGAAAAAACTCAAGTTTACACATGGCGAGAGAGTTTTCAAGTTTTACTCGCTTTTTGAAAACTCCAGTTTTGTCTTGGCATAGATTTCTCAAATTTTTCATACTTAAATGAAAACTTGAGTTTGGTTTTGGAAACTCGAGTTTTGGCCAAGCAGAGGGCTTTTCTCTTTTTCAATGTTTTGAAAACTCCAGTTTAGAATGAAAACTCCAGTTTTGATGTTTTGGACTAAAACTCATATTTCATGATAAGAGTCCAAAACTCGAGTTTGGAAATGGAAACTCGAGTTTTGAGTCCCATTCAAAACTATGGTCCAAAGCTCAAATCGTGACGATCCTCTCTGGAAGAAGGAAACTCAAGTTTAGTTTTGAAAACTCGAGTTTTGCTATTAGTGTACAAAGTGACAAACTTCAGTTCTGCTGAACAAACTCGAGTTTGCGTCGCAGAGTTTAAAATTCAAATCTGACGAATTTGTGAAACCTTCTTATTTGATCTTAATACTTCCTATCATCATTCATTAAAATTCCTAGCTATGTTTAACCACTTTTTTAGTGAGTTTTAGATGATTTAGAGGATATTAAATGAAGATTTGAACTAAAGCAAAAAGTGATGTCAGCACATTAAATGCCACCACTAGGTCCATGGTAAATCCCCCCACTTCCATTCTGGAATTTCTATTCTCTGTAGTGGTCCTGGCAGTCGTTGATGTTCAAGTTTCACCCTCTGACAAGTTAAGCATTTGGCCACATACTGGGTTACATCTTTGTTCAACCCTGCCACTAGACCTCAAATTTCAGATTTTGGTACATTTTGACCATGCTTGGATGTAAGATGTATTTGCTCTTGTGAGCTTTATCCAGAATTTTCTGTCTCAACTCATCATTTGGTGATATATAAATTCTCTCTTATACCTAACCAATCCGCTAAGTGACAAATCGTAGTCTTGAGTCTCATTCCGAGATATTAGCCCTCATATAGCATTTGCATGTTTGTCTTGCTTCTGAGATTCTTCAATTTCATCCCTCAGATCATACTCTCCTCGGCTAACAAGAAGACTTGCAAGATGCACCTCATGAAGCTCTTTTGGTTCCATAGCAATTTGATTGACAGATTCAAGTCCCTGAGATCTTCTAGTAATTTCTACTCGTGAATCATCATGAATGCCGCCTGCACTACTTTTTGCTCAAAGCATCTGCGACAACATTGTCTTTCCCTGGGTGATA
This sequence comes from Acacia acuminata, assembly GCA_019022655.1. Classification (NCBI taxonomy): domain Eukaryota; kingdom Viridiplantae; phylum Streptophyta; class Magnoliopsida; order Fabales; family Fabaceae; genus Acacia; species Acacia acuminata. Next base: position 734,664 of record JAFJYI010000304.1, on the reverse strand, counting down.
TTTAATCTCCAGGTCATAATCCTTCAGCAACTCCATCCATCTACGTTGTCTCATATTCAGCTCTCTAGTCAAATAGGTATTTGAAACTCTTGTGGTCACAGTATAGTTCCACGATATTTCCATACAAATAATGCCACCAAATTTTCAATGCAAAAACAATACCCATGAGCTCCAAATCATGAGTTGGATAGTTTGACTCATGAGGCTTCAACTATCGAGAGGTATGCCACCACTCTGCCCTGCGCATCAGGATGCAACCCAATCCATGGTTACTAGCATCATTATAGATAACAAATGTCTCTCCTTTGGATCTGGGATAATCAACACTGGTGTTGTGATCAACCTCTCCCTCAGTTCTCTGAAACTATCCTCACAATGCTCATCCCAAACAAATGATTGGTTCTTTCACGTTAGCTTCGTTAATGACAGCCATGAACATTGCAAGTGCATTAGTCAAACCAAAGGGCACCACCATAAACTCATAGTGCCCATATTTGGTCCAGAAGGCTGTTTTCAGAACATCCTTAGCTCTTACACGTAATTGATGGTATCCCATGCGCAGATCAATCTTTGAGAAAATGCAGGAACCAAATAATTGGTCTAACAGATCAACAATTCTAGGGAGTGGGTATTTGTTTTTGATTGATACCTTGTTCAACTCCTTATAATCAATGCAGAGTTGAAGACTCCCATTCTTCTTCCTTATAAACATCGGAGCTCCCCAAGGCGACCATTGGGTTGGATAAATTCTTTCTCCACAACTCTTTGATTTGCTTCTTCAATTCTGCCATCTCACTAGGTGCCATTCTGTAGGGTGCTTTAGATATGGGCCTTGTGCCAGGCATAAGCTCAATAGTAAACTCAATTTCCCTCACTAGTGGCAACCTATTAATGTCTTCTAAGAATACTTCAGGGAACTCGTTCATTATTGGTATATCTGACAATGATGGTTCAGTCTCTGCCTGCACTGAGAAGAACACTATGTACACTAGGCAACCTTGATTCAAGCATTTCTTCGCTTCTTGAGCGGTGAGAAGATTCAAACTGTTTGCCATAGTATCCGCTTTTGACTGTGAGTACAGGATTTGCTTGTAACCGCAGTCGATTAGAGCGTTGTTGGCTGTCAGCCAATTCAATCCTAGTATGACATCAATATCAACCAACGCTAGACAAATTAAATCTAATGTGGACTCATGTCCATTTACAATCAATACACAATTCAAACATGCATCAGATACTACAGACTTAACACCAAGCGGTGTATTCACAATCAAATCATATGTTAACCTATGGGTGTTCATCCCTAGCCTTTTAGCACAATCACAGGCAATAAAAAAATGACTAGCATCTGAATCAAATAATGCTTGGAAAAAATTACCATTTAGTGAGATTGCACCTTGGATCATGTCAGGAGATTTTTTGGCCTCTTCGTGGGTCAAAGCAAAAACCCTTCCGTGATTTAGCGGCCTCTTAACCCGATATTCTGCGGGCAATTAAAACTAAAGTGTCCCAGCTGGTTACACTTGACGCAGATCAGCTTCCCATCACATCTTGTCCGGGTGGCTCTTCCCTCACTTCTCACAAGATTGGGGCACTGGTAGTCTTGGGTTGCTCCGCCTAAAGTGATTGGGCTTCTTGTTCCCGCCCTTGTAACCAGACCAGTTCCTCTTCTGATTACTCGTGGGGTTCCCACAACTATTCCCACTGTGAGCCATCTCCGTCTTGCTCACATGCAGTTCCTTTAGGTTACATTCGATTATCCTACATTCTTCCTCAGCTTGATGGAATGTAAGAAATCACCGGGAGATTAGTCTATCTCTCATCTCAAATTTCAACCCCTTGATGAGCATATCTACCTTCCATCCCTCATCTTCATTCTTCTTTAGGTAGGAGGAGTAGCGGGACAGATTGATGAACCTTGATAGATACTTGTCAAAAGACTTTCCCGGTTTCTGTTTAATGGTTTTGAACTCTTGCTCCATCTCTACTTGGACTGAGTGAGGAAAGTACTTCTCATTGAACTTCTCTTGGAACATCTCCCAAGTAATTGGTATATATTGGGTGCGTAGAGCCTTTGCTATGCTCTTCCACCAATGGTCTGCACACCTTCCAGCTTGCATATGGCTAGTTGTGCCTTTCACTCTCCAAGGCACTCCATGACCTCGAAGATTTCTCCAGTCTGAGTAGCCAATTCTCAGCAGCTTCCATATTGCGCTCACCAGTAAATGATGGTGGGTTGTGTTTACAAAATTGAATAGTCCAAAATTGGGACTCCCTAACAGCTTTCTGTCATTGTGGTTGAACAGGAGGTGGAGCCTCTACCTATCGAGGGTCATCTTCTTGGTTTTCCTCTTCTTCTGTCTCCTCTCTCTAAGCTAGCCGTGCTTCTGCAACTTCAACACGCTGCCTTTCTTCATTTCGTTCAGTCCTCAACAGAAAGACCTCTTCCCCAAGTTCTCTCAAGGAATCTCGATGTTCTTCTAGTATCCCAAGTACTAGTTGCATGGGGTCTTGAACTTGAGGTTCTTGTTGATTGGGCCTTCCCCTGCCTAGGCCTCTACCCCAGCCTCGGACTTGGTCTCTACCCCTTCCACGTGCAGGTGGATTTGCTTCTTGTTGGGGAACTTGCTCAGGAATTGGCCTCCGTCTGGCTCTTATGTTGGTCATTGTATTACTTTAGCACTTTATGTCAAAAAGAAATTCATTGTTAATAAGAGAGGTATAATAATCATTCCTGATATTCATATGCATTTAAAACATACATCATACTTATTACTAACATTTCATAAGATGTTAAGTACTTGCTAATAAAAAATGTCATTCTTTAGTATACTTCCCTAGGACTTTAGGGATAGTTGATACATGCCTACTACAAGTACTAAGTTGGTTTTCTTCTTTCACCTAAACCTCATCTACATATGAGCTGCTACATACTCATCCATGTACTCTATAAAGGATTCAAAGTCAGCAAACTCATACTTCTCAAAGATTGCCTTTACCTTATCGCACCAGGATTCGGTAAGGGGAAAGTGGAACATGGTTGCACTCATCCAAGTGTCAAGTTCATATTCCCCATGACCATGCCTTTTCTTGTTGGCATAAAGGTTGCCGACCTTTTCTAGGAATGTCCGGTATAGGATCTCTTGGTCATTATGTCCACATAAGTCTGCATGAAAAGCTCGTTAATATGATCAAACATATAGGTATCTAATAGGTGGACAGGTGAAGGTTTGCTAGCTTTAGAAGGTCCAGCCTCAGTGTCCTCTTCGGATGAATGATCCGTGAGTACGACAACCTTTCTTTTCTGGTGCAACTTTATAGGCTCAAGTATGGGTGGTACTTGCTTCCTAGCGGTTCGTGCTCTCAATGATCCTCTTTGTGTATGGTAGAATCAGTAAGGTACATCAAGGGTAATTCTCCCTTGTAAACTCTCCTCATCATGTTTTCAAAATAACTAAGTTTTGTCAAATCCTTGTCAAAACTTTGTCCAAATTGATGCTCTGATACCAAACTATAACGCCGTCCTTTTATTGCTTTTATTTATCAGAGCCATAGCGCACAGGCATCAAAATTATTTGGACAACTTAATTGCGACATAAAATTTTCATAAAGTAACTTAGTTTAAAACATTGAAAATGCGAGGATAAATTTTTCGCGAGCGATATCTATCCCATAGGGGGATCTTAATATATTAACCCAAAAAAATTGACAAATGATAAACGAATTAATATAGTCCAACTATTCATAATTTTCCAAAAGAATCCTTCAGCTGTAATCCTTACACCTGCGTCTTCCCTCTCGATCCCGAACCACTGCCTGTTTTTTTCATGTGGCCTGGAGTTCAAATGAATAAACCCCAGGGGTAACAGTTAATCTCATATGCAGGTATGAAATGTAAAACGACAATATAACACATGTATAAGCATAGAATAATTCACAGTAAATAAGTCGCACCGTAACTGCAGTTATCGGCACACAACCCTATTTTAGGACATGCAGCCCTATGAGACACGCAGCCTCAATCCATAGCTAGGATACACACATGCAAATTATCTAGCAACCATGATCAGTCATACATGTAATACATACATACAAACTAATAAGATAACAATTACCCACCTCAAATTTGAATCCTTAACTTTGTCCGGAGTTGTTGGGATGGGTAGAGGTGTCAGGTATGCCTATAAATGTTTATCATCGTCATTGGTCACTTCTGGCGCCGCAAAGTAACTAACTACGTGAAATGTAATTGTTAAGGTATTAAAAGTGAATTAACCCCAAAAAATTCCCTTACTAATAATACATTTTCTATTTATTAATTAATAAATAATTCTCTTTATTATTTATTCATTTATTTTATTTATTATTATTGTTTGTTTATTTAATTTATTATTTTTTTATTCATCCACAATTGTTTTGGACTCTCAAAGGCTATCCTAACACTTTAAATTAGAGCCTATAAATACCAACCATTATGTTAATTATACCTTAATGCATTTTATTTAATGTTTCTCATGGTCTTCTAAAGTATAATGTTTCTCGTAGTTTCCTCCAAAATCTTTGGTAAATACTAATACTACAAAAATATGCTTCATCTATATACTTATATGTGAACGCCAAGTAAAATAAGTTTTAATGTAATACATATAATCTGTATATATGAATAAACTTTCCCCTATTATTTCCACGTACCTACCTAACCTCATTTACTGATGACACGCATTAACATTAAATACAATATTTCCTTTCACTTATTTATGTAACGGATATTCACTAAGGGGAAATTTGCCCGAAGTTTTCGGGAGCAATTTTGCCTCGGAAGTTTTTAAAGCAATTTTCCCTTCCCTGGCCCCAAGGATTAAATTTGTTAAAAATCGGCCAAAGCCAAGGCCTATTTAAAGATCTATATGTGTAAATCAAGGCCAGGCCTATTTTGTTAAGGCCCCGGCCGGGTGTAAAGGGACCTTCGAAAGGTCTATCACAAAACGCAAATGAAACATTAAATAAATATATTTATATTTATATCATATAATAACAAAATATTTATTTTTTCATTATTATATTTATATAGATTTTGATTTTGATAGTCGGCCTTTCAAAGCGATGGAGCCTAAATTATGGCTCAACATCTCAAGGATCTCCTCTCGACTCCATGAGTTTGACCTTTTAAAGGCCTACATTGTGGTCTTTGAGATAATAGCCAAATTTAAAAGGCTTGGGCGAAGGGCAAAATTGCTCCTTAAAAACTTCTGGGGCAAAATTGCTCCTAAAAAAAAACTTTCGTGGCATTTTTTGTCCAAAAAAACTTCCGTCTTACCGTCTTTCAGTGAAAACTTCCATGGCATTTAAGACCCTTATCCCTTTAATTTAATACATATAATCTGTATATATGAATAAATTTTCCCCTATTATTTCCATGTGCCTACATAACCTCATTTACTGCTGACACACAATAAGATTAAATATAATATTTCCTTTCACTTATCTATGTAACGTACATATACATATCTATTTATATGAGTATAATAAGATAGTAAGCCTTTTTCTTTTGACAGCAGACTTCCAACGGTTTTTCATAGGTATATGTAAACATCAAGATTCCTCTTCTCTCTTCATCTATTTGCAACGACTCATATGTGTACTCAAGTTTTCCTTTTCTTTTCATAAGCAACGAGCACAAGCATATATTTATATATAACTATAGGTTCCCCTCTCTCATTATATGAAGCTATATATATATATACACACACGCTACTCCAGCAACCCAAAAAAAAAAAAAAAACTGACAGAACTTCCTAGACCTTCCTTTCTCCTTCTTATGTAGCCACGGCAACACACACATATATACTTATACACTTCACAGCAAAAACTCACGTTATTCCCCTATGAACAATGTTTCATGCATATTGATATACTTAGACAGTAAAAGCTTTCCTCTCCTTTTATCCCCAAAGACATCACACACACACACACACACATATATATATATATATATTCTATTCCCATGACAACAATAAATTTGGTTTTCATGAACAACATAGTCTTCCTGACATCTTATGAGTACAACGTTATATATATAGATATATAGACACAAGACAACAACATTTTCTTTTATGACAGCAATGTTTTAACAACAACTCATATGGATTCTAGCTATGCTCCTAACGGTTTAAATCTCAGAGATTTGCGTTGGTAAATGGTGAAAACCAAAAGAAGAGAAGCTTGATACTTACTTTCATTTTTTGGCTTGTGGAATGTGATCTTATGACAAAATCAATAACCCTCTGTTTTCTAGAATTCAGAACTGAACCACCACTACAGGAAAATCTCTCACTCTTTCTTGTACTCTTCCTCCTTCTCTCGGCATGCCAACGTTCTCGGTTTGGTCTCTACTAAAACTGGTGTGAGGATGAATGAGAGCCAAGGATGATTGTTTAAATAAGAAAACAGAGGCCCAGTCCGAGGATCATGAATGCACTGAGGAAACAATAGACCGATGGAGAAAGATCTGTGAGAGGCTCCAGGCGGATGGCAACTTTGACTTAGTGAACAGTTGCTGGCCGAAAGGTGTGGGAAGATTTGATTTTTGTAAATCGAGTGACGTGTTAGCTAATTTCTCTTGTTGTGGTTACTCGTCTACAGTACCTATTATAGCCGCTAAGTTTGCTTGCTGATCTGATGCTGCGTTTTGGTTATTTATTTATTTATTTAAATAGAATAGGTGATGATGTCTAAGTCTAATGGGTGGGGCAGTGATATCCAAAGTATATGCGTTTTGGGCTGTTTTGGTTTGCTGGAGGGATTTGGATACTTGTATAAGTGTTTTAGGTTTTACCTTTAATAGCATATGGACCCATGATGATAAGTTAAATATATGCTTCTTAGTTTTGCTATCATTCTGTGCCCTGGACGTGCTTCACCTAAAGGGAGTTAATGAGTTGAGTTGGAGAAATGGATAAAATGGGTATTGTATTGGGCTTTTATGATTATATATATATATATATATATATATATATATATGTATGTATTATTTGATCACTAAAATTAACTCATTTAATTCTCTTTGAGATTCTTATTGCAATTAAGCCAATTACTTATATAATCACAATTTTTTTGGAAAATAAATTAAAACTTAAATCCTTAATTCCTTTTAAGGATTTTCTTTCTCAATTTAATTTCTTTTGGCCTTAAAATATTAGCTCTAAAAATATTTATGCCAAAAATTATTCCCTATTTATTTGTCCTTAATTTATGGGAAAATATGCCTTAAATTCCAATAATTATCCTCATAATTATTTTAAGCCAAATTACATAATTAATTCCCATAAAATATATAAATTTCAAATCCCAAAATTTGGGATGTTACATTTTCCCCCATTAATTTAAATTTCGACATGAAAAAATAGAAGATTCTCGTTGCATCTTATCCCAAAATTTGGGCGCACTACAAATTATTTTAAAGGACTGGATTCCCATGAAAAAATAGAAGATTCTCGTTGCACCTTATCCCTTTTATATGACAAGATAGAACGTTGTGGTTTTTTTCAACACTTTTTTTTTTTTTAAAAAAAATTTTAAGGTAAATACTGATGACTTGGGATATGTACGACCGAATTTATAATTTTCCATATAAAAAAAAAAAAAAAAATCATGTCAGCCATTAATTCATCAAAACCTGCTCGTGATCAAGGAAAAAGGCTATAGTGTGAATGAGGAACGCAGGTTAAAACAGGGAAATAATTATTGCCAAAAAAAATAATTGGTTAAAGTTAATCAAAATCCGTAGCGACGTCTTATATTCCGTTCTATCTTCACAAGCAAGGAACATATACCAGGTTAATAATGCACGAGATGTAGTGTGTAATAACATCTAGGAATCAGAATATAAATCATATATGCGTTTTTTGCCATCAGTAGTTGTATTATATGCCTAGTTGAACACTAAATATGCAACAGGATGCTATAGGTTCTTTTTTCCAAATGATGTGAATACATCATCTGATCATCTGAAACGTTATGTATTTGTGTTGAGCATATATAGCACCCGCATGCATGACCATCTTATATCGATGGTTCTGTAATACTATAGGTTGACTAAGTTTTACTTCTCTAATCCATTTCAATATACTCCATTATTTAATGTAAGATCTATTCATTTAAATTGTAGATATTAAATAAGCTAAACAAATTACTTAATTTTGAGGAGATTAAGGAAGTTAAATAAATTACTTTAAAATATTTTTATTTATCATTTTTTTCTAGACTAATTTTTCTATCTTATGAACTAATATATAATCTAATAAAATGCATAACTATGTCAGAGAAATTAGGTAACATATGTCATAATTAAGTAATTTATTTAGTTTTTCTAATCTTTCAAATGAGTCTTATATTAAGAAATAGAGGTGGTATATCAATTTATAAGTTAGATATATTAGTTTGTAGAAAAATGATAATAAAAGAGATAAAATAAAAAAGATTTTACATTTAAGACTAAAATTCACTCCAAAACTGGATAAAATTAAAGCTACTTTGAAATGTGTGAGCAGATTGAGTTAGAACAAGATTTATATTCTTAAACTCAAGAATATGACTTTGAAAAATATAAAATCAATTTTAATACTTTTTGAAAAGCTAGAACTAGCTAGCACTCATACCAGATTAAAACTTATATTCTAAAAAATTCAAAACAAAATTTATGTATTTTATTGATCTTTTCCTGCAAACCAAACTTCCCTAGAGTTTTATATATAATCATCAAAATAAGGGGTCTAACACATTGTTAGAGAGTTTTGATGAAAATGAAGAGAGGTTCTTTAACATTATTTTGAAATATAGCAAAAAATTAAAATAAATAGAATTATTTGTATATAAAAAAATAAATAAAATACAAAGAAAAATAATTGATTTTTAGATAGAAAAAATATTTGTATAATGGTAATGGAATCCAACTCCTAGGACTAATGTGAAGAACAAACACTTTCAAAGTATCGAATAAAAAGTACAACATAAAGTATCGACTACAAATAAAAAGTATAAATGGCAATCTCAACGGAATCTATGGCTATCCTATTGTAGGAAAACAGAATCCCCAAAAAAGAAAAGTAAATCTCTTCTATATTATCTCTTAATACACACACATATATTCTTTTCTTTTGATGTGATGATTTTGTCGATAAATATAATTTGCAACTATTTTTTTAACTGCTTTTTATTCATATCACCTATTTAAAGTTAGAGTGCTTTTGGGGCTAACAAATCTAAACCTTTTTAACCAAAAATTTCCAATATAAAAATTTTAAACAATATTTCATCAAATAAATTATTTTCAAAATAAAAATATTAAAATAACTAGATCATAAAAGTTGACTCTTTAAAGACCGATGATTAATAAAATAATATAATTAATAATATATTAGAAAATAATTTTTATGTTCAAAGGAGAAAAATCATAAAATTAAACACATAGGAATAGAATTATTTATTGATTTAAAAAATTTAAGAAGACATTTTCAACTTTCCTTCCATGTATGTGTGGATCATATAATAAATAAGATTGACTAAAGATATGACCTCTGTGAATTTACGAATAAAACTTGCTTTTGTTGATATTTCATCTTTATTCCTTTTAATTCTTTATAAAATAAATAAACAATCATCTACAGGCTTCTCTCTCTTTTTGTAAAGGAAAATTTATTAAAAGATAGTTGAATTACACAAATTATAATTGTGTCCCAAAACTTAACAAATAATTGATTAGATTATACAACACAATTAGGGATTTTAAAATTTAATGAGGTGTCCAAAATCTCTATGAGAAGAGAAGAGAAGGGAAAACCATAAAAATTACTAACTTCGGACCTTCGGTGATAGAGGAAAAAATTCTCTCACTGTTACAATTGTACTTCCTTGAGTTTGTGCCTGAGTTCGTGCACCACCTACTGAAAGGCATAATCTGGAAGGCATTGGTTGAGACTCCCATATTTGTAACTGATCTGATGTTTTTAATTTTGCAGTTTTAACTATAGAGTTTCAGGCATACTTAGAGTGAAAGAACTTAAGAGAGAAAAGTCAGGGAGGGTTTGTGTTTGAGAATTTGGAAGAAAATGTCACATATGAAATAATTGACTTCCCATGTATTATACTATCTCTAAATAGATGGTCCTAATTATAACCTTCTCTCTCTTTTACTATACGAACACTTTTATAGTGTAATTTGTAACTCATCCATGGATAAAAGTGTTCCAATAATTTATGTTCTCGAGACCGGAGGGTTTGCGTTTGCGAATATCAATTTCCATGAAACTCTGATAACCCACGTCTGGAAACTATTCCCAACAATCTTTTTGGAATTGAGTGGAAAATATTACACATGTATACCCGAAGAATCTACATATTCTATTTTGGCCCAATAGGTTAGGCCTTAATCTACCAAAGGTGGATCAAGTCCATTTTCCAACAATTTGCTTCTAGTCTTTACTTTCAAACCAAACTTTTGTTTTCCTGGACTTTGCTCAATTCTACAACATCATAATGGAAAAAATTTTATATATAAAAAAAAATAATGGAAAAAATTTTAAACTTAAAAAGTAGCGACAGAAGAAGACTTGACCATTTAAGAGACAACATACTTTTTATTGTTCCAGTCACCATTTTGATCCCATTGCTGCAGCGCAGTATCAGGAACATGCCTAAATTTAGAAGTCCCTTTAATTAAGAGTCGGAACATGCCTAAATTTAGAAGTCCCTTTAATTAAGAGTCGGTTTGCTTGTAGGGTAAGCTACTGAAGCTAGTCTCTTTATTTCAATTGATTTCATAATAGAGGTTCTATAACAAATACTTCTGCAAAAAACTAACGTTTCCCCCTTATATCAACCTATTCTAGGAATTGTAACTTTGAATTATTGACCACAATGAGATTAAGGAAGATTTAACAACAGAACCAACTAATCATTGCCTCCTTTGCCCATTTTTTGACTTTGCTGATGTCTACATAAATTTGGCACCGTTAGGGCTTTTACGTAGTGCACAAATGGTTCAGTCCTCGATTTTACTTTTTTAATAACTAAGAGGTATGGAGATAATTTAGCCTAATTTCTAAATCCCTGATTGTGTCACATAACTCAATTAATGTTTTGTTAAGTTTAACAACCTAAATTAGAATTTAGGTATTCCAACCATCTTTTAATAGGATCCTTTTTTGTAAAAACAAAAATAATTTCAATTTATATAGTGATTTTTTGTCCAACATAACTTAGTGAATTGAATATACAATAATGGAATAATAGATTGACCGATTGATTATTAATGTTCTCATTATCCATTTGTATGGATAGATTAATAGAGGATTAGATAAATAACTATTCATTAATGTGAATTCAGTCGGTTACATGGCCTTTAAAACAAGTCATTTTATTTATCATTTATGAATAATTTGACTTTTTATAATTATTGTATACATTAATGATGACTGGGGAAAAGACCATGTTCTTTCAAGTAATAATAAAACACCTTTATCCTATACAAAAAGCAAACAAAAATGGATTTTAAGAGAGAATATTCTAGTACGCTCGTTTATATTTTTTAGAGTTCATTAATAAGTTTAGAAAGGCTGGAGATTATATATTTCAAAGGTATTCAAGTTGTCACTATAATGATTGTTAAATGAATAATTGAGATTACATTCTACAATGTCTGGTCATCCTTTTATGTAGTAATTATACATGAGATTATAAAGCATTTTACATAGATCACAAAGAGCTATTATTCTATCAACTACCAAATTTTTAAATATATTGTTAACTAAAAAGTCCAACTCAACAACTTTATTAGATGTAGTCTTCCCTTCTTCTACTCTTTTACTAAAGACTTTATCATACTACTTGATCAACTATTTTCAACAGTGCATCAAATGACCTTCCTTGAATGTGTTTTATTTACCTCAAACAATTTTCTACAATTTTTTTTGATAGATGTCTTTGATAGATATCACTCGAATACACCCATCTATAAACCACTCATCTTAAATTCTATAATTAATATCTCTATCAATTCCACCATCTTTTCGTAAAACTTCTAAGGAAATAATTGATTGTAGCCTAGAAATGTATTCCAGTTCCTGTTATAATAGTTTCTCCTTTGTCATGCAAAAAAACAAAAAAAGGAAATTACATTCCATATATTTATCATGTGATGGAATAGAAAAACTTCAACAAACATAGGACTAGTTGTGTTCCAAAAATAATTGATTAGCCAGTGACCCTTGGCTCACATAGCACCCACCTCTCCTTTGGTTCACACCTTTGTAGAGTGTATATTTATGATAATATATGCTCTTCATTTGACCCCCTATCCAATAAAAAAGAAAAACGCATTACACCCATAAGAACCAGGAATCCCACATTTTTTTCTTACTTAAAAAAAAAAAGAAAAGAAAAAGAATCGTACTAAAATGGGACAACAGAAAAAATATCTTGATAGCATGATATTTTGTTTTTTTATAAAAAGTAAATATTAATTAAATAAAATGGTTATACATCAACTGATCAACAGTCCACAATCATAGTATGACATGATTGTAGGGAGAACAAAACATTATGAGTCAGAGACCTGACTACTTCAATACATGAGAAAGATAAGAAGCTGAGAGATCTTTTAATGTTCTTATACAAGATGTATGAAAATTTTGTCTTCGTTCCAGCTTTCGTAAGATATGTGTTTTGACACAAAAGGCTCGAAGAGGTGCCTGACCTTCAGATGAGAACAATGGACAATTCATAATCCAATGCAAAGAGCACCTGAAACATTGAATAGAAAGGAAGTCTTGTGCAGATGTTCTTCTGCAAATGCTGTCCTTCTCCAAATGATCAACTGTATAGGTTGGCCCTCCAAACAAATCCACGATTGGCAATATGTACTTCCGAGCTTCCGAGCTTTTTCAATAAATATTTTCCAACCATCAGATGGGAAAAGAGCAACAGAAATATGTTCTTCCAATGGTAGTAATGATGTAGGATGAGGAGCAGAAGCCTTTGCTTGAAAAGCAAGAGAACACAAAGAAGAGGCATGTTACACTTCTTTAATAACCATTACCGGAACAAAGACCACTTCAACGTTTACACAATCGATGAGAAAGGCATTACACGCTTCACCAATTTCTCTGAACACCCACCACCGAAGTTCTATAGCTTTATAAATATTCTTCGGAATAAACGCCTTTCCTAGGATTCCTTCTCGCTTTACTCTTCAAAGAAAATATTCAATGCTTGTTGTGTAGATTGCCAAGGTCCTGCAACTGTGGTCCATTTCAAAGCTTTCATATACTCAAACAAAGCATTTATATTCTTCTTTCTGATTGGTGTTTGGAAATTAAAAGTTTTGTTATCAAGAAAAGTCGCTTGTACACGGAAGATATATGCTTATAGTATTATTTAGTTTATAGATCTTAAAAATAACAATTTGTTTTTGAAATTTCCAGTCATGTTACTCATTAGTCTTCTGTCTGCAAAAGACAAGACAGAAACGCAGGCTGATCCATATAGTGCATGTGGAAAGTCCTCATTATTTATATGCCATAAATAGTGTAACTCGCCTAAGACCCTGCACAAAAGGTGAGTTTATAATGTACCCCCTCTAGTCCTTATTATAAGGTTCTTGTTTTTTTTTATAAGGCACTTACTTACTTCCCAAGAGCATTAAATATTTTTTCCATGTATGCCCACATTTAATAAGGGTAGTGTGAGAGGGTAATAATTAATATAATATTAGAGTTTAGAGTAATTAGTATGAGTAATATTAGAAATTACATAAATTTTAGGACAAATTTAATTACTTTAATTGTTTTTAGTTATTTGTGAGAATTGTTAGTAATTTATAATAAGGACCAAAGGGAGTAGTTTCTTAGAAAATGTCAAATCAAAACACAATTAAGTATAACAATAGAAATATGGGAAAGCAATGAAGAATCATGTCAAAAGGTGTTCAAAAGAAAAACAGAGAAACAGAGGATAAATAAGAGTCTGACAACATAGATAATCAAGTAATTTCAAATTTCATCTAGTAAGGAAAGAGCAACGTACCACACAGCCATATCTATCACTTCCAGAGGGCTTTAATGTTACCTAACAAATTTGATAACCTGAGTGTCATTTCTTCTGTTTTCCAAGAAATCAAGAAAGAAATCATTACTTTTCCTCCCTTCAAAAAATTTGGCCATTAGCCACCCGGTCATAGATCAGATGAATGTGCGGTACTCATTATTTTCCTGATTGTTTATTTATGAAATCATCATCAGTATCCAATTCCCACCAAGCATTTGAGTCTTCTTTATAGCTATAGGCACCATCAACTTCATCACAGGTATCACTAATATCTTCATCCAAATTAGCCTCAGTAACCATATCATCTGGACTGTATTTCTTTTTCTCCACCTCTGGATTGTATGCCCACTCTAATCTTTTCAGGATATCACGATCCTTCCACTTTTCAACAACTGATACTTCCTCCTTCTTCGCCTTCCCCATCAGAATTTCCTCCCAAGAAAAGGCAGCATCAGCAGTCCTCTTCAATGCCCCATCATTAGTATCCCCAACGACAACTGTCTTGAGACATCGTAACTTTGCCTCCTTTAATACATCAACAAAATCAGAATCATCTGAAACAAGAACCACACACTCAACCTGCTTATTGTCCATCATATCTACTATGTGACCCTTCAATGCAATATCTGCAGCTTGTGGCTTATATCCAATACAGTACGAACCCAAAACCCTGCATGTTTTATCTCATCCGCCAAACCATACCCCACTTTGGGAGTCAAAATGCTCCTTGCTGCCTTCTTATACTTCTCCATTATCATGGAAAACTTAGCAACCAACTTCACCCTCCTGTTCCCCTTTGCTGACTCTATCGTGTTCAGTATTTTTATGTGCTCATGCTCATGTATTTGGTTAAAATGGTTAATAAGCTTCTCATTTGTATAACATTTTCTCCCACAGACCCGACAAAGATAAGGTTCAGCTGGCTTCATCACACCTTTGTTCTCTAAATGATTTAACAATTTCCTTTCTTTTCTTTGTTCCCTAACATTTTGAGGGACATGGCTAAAAGTATGACGATTTGCATAAGCCACCATATGCTTAACAATGCCAAAGTGAGATGCAGCCGCTTTCAGCTTAGTGGCAGCTTCATAAGGTGGCAATGACTTGGGTGGTTTGTTGTCTAAATCGCAAAAAATTCCGACTCTGCTTTGCAGTCTGGTGGGTGACGTATTCAAATTTTTGCCCACAACATTTTGACGCCCTTCAGTGTCAAAGTGACAAATTCTTAATGCAGCATATGGGATTAATGATGGTGGAAAATTGGCATGTCCAGCAACAAAGATTCCACAGAAGTTAACAATACTTAACATTGGCAATTGGCTGTCTTTTCCAAAATGAATAATAATGACTGCCATAAAAACCATTGAACCCAATTAAACTTAACTGAAGACAAAAAATTGGAGAAACAAAAAAAAAAAAAATGGAGTCTACTTTGTGAAATAGACATGACAACGATGGATGCCACCCCATAATTGCGACTTTCTAACTTAAGGAAATTATTATTGTTTGCTAACTCTAAGCCTCAAAGAGTGAAAGTAGATGGTGCACTGATGATTGAATAATCCTCAGATTTGTTTCTCTATATTATTCAGCGATTATATACATCTAGGGCACTAATAGGTGCTGAGAATCAGAGCCTAGAATCAAGGGATTACAATCTGGCATGTTTACAATATTTAAAAACAAATCAGATCCTATAATCTTGGCTAATTAGTTTCCTAATATTTCGGCCCTAATATATCAGGACCTCCAACAGAGAAAATACCATATATGCAGGTTTTTTCTTACATAATGTGAGTCTGAAATATGATTGTCACAATTATAAAGGGGCAAAGTCAAGAAACCAGTGCTCTTATTCATTTTAGCATAATGCCCATGATAACCCCATGCAGCACTAGTGTAACAAGTAAATCTCTTCTAAAGCACTAGAACCAGCTTAATTCAACACTTAGGGCAAAATTTATATTCAAGACTATCTATATTAATTCAACAAGCAAAACATAGCTATATCAGCTTATCTTCTTCCAAATATTACCAACTATTCATGTAAATTTTGGATATTTGATAGGATTCAGACAAAGATTGGATGCAGAAGTAACACACCTCCATTGCAAAAGTATGCTCACAAATGCTTCTAGGATGCTCTGCAACCATCAGGGCCAGTTAGGTTGTAAGAAAGGAGTCTAATGGAAAAAAAGAGGAAAAAAAAAAAATGACATGATGAATGACATGTAAGCTATGGAAATGAATAGGCATGGAAGAGAATTTTTTTTATTATCATTAAAAAAAAAGCAAAGACTGAAA
The DNA here is from genome assembly GCA_019022655.1 of Acacia acuminata. Lineage (NCBI taxonomy): Eukaryota > Viridiplantae > Streptophyta > Magnoliopsida > Fabales > Fabaceae > Acacia > Acacia acuminata. The sequence goes on along the minus strand of JAFJYI010000304.1, from coordinate 718,260 downwards.
TCAAAATATGGTTACATTTCCAAAACTCAATTACATCAAAAAACCAAAATAAATGTTTAAACACTCAAAAACTGAGCACCCTATATGGGATTATCAACAAGGTACCAAAGATTTTGCAGAACCCAAAAACACAAACATCTGCAGAGCCTAAAACTCCAAGTTACATGACTTGGATTTTCCAAAATCCAAACCAAATAAAAAAGAATTCGTCTAAATCTGTCTTTGTTACATGACTTTGTTTTTTTTTTTTTTTTTAAAAAAAAAAAAAAAGAACTAGTGAATCGATCAACTATTTGAAACTGTTTCTTTTCTCTTCCTATTTCACACAAATTCTGTTTTATGAGCTCACTCACATGCACCAAAAGCTATTCTACTCGTTTGAAACTGCTCTGCTCATGCTCATGCTCATGCATCTACAAAACTAAGCAATTTTCAATTCTAAACCTCAATATAGACTACAAACGTGACAAAACCACAGCTGTACCTCAAACATAAATAGATACCTTCAGCAAGTGCAAGAATATGAAATTTCATCTGCTCAGACGCAATCACAAGCCTATTTCATTACAATCACACTCACAAGCAAGAGCATAACATTCTCACCTCATTTGACATGTGATGCAGGGACTTGTACCAGTGGGCATAGCCACCTATATTACACTCAGCGGGGGAAAGATGCCCCACTTTTTTTTCCGACAGAAGAGGATGCCCCCACAATCTTTGAAATATGAATAGTTGATATGATGTTCTCTTAATTATTGTTCCTGATACTTTGATGAAGATGCCTTAGTAAGCCAATCGATTCAGGTCACTCCTCCAAGCCAATAAACTCACATAAATTCTTAGACACATCTCAATCCAAGTCATTTACTAGATCAAGAATCACAAATAGCTTGATAATTTTCAAAATTGATGATAATATAAAGAGATTAATGAACAGAATGCCAATACACTACAAATCCAACATTACACAACGAAACAATCTAAAGAATATAAGTCGCTAGTAATCAAAATGAAGAAGGCAGAAGTATAACAGCCGATTACACGACACTGAAGCAAAAACTAGTAATATAATTTTTTGTTTACAAAAGAAATAAAGTAAACTCAATCTTTATTAAAAAGCGTCAATATTCAAACGACGTCCGACACAACCAAGCACGAAATAGAACGCGGGGGATAAATTGAAATCTTGATTCAAAGCCAGACTGAATAAATCAATCTCACCGAATTTTGGGAGTAGACAAAGCCCTAGGTTTGAACTTCTGCAATACTTGCCGAGAAAAGCCACGCAGGGCTGAACGGCAGACAGCGACCGACAGTGAGCTCGACCAAGTGTGGAATGCCTGGCCGGACTTGGCTTTCGTCCTCTTCCATTCCTGTCCTTTTCTCATCATCTTCTTCAAAATCTCAATCAAATTTAATCTTTTATAAAAATATTATTTCAAATATTTTATTGATATTTTTTAATAATTTAATTTTTTTATTAATATATTTATAAAAGATTAAATTTGAACCATCGATATTTCGATCCAACAGTTGAGATGAAGAAGAGGATAAGGGAGCCAACTCTCCCGACATAACTTTGTTGTTTGTAGCATCCCAAAACAAAAAAAAACACTAAATTGTCATTTGATCAAAAAAATAAAATGGGGATAATTAGGCTACGCCAAGTAATAAAAATTATCTCATTAATTTATAATTTATACACTAAAAGTATTGCTATCTTTTTAATAAGAGTTAACATACAAATTTACCCTTAAGCTTCTTCACAAGTGTGGACCAAAACACCATAACATTCACTTGGGTACCAAAATACCAATGAAGTTTTCAAAATTGTGCAAAGGGCTATTGTTAAGTCAACAAACGTTGATCATTTGGTCAAGAAAATAGTGCAAAAATGTCATAATTGACTGTGAAGTCAATCAATATTGACTATTTAACAAATAGTCTTTATGCACGTGGGTCTTCTACAAGACGCAATAGCAACTGTAATGGCTACGCTACCCTGTCCTTTTCTCTGGTCTATTCATTGTCAACGAATACTATCAGGAGATTTGCATGCATTAATTTATAATGATAGTGCTCCTTTATAGGCTTCAAGGCAAAACCACTTAGGACGAAGAAACCAAAGTAAAAGACAATGGATGAGGTGATTGAGGGAGGGGCAACGTACTGTGGCACTGAGAGGGTGCGGCCATTGTATCGTGCAGAAAACCCCATAGTGGCAGATGAAGCTTATTTGAGTGAAAATGTTGTGCAACATATGTGTGGGGATTGTCTGTGAAACTATCAATATTTGTTGATTTAATGGTAGTGGCATTGTTCACCATTTTGCAAACTTCATAGTTAGTTTTGCACCATTTTATTGGTTGACATATTTGTTAAATGATCAATATTAGTTAACTTGACGCTAGTGTTTTATTTTTTTACACAATTTTGAAAATTTTATATGTATTTTTTTATACCTAAAAGAATGTTATAGTGTCATGTGCACATTCATGAAAAGTTTATAGATAGATTTGTACTTTAATCCTTTTAATAATTTTGAATATGTTATATAAGTATTTATATCACATAGTGCCTCCTTTTCAAATTATTAGACATTATTTTGTAGTGATTTCAAATTTCATGATATAAGATTAAGAAAATCAATTTTCTTGCCATTCAAGCTTTAATTCAGTTATAATTCTCATAAACTATTTCTCTGTACAACTCAATTACAATATTTTTTTTAAGGAAAAAGACATTGAACTTCCAAAACCTAAAAAAGTCTATTAATACTTGTAAAGAATAGAGAGGTGATAAGGGACCAAATTGGGATTTTAAAGTGTTAGTGATTTTACCATAATACCCCTCAATTTTTTAAATAAAAAATACAAAAGGGCACATTGCTGGTGCATTGCCACTATATAAAAACATTTCCTTAAAATTAAAATACCGATATACTAAATCAAATCTTTGGATAATAAATAATACTATTCTTTTTCAAACGTTTATAAAAGGGTAAAGGGGCAATTTTAAACATGAAGTTTCCCCCAAGGAGCTCCCAACACCACGAAGTTTTTTTAGGAGCAAAAGTACACACGAAGTTACGTTTTGGGAGCAAAAATACCACACAGTCGTTAGTTGACCGTCAACTTGGATGGAACGCATTGACGTGGCGCGATTTGGGACGACACGCCGAGGAAAGTAAATTAAAAAAAAAAACTAAGATACCCCGGTCGGTGGGGCCCCACCACCGACGGCGGCGGGGAGTCTGGGTGGCGGTGGTGGAGCCCACCGGCGGGGGGTATCTTAATTTTTTTTAATTTACTTTCCGTTGGCATCCACGTCAGCGTGTCAGTCCAAATTAACGCTACATCAGCGTTCCATCCAAGTTGACGGTCAACTAACAGCCCGTGGTATTCTTGCTCCCAAAACGTAACTTCGTGTGTACTTTTGCTTCGTAAAACTTCGTGGTCTTTAGGGCGCTCCTTGGGACAAACTTCATGTGTAAAATTGCACCTTTGCCCTTTATAAAATGTCTAAAGTTAATTATCCATCAACTGAACATTTAAAATCTATCATGGATCATAAAACTCTTCTCATCGTTTCACAAACTAAACCATAATTAATCAACACACTTAGGCTTTGGACATCACAAAGTCCAGAATATAATCATTAGACCATAAGCCCAATATCATACTCAATTATCAAAATACTTAGAGAAGACCTTTCTCAAATATCCCATTGAGTTACTTATCTATGATAGAAAACAATATAATCCAAAACATAAGATCACATTGGATTATGCAACATGAGCCCTACAATGACAATACACAACAATTCAGAACATAACTAAAAAGGAGGACGCTTTACAAAGATTACACAATAATCAAGCCTCTATAACCTTCCCTAATTGGCTTGCAGAAGAACTATTACTCGAAAAATGATCAAAAGGGTAAGACAAACCCTTAATAACCAGCTATCCAACTCGTTACACATGCTAATATGTGCCCGTGATGTGCTAAGTTGAAAATTTATATAATAAAGTATTAGTGATATAATTCACAAATTCTCTATCCCACATTTCGTTTCACAAACTCTATATCACAAATTCCACATGACAATTTTCAAATCACAAATTCCGTATCACAATATCTACATCACAAGTTTCATACAAAAATTAGATATCACAATTTCTTTACACAAATTCGGTACCACAACTTCTCTATCACACATTATGTATCAAAATTTTTATATCACAATTCCCAAATTGCCTCTCATCAATAATTCTATATCCTTGAAATATTATTTCATAATTTTCTCCTTTTTTGTCCCTCGGCCGAAGTTATGCCCTATTCAGGAATGTCACTCCTCCTGAATTAGGCTTAGACGTCCACTTAATTTAGGCTTATTCTTAAGTTTTCACGCCTAAAATTCAGGATGTTACATTTCTCCCCTTGTTCAATAAATTTTGTCCTCAAAATTTGAACGCACATACCTTGGGGAATCATTCTAGGCACTGTGCCTATCATTATCCTATGCATACTAAGCACACCACTCAATATCACCTTCTTATTCATTCTGTACCCAGGTATGGTTCTCAACCATGCAGGACCCATAGATCCATTCTCAGAGCACTTGGTTACTCACACTTCTCTGCCCATTACAATCTGCCTTCTGGCTCATTCCACTACCACAACACTGGATATTCTGGCCTTACTGCTCAGGAAATTACCTTTATGCCATAGGCATTTCAACTACCACCTGGTACAGTTTAAACATTCTGCCAGCCTCCTAACATTCTTGGGACATACTAGTCCCAAAGTCACCATATTTGTGAGTATTCCACACAATGCTAAACACACAAATCTTACAGCCCAAGGACACCACCCCGTGCAACCTTTGCAAGCCGGGTCTTACAACCTCAAGCCTTTGCTCGCCTTACCCGTGTCTGACTTTTCTCAACTTAAGCTATCAGACTACTTTTCTCTTATTTAGCATGCTGGCAATTCTTATTTGACCTACCTGGTTCAGATTTCTAGACCATTCTAACAGTTTCTATTCCCGTATCAATATAATCACCAACTGCACCACTTTTCATTTCAACTAGGTTGTCTCAAATTTCAAATTGTCTCACATTGAAAATGTCTATGGTCGTAGTACGTTTCATAATCCTCACTATACAAACAGTAATAGTACTACTACCTTTTTAAAATTAATCGCTTCCAACTCAAATTTTCGTGAAAAAATTCACTGCCGATCTATTTTCAAAAACATTTATTACAGACACACATTAATAAGCAGGATCATTCATTTTCCAAATTTAAAAGCTCTCGCCACCACTTCAACCTTTTGGTACAGCGGCATATCGCAATCCTTTCATACACAAACCACCGCAGTAGCAACACAATTTTTGGCCAATGTGGGAGAGTTTCCATCCCTACTCAGGACCCAGTGTCTGCACTGGCACATTAATGGGCCACCCTACCAGAATCCCTACCTGGGAATAAGGACAATGCTTAGGAACCCTGCTCTAAACGCCTGTGTGGGTCCCAACCAAACAAGGCAAAACATGCGCTCCTACAAGGCAAAACTATTCAGATTGGATGCATACACTGCTGGTGCGAGTATCGGCTTCCCAAAAACTAATCCTCTCAAAAGAGCTTTGAACAATGGCTAGCAATTCAAAACATTCTAAAACATCTGGCAAGAGTTTTAGTTCAATTTTAGTTCTACCACTCAAATGTTTAGAAATACACTCAAGTGACTTGAATCATCAAGTTCACTTTGTTTTCCAAGATTTGTTATCATCAAAACATAATATGAGAACTAATAAATATATATTCCCAAAATTCTCAATTTGCCACCATAACTCAATTTCTCTATTCTCTATTTCAATTCATATTTTTATCATCTAATAATAACTATTTCCTCATTAAACTTATTGACCATAGTAATTTTCTCCATTCATCCTTAAATCCCCAAACTTATCTTACTTTAGTCTTTAGGAAAAATACGCATAAATCAAACATTCATCAAATCACTCATTAGAATAATAAATTAACCACAACCTCCTCAATTTATTCAAACTACCTAATTCCCCACACTTGAAAGCTAACTAAAAATCTTTCATATTTATAACCACACATAGTTCTCAAAACTAAACCATCAATCTTCAATACAACTCCAAATAAATCTAATTAACTCATAAAAATTCAAATTTAATAATCCCACTATCAAAATAATAACTTCCCAACCAAACCCTAATTTCATTTTCTCAAATCAATTGTTCAAACAAAAATCTAAACCATATACTCCCTCCGGTCCTAATTATAAGAGCAAATTACCAGAATTTGGAGGGATTAAGGAAGGAAGTTAAATTAGGTAATTATGTATATTTTCCTAAAATACCCTTACCCAAAATTTAAAATGACATTAATTAATTATCACTGTCTAATGGAGTATATTATTTATACTCCATTAATGTATAAACGTAGTGCCAGGCCCAGGATAAACTAATACTATAAAAAGCATGCCACATAAACATAGTGCCAATGTCCAATGTATATTATAATAGGGAAAATCATTTGTGTAGCCATTGCACCTAAGGTTCTGTACTGTGACCCATAAAAACTGCACCGTTTTGATTAGTAAAAAAAAAAAAAAATCAAAACACCCATGACTTAGTTGGAAAGTGTTGGTTCTCTAAAAGATTTTGATGATTGCCAACAATTGTCAACAAAGAATGAGGATTTGCTCTCGAAGTTGGAAAACCCTAAGTGAGAGCAAATCTCGAGGTTTTCCCGAAACCTCGAGGTTTGGCCTTACAAAGGAAGCATCGAGGTTCTATGTTTAAACTTGCAAAAATTGGGTTTCACAAAATTATGTGAAACCTCGAGGTTTATTAAGAAACCTCGAGGTTTTAGACTTCCCGGAAAACTCGGTTTCACACCAAGTTGTGAAACCTTGAGGTTTACAACAAAACCTCGAGGTTATGCCTTGGCGCCAAACTGAAAATTTGAAATTAAATGTAAAACCTCGAGTATTGACGAAAGCTCCGGGTTTCGGCTTCCCGGAGAGCTAATGGTTTTCGGTGTGTTTGAAAACCTCGAGGTTTCCATAGAAACCTCCGGGTTTGTGTTTTGGGTCAAAACAAAGAACTTTGTCATTTGGGCAAAACCTCGAGTATTGTTACAAACCTCGAGGTTTGTGAGTTCCGAGAGCAAATGAACTTTCACTCATTCTAAAACCTCGAGGTTCCTTGAGAAACCTCCCGGGTTTGCTTCCATCATGTTTCTCTTGGGTTTCACACATTGTGAAACCTCGAGGTTTCGAGAAAACCTCGAGGTTTGGAGTAAGCCCGAGAAACCTTTGTGATTGCATCATGATAAACCTCCGGGTTTTATGATAAACCTCCAGGTTTGAGGTTTTGGTCTTAAATAGTTTTCAACCTTAAATGACCAAACCTCGAGGTTTGTGAACAAACCTCCAGGTTTCTGGACGTTGCCTGAAAATCGAATGTAACGATTTTGCTATGCCTTCTTGTTTGATCTCAATGCTTTCCATGATTAATCTCTATTGGTACTAGATATGTTTAACCATCTTTTTAGTGAGTTTCAGATAGATTAAAGAAGGTTTACTGAAGGTTTAAAGCAAAAGCAAAAGTGATGTCAGAACATTAAATGCTCAACCCAGAAACTTGCATCCTTTTGGTTAATCCATCTGCACATGGTTGCAAAGCATTAAAGAATGATTTCTTCATCTAGTAACATCTTCTCCAACGGATTGATTTGCGAGAGAGTCAACTCGACCATCCAAACCAAATGGATTAAGTGAGTTTTAGAGAGAGAAGGAGACCTAAGCAACTCACATCTTCTGCGAACATCTTCAACGGTCTTATTATCAAATGCAACGGTCTATTAATGCTATCGGCTATAAATAGAGTTGCATTCAATTCTTCTCAACAACCACTACATCGAAAACGAGCAAGCATTCAAGTTCTTCAACTACCTTTCTGTTTTCACTTGTATTTTGTCTTTTGACATTATAAGCTTCAGTGTTTATTATTATCCACTCTTAGAGAGAGCTTTTATCTGTAATTCATTTATTGAAAAGAATCACAAGTCAATGGGACTTGGTGATTTGGGAGTTCATTGATTACAACTTGTAAGGGGGAGTGAGTTCTAGAGAGAGAACTACTCTTTAAGTACGAGTGTGTAATCTTTGTGATAGTGAAAATCCCAGAAAGTCCGGGACCGGATGTAGGTCAAGTTGTTAAGACCGAACCAAGTATAAATCTCGTGTTCACTGTTCTTCCCTTTACTCTGTTCATCTCTGTTTTTATTGTCTAAAAACGAGCTATTTACAAAAGTTTTTAAAATACCCAATTACCCCCCTCTTGGGTATATAGCTTCACTTTCATTTGGTATCAAAGCGAGGTCTTCTCTAAAGAGCTTAACATCTCGAGAAGGATCCAATGGAAGGCATTCTACCTGATGGAGCTTCAATCAACAGACCTCCAGGTTTTAGTGGAGAACATTACTCATTTTGGAAAACCAAATTCAAGGTGTTTGTAATGGCTACAGAGTATGGTCTCTGGAGAGTTTTTGAACGAGGAGACTACGCTCCAACCGTCCCCGGAAAATGGTCTCGGGTTCCAAAGGAAGAAGAAGATTATGATGAAAATGACGAAGAAATGTCACACTCAACAGTAAGGCGGTTCTCCTTCTACAAAGTGCTCTTAGTCAACAAGAATATTTCCGCATTTGCAACTTAACCTCTGCTAAAGCCATGTGGGACGCTCTAGAAATTGCTCATGAAGGAACCGTTGGAGTTAAGCAAAATAGAGTCAACACTCTAATGACGAAATATGATCTCCTTCGTATGAAGTCCGGAGAATCTATTGGTGATTTCCAGTGAGATTCACTCATCCGATCAATCAACTTGCCGCATTGGGCAAAGAGTATGAGCAACTTTGTCAAGTGAGGAAAATTCTCAACATCCTCAATAAGGAATGGGAAGCCAAAGTCTCGCCATTGAAGAAGCTCGTGGAGATTCTATGGCATCTCGTGGCGACCCTTTTCGGAGCCTTTCTCGAATATGAAGCCAAGCTCAAGTTCAAAAAGGGACTTGATGAAGTCCATGGCAAAAATAAGGGAATTGCCCTTAAAGTCAAAGAAACTAAGGAATCGATGATGATGATGAAGATCTAGACGAAGATGAGGAGATTGGTATGATGGTCCGGAGATTCAAGAAATTCTACAAGAAGGACCAAGGTTTCAAGAAGTTTCACAAGGGTAGCTCCAGCTATGAGGCAAAGAAGCCAATCATTTGCTATGAGTGTGAGAAGCCTGGCCACATCAAATTAGAATGCCCCAATCTGAAGAACAAAGACAAAGAAAAGAAGAAATTCAACAGATTCAAAAAGAAGGCATATGTCTCGGTATTTGGGGAGATAGTTCATCTGATGAAGATGATGAGGATGAGGAAGAAAAAGCAAACGTATGCTTAATTGCCGAAGAAGAAGAACAACGTATCAACTTCAAAGAGGTATATGATTACAAACCACCTTATGATGAGTTATTTGCTGAATATATGGTCATGCAATCGAGTTTGAAAAACTAGCTGAAAAATATTTCAAATTGAAAAACAAATCTTACTCTTGAAGTTCAAGTTGAAAAGTTTTCCTCTTTAGAAAATATTTCTTGTGAAGATTGTCCCGATCTGAAGAAAAAGAATTCATATCTTACAAAGGCACTTGAGAAATTCACTAGAGGAAGTGAAATGCTCAATGTCATTTTGAAACAACAAAGATTTATAAATGACAGATCGAGTTGGTTACAAACCTAATTTTGATAAAAAGAAAGGAAGAAAGAAGTCCGGTGAAAAATCCTATATGAACTATTTTACAAAATCAGTCCATTCTTCAAACCCGTTTGCACACTGTAATTGCTGCAACAGAAAGGGTCATACTACTTCTTCCCCGCTTTCATAAGAAGGAAAGAAAGAGTAAACCCATAGGAAATTATCAATGGGTGCCAAAGGGATCTTACAAGATTCGTAAGACACAAACTAACCCCAAAGGACCCAAGAAAAGATGGGTACCTAAGGCCCGATTTGTTTGTGTCTTGCGGGTTTGCCTAAGAGCATCAAAATCCAACAAATGGTACATTGACAAAGTGGATGCTCTAGGCACATGACTGGGGATCAATCCAAATTTGCCTCAATCAAGCCTAAGGATGGTGGCAAGGTGACCTTTGGTGGAAATCAATCTGGAAAGATTGCTTTGGAGTTGGTGAAATTGGCAACAATGAAGGACCACTAATCAAAGATGTCTACCTAGTCGAAGGACTTTGCCACAATCTCCTCACTGTAAGCCAAAGCACTGATAAAGGTAACTTAGTTATCTTCGATTCTGAGGAGTGCTTGATTGTGAGTAAGGATATACTCCCTTTAGAAAACATAAAATCAAAAGCCTTATTTAGAGCCCCTAGAGATGGCAATTGTTATACACTTAGTCTCTCTAGTAATGGTTCTATTTCTAAAAAATGTTTTGACAAGAACTTGATGAGAGTTGGCTTTGGCACAAGCGATTAGCTCATGTCAATATGATTCAACTTGACAAACATTGCTTAAAAAGGATCTGGTGATTGATGTTCCTAAACTACACTTTAAAAATAACATGCTTTGTGATGCTTGTCAAAAAGGGAAACAAACCAAATCATCATTCAAATCTAAAAACGAGATTTCAACTAGTAGACCTCTTCAATTGCTTCATATAGATCTAATTGGACCAGCTAGAGTGAAAAGCCTTGGAGGCAATCTTTATATTTTGGTCATAGTTGATGATTTCTCAAGATTTGCATGGACTATATTTTTATCCTCTAAGGATGAAACATTTGATCAGTTTGTTGTTTTTGCCAAGAAGGTCCAAAACGAGAAAGGATTCTCTATTTCGAATCGAACCGATCATGGAGGAGAATTCGAAAACAATGCATTTGCTGAATTTTGTGACATGGGAATAGACCACAACTTCTCAGCCCCAAGAACTCCCCAAAAAAATGGTGTTGTGGAAAGAAAGAATCGAGTTCTCACTGAGATGACAAGGGCCATGCTGAATGAGAACAACACTTCTCAAGTGTTTTGGGCTGATGCAATGAGCACCATGTGCTACATCTCAAATCGGGCATACCTCCGGAAGAAGTTGGACAAGACTCTCTATGAGCTGTACAAAGGAAGAAAACCCAATCTAGCTCATCTGCATGTGTTTGGATGTAAGTGTTTCATCCATAACAATGGTAAGGATAACTTGGGAAAGTTTGATCCCAAAGCATATGAAGGTATATTTCTGGGTTATTCAAATAGGAGTAAAGCTTATAGAATCTTTAATACTCGTACTCGTATTGTTGAAGAATCTATGCATGTTGTTTTCTGTGAATCCAAGTCTGATTGATAGAAATCAAGTTTGGGACTTGGTACCTAGGCCTAAGGACCATCCGGTCATTGGCACTAAATGGGTATTCAAAAACAAATGAGATGAGTCTGCAATCATTGTCCGTAACAAGGCAAGACTGGTTGCCAAAGGCTATAATCAAGAAGAAGGAATTGATTACGAAGAAACTTATGCTCCAAAGTGGCAAGATTGGAAGCCATAAGAGTTCTTCTTGCCTTTGCTGTGTGAAAAACTTTAAACTCTATCAAATGGATGTGAAAAGTGCTTTTCTCGAATGGTTTTATTCAAGAGGAAGTTTATGTAGAACAACCTCCTGGTTTTGAAAATGTCCATCATCCAGATCATGTGTATCGTCTCAAGAAGGCCCTATATGGTCTTAAACAAGCTCCTAGAGCTTGGTATGAGCGATTAAGCAAATTCCTTCTTGATCAAGGTTTTATTAGAGGAAAAGCAGATACAACTCTCTTCATAAAGAGTAATAAGCTTAATGAAATCTTAATTATTCAAATATATGTTGATGATATTATATTTGGTGCTTCTAATGATGCCTTGTGTGAAGAGTTTGCTAAGAATATGCAGGGAGAATGCAGGGAGAATTTGAGATGTCCATGATGGGAGAGCTCAATTACTTTCTTGGCCTGCAAATTAAGCAAAAGAAGGATGAAATCTTCATATCTCAAACCAAATATCTCAATGATCTGCTGAAGAAGTTTGGGATGGACCATTGTAATGGGGCTGATACTCCTATGAGTTCAACTCGCTTCATTAGATGCTTGATGAGGAAGGCACGGACTTCAACATCACAAAATATAGAGGAATGATTGGATCATTACTCTACCTGACCGCAAGTCGCCCGGACATCCAATTCAGTGTTGGAATGTGTGCAAGATTTCAATTTGCTCCTAAGGAGTCACATGCTGAGCAAGTGAAGAGAATATTCAGATATCTTGCTGACACAAAAACACTTGGATTGTGGTTTCCTAAAGGTCAACTTTGAACATTTAGTAGCATATTCAGATTCAGACCATGTTGGGTACAAGACCGATAGGAAGAGTACAAGTGGCCAATGTGAGTTTCTTGGAGGTTCACTTGTGTCTTGGTTTAGCAAGAAGCAAACCAAAGGTGTGGCCGTATCATCAACGAAGCCGAGTATGTGGCGCCTCAAGTTGCTTGTGCTCAAGTCTTATGGCTCAAACAAACTATCCGATCTAGGAATCAACTTGAAGGAGATCCCTATATTGTGTGACAACACAAGCACAATAAGCTTAGCCAAGAATCCAGTGCAACATACTCGGACTAAGCATATTGATGTGAGGCATCATTTCATAAGGGATCATGTTCGGAAAAGAGATGTCAAAGTCATGTTCATCCCAACTCATCTTCAACTTGCGATATCTTCACCAAACCTTTGGCCAAGGAATCATTCAACTTTATTAGAAGAGAATTGGGAATGGTAAATCCTAACGAGTTGTAAGTAATTCTTGCTCAAATTAGTGATAAATTGTGGTTTTGATGATTAAAAGTCACTGACTTAAGCGTCGGAGCTGAGTGTCTAGATATGTTTTATGCAGACATTAAGTAACGTGGTTTTGTCTTGTCAAGGAGCAAAACCTCGAGGTTTTGGAGAAAACCTCGAGGTTTGGTGAAACATGGTCTATCGTGGTTTTGTTGTCGAGGAGCAAAACCTCGAGGTTTTGGAGAAAACCTCGGGGTTTGGTAGAACATGGTCAATCGTGTCTTGCTTGCCAAAAAGCAAAACCTCGAGGTTTTGATTAAAACCTCGAGGTTTCATGGTGCATCGCCAAGGACAGAAAGCTTCAGAGAAATGAAAACTTGAGTATTCAGGGAACCCTCGAGGTTTGGATGAGACAAAAGATGATTAATCCGAAAGACGGTAAAAAACCTCGAGGTTTTGAAACAAACCTCGAGGTTTTCGTGCTGATGAGTCAAAGGTTCACAGAACACCTATGACGTCCAGGTTGGTATTTTTCATCAAACCTCGAGGTTTGGCGTGAAACCTTGAGGTTTGCTATCGCCTATATATATGCATACACTGTTCATGTTCTTCAAACCTCGACCTAAACCTCTAGGTTTTGCTCTCTCTCTCGTCACCCACTCTCTCAATCTCCCATTTTCAACCAAATTCTTCCTTCTAAATCCTCAAATGGCCTCGAAATCAAAATCCCAAGCGATTTCTGCTTCTGATTCCAGTGAGGAAGAAACGAAATCATGGTCTCCTCCTCCTCCTCCTCCTCCTCCTCGTCAACCAGATCAAACCCCCCTTCCTCTGGTCGCCCAGTAAGGGTCAAGACTCGCTCTACTCGTCTCTGTTACGAGATAGATAAGTCAATTCGTGGTGTTCAGGGTGAGATTGCTAATGAACAATCACCATCGAAGGGAAGAAAGGAAACCAAGGGTCCAAGGAAAGAGGTCTCCTTCAAAGAACCTGCCAAAGAACCTGCCGTGGGTCCTTCAAAGAAGAGAAAAGAGCCTGAACCCAAAGGAAAAGGGAAACGGAAAGCTTCTGCCTCTGAGCCTACTGGAAAGGATCAATCGAAGAAAACAGGAACTTCCAAATCCACTAAGTCTCCAACTAAGGCAAGAACAAAGAGGGCCTCATTTGCTAAGTCCCAACAATCATCAAGGGGTTAGTCATCCTCTCATAATCCTCAACAAGTAGAGGAAGAAGATGTGCCTCCTGTCATGGAAAATGCGATATCAGACATATACAAGAATATCTCTCCACCAAATGGTTTTGTCATCGACCCGCGCCGCTTCCCAAAGACGACAATGAAAAATTCAGGGAAGCATATATTCATCGTCTTTTTGTCCTGTGGTGGTTATTGATTTGAAGGCATTTCGGAAAGAATGCCACTTTGACTTATCACCTTGGTCAAACAATACGAGTCCTTCATTTCCATATCTGCTCCTTATACTCCAAACTTAGTTCGATTGTTTTATTACAAGATGGAGTATAACAATGAATTGGGCGATTATGGCGAAGTGATTGAGGAGAGGGTCACCACCACTGTTAGGAATGTCACATTTACACTGTCAGCTGCCATCTTGAACAAAATTCTAAGAATTGACAATCCTCCGCCTGCTCCTGACTTTTCTTACAAAAGAACCGGAAGTTTTTGAAACACTTAGGCCTGGTGTGCCTTTCCCTCCGATCGGCAACTCGACTCACATTCGGACCAAGTTCCATGCCTCGCGAGAATCGTGTCCTATGGTATGTCTACTCTAGGAACTTCATTCCTAAAGGCGGCAACTGGACTCACTTCACTCGAATGACTACGGGCCATTTACTCGCATTTGTGAGGAAAGTTCCCTTCAACCTTGGTCACCGGCTCCTCAAAGGGATGACGAGTTCAGCTTTGCCAAGAGGCAGTTATCTCATATTCCATATCCCTCATTGGTGTCTGTCATTCTTTTCTACCACAAGATATGGTATGTGGGTGCTCCTGACACACTTGAGTATCCCCCCTTCTTTGGGAAAACACAGATGAATTTGATGAAGATCAAGTTTGGGGAAGAAGGCTCTGCTCAATCTCAGGCTCCTTCAAGATCACATCCACGCTCACAAGCTGAAGAGGCCCAGTCAACACCTCCACCTCCTCAGACATCACTGCCTTCTGACCTTGCTTCTCAGATTAAGCAAATTGTGGATGCTGCTCTCGCCACCATGACTATGTGCATGGAGTTTGAATTGGGAAAGTTACGGGCTGAGATGACTCGTGGACATACTGGTCTAATTGAGATTCAAGATGCCATAAAGGAGCATCTTGAAGCCGTTGCTGGGCAATCAGCCAAAGTCAAGGAGAAGGCTGAGGAGATTGAGCTCAAGATGTCCACTCAGCTCATTTCTCATATGGACCTCACTGATAAGGTGGACAAGATCATGAAGCATCTTCACATTGGTTCCTCCTTCACTCCTGGCTCTACTTCTGATCCAAGTCCTTCTGCTCCTTCCTCTAGTTCTCCCTCACCATCCTTCACTTTCACTTCCCCTCATATCCCTTCATTCTCTCAAGCTCCCTCAACTCCCATTTTCCCTTCTCCAGTCTCTGAGGCTACCACTCCAACCACAGTAATCCTCCCTTCACCATCTACTCCCGCCACTGAGATATTTCCCTCCCCATCCATCGCTACTCCTACTACTGAAGTTCTTCATCTTTCTCCTCCCTCTACACCCTTAGTCAATCCTCCTTTTGAAGATGACAAAGGGGGAGAGAACAAGGAGTAGCCTTTGAAGTTTAGAGAGCTTTGAGGATCATGTGCATTTTGTATTTTGCTTTGTATTACATTATCCTGTATTGCTCTTTCTATTGAATTGAAATACAACTTATGTGTTCATGCTTTTGCTTATAACTACTTGATGCCTTGTATTTACATTATGCAAATAGCTAAGTTCTTGAAACCTCTACTAATTTCAAAGTCTAATTACAACATAAAAAATTTCTTGAACTTTCCAAAGATGTTTGCTTACAAGTGTTGTCATCATCAAAAAGGGGGAGAATGTTGGTTCTCTAAAAGATTTTGATGATTGCCAACAATTGTGAACAAAGAATGAGGATTTGCTCTCGAAGTTGGAAAACCCCGAGTGAGAGCAAACCTCGAGGTTTTCCCAAAAACCTCGAGGTTCGGCCTTACAAAGGAAGCATTGAGGTTCTATGTTTAAACTTGCAAAAATTGGGTTTCACAAAATTATGTGAAACCTTGAGGTTTATTAAGAAACCTTGAGGTTTATTAAGAAACCTTGAGGTTTTGGACTTCCAAAGAAAACTCGGTTTCGCACCAAGTTGTGAAACCTCGAGGTTTACAACAAAACCTCGAGGTTATGCCTTGGCGCCAAACTGAAAATTTGAAATTAAATGTAAAACCTCGAGTATTGATAAAAAGCTCCGGTTTCGGCTTCCGAGAGAGCTAATGGTTTTCGGTGTGTTTGAAAACCTCGAGGTTTCCATAGAAACCTCCGGTTTGTGTTTTGGGTCAAAACAAAGAACTTTGTCATTTGGGCAAAACCTCGAGTATTGTTACAAACCTCGAGGTTTGTGAGTTCCGAGAGCAAATGAACTTTCACTCATTCTAAAACCTCGAGGTTCCTTGAGAAACCTCCGGGTTGCTTCCATCATGTTTCTCGCCGGGTTTCACACACATTGTGAAACCTCGAGGTTTCGAGAAAACCTCGAGGTTTGGAGTAAGCCCGAGAAACCTTTGTGATTTCATCATGATAAACCTCCGGGTTTTATGATAAACCTCCGTGGTTTGAGGTTTTGGTCTTAAATAGTTTTCAACCTTAAATGACCAAACCTCGAGGTTTGTGAACAAACCTCCGGTTTACGGACGTTGCTGAAAATCGAATGTAACGATTTTGCTATGCCTTCTTGTTTGATCTCAATGCTTTCCATGATTAATCTCTATTGGTACTAGATATGTTTAACCATCTTTTTAGTGAGTTTCGATGATTAAGGAAGGTTTACGAAGGTTTAAAGCAAAAGCAAAAGTGATGTCGAACATTAAATGCTCAACCCGAAACTTGCATCCTTTTGGTTAATCCATCTGCACATGGTTGCAAAGCATTAAAGAATGATTTCTTCATCTAGTAACATCTTCTCCAACGGATTGATTTGCAGAGAGTTAACTCTGACCATCCAGCCAACCGGATTAAGTGAGTTTTAGAGAGAGAAGAAGACCTAAGCAACTCACATCTTCTGCAGAACATCTTCAACGGTCTTATTATCAAATGCAACGGTCTATTAATGCTATCGGCTATAAATAGAGTTGCATTCAATTCTTCTCAACAACCACTACATCCGAAAACGAGCAAGCATTCAAGTTCTTCAA
Organism: Acacia acuminata; assembly: GCA_019022655.1. Classification (NCBI taxonomy): domain Eukaryota; kingdom Viridiplantae; phylum Streptophyta; class Magnoliopsida; order Fabales; family Fabaceae; genus Acacia; species Acacia acuminata. The sequence continues at coordinate 700,976 of JAFJYI010000304.1, read as the reverse complement.
CTACCTTTACGTTTTCACTTGTATTTTGTCTTTTGACATTATAAGCTTCGGTGTTTATTATTATCCACTCTTAGAGAGAGCTTTTATCTGTAATTCATTTATTGAAAAGAATCACAAGTCAAGGGGACTTGGTGATTTGGGAGTTCATTGATTACAACTTGTAAGGGGGAGTGAGTTCTAGAGAGAGAACTACTCTTTAAGTACGAGTGTGTAATCTTTGTGATAGTGAAAATCTCGAGAGTCTCGGGGACCGGATGTAGGTCAAGTTGTTAAGACCGAACCAAGATAAATCTCTGTGTTCACTGTTCTTCCCTTTACTGTTCATCTCTGTTTTTGTTGTCTAAAAACAGAGCTATTTACAAAAGTTTTTAAAATATCCAATTCACCCCCCCTCTTGGGTATATAACTTCACTTTCAGAAAGCCCAGCGCTATCGTGAAGAAGAATAGGAATAGCGCGCGAGTCGTCTTCTCCATTGCGCCCGAGACACTCCCTCCCTCTCCCTTTCTTCTTCGCCAGATCTGTTAGATTTTTTTGGTTGGAGCTTCCTGCATTTTTTGTTTGGTGCTTGTCTCAGGTACTCTCTCTTTTCTCTCCAGATTTGTTTCTATGCTTGTGGTTGGGATGTTGAATCTGTGAAGTGTTCCTCTTTTCATCTTCGTTTTGTTGTTAAAGGACCATCACAGTGACCTGAAATTCTCCATCACCACCTACTCGCCAAACTGAGTTGTGAGTTTCCTTCTTTCTTCATTCGTGGATGTACAATCTGCTAAGCAGCATTAGATTCTTGGTCTGTGTGTATAGGTGCAATTTTCAAATGCATGTGAGGCCTGTCAAATTTACATGTGTTTTGAAGGGTAGTGTGAAAGAAATAGCTTGCCTAATTCGTGGCTTCCTTTGTATTCCTTTGGCTTCCAGGTCAGTTTGTACTTGTTTCTTTACTATGTGACATGTACTCATTGTTCAAATAGAAGCTCTTGTTCCCCATTTTAAATCTGTAGCTGAACAATTATTTTGTCTTTCATCTCTCTAGAACCGAAGATGCTAATTAATTATCTTCAGGCCCTGAAATCATCTGAAGAGTCTCTGAACAATTACTTGCCTTTGGCTCTCGCAGTTCTCTCTCGTTCTTTGCGATCGTCGGTGTCTGCCCCTCCCCTGAATCCTAATCGTCGTCGCTACAAAGAACTGGTAGGTGTTTGTTGTTGTTGTTGTGCTCTGCTTCTTATGTGTGTAAGGTGTAGATTGGGTTTTCAAGAGGGGTTTTCGTGATGTGCGGTTTTTCTGCTTCGATTGATTTTGACTCTGTTATGATATGGGTACAACACTGGTGATTTCGATTCTGATATGGAGTTTCTTGATCCTTTGCAGATTTAAATATAAGCTCTCAAACTTCATGTACTTTGTTTCTTACATTATGTTTTGTCATCTTTTGATGCTTTCTCATAATTATGTTCATTAATTATGTGTTCAACTTCTGATATCTGCACTTCTCTGCTTCCTTTTGTGTCTTTTTATTGTTTGTTTATAAACTGGAAGATTGAACTTCATTTTCACCCCGAGGCGTCTAATTAAATGTGTTAACGGCTAGCAACTTGCGATTTTAGCTCATTTTGGAACAATGAAGTTTCTATTTTAGAGAAGAATCCCTCCTGAATGTGAAAGTCTTCTTTGTTTCCCTTAGCTTTTTGTTTGTGTAAATTCAAGCTTTTAATTTAGCTTGCCTTTATTTAGAAGGAAACGCTTTACCTTTGTTTTGTTCCTACTATTATGTTGATTTTACTTCATTGCATTCTGGTTAGTGGATTGCATTAAAAAAATGAAAAGCTAAGTCAACTATTTTGCCCATGTGTTCTTCCATTTCTACAACAATTAGCAGTTAGCAGTTATAATGCCATGTCAGCTCTGTTTGCCACGTTATCGCACCTGAGGAAACTGAAGGACTAACTTTTTTACCTGAAACTGAAGGACTAACTATTTGTAAGGTTTCATTGATCTAGTTTATTTTATTGTTGGCTATTAGCTTGAAAAGGCTAGGAAAAAGGAGGCTGCATTCATTATAACATTTTCAAATGCTGATGGAATTGTCTGGCCTCTTCCACTAAAGCAAGATAAATTATGAAATGAATAAGAAGAAACAGAGACTGGTACTATGTCTTCTGTCTCACTGTCCTTCATATGCATTTAACAAAAAAGAATTGTCATGGTTAACGAGGTCTGATATGACTTCATCATTTTTTCGTAAGTGTCAATTTGGTGAGTGAATATTATAACAATATGAAAATATGAATTATGATATATGTTTATATATATCTTATATATCTATAACTCCTCGTAATCTGGAGGTCTTTCTTCTGTTAAACTAGATATTCCCCCTTGACTGCTGCTGGGGTGCCAGCAAACTAATAAGTAACAACAAAAGGTTAGGGACAACTAGCACCTTAATGAAATCAATTGTGGTTTTTAAGTTTTATTTATTTTGGTGGTTGTAATAATTATGAGTATCTAAGATTTCAATATTTTTTTCAGTCTACTGTACGGGATCTGAAAGCACAACTAAAGCCTCCATCAATGCAGGTATATTATGTGCGTTCTAGTAATATATTTCTTTAGCAGTGTAGAGATTTAATGCGCCTACTTGCTTGTTTCACTTTTTTCATTCATTGTATCTCAATGCAGGAAAGGTGCTGCTATATGATTTACTTTTTGTTTCTGTGGTTTTCTTATTTTTTGGGAGTTTATTTTCTTTTTATTGAGTTGCTGGACATGAAAGGGACTAAATGGTTAGCGCAAGTAGTTTGTTGCTCCTAAGTTGGGTAATAATTTTTTATTCTCCACACATCAATTTACAAGTCAATTAAACAAGTTATTGGAAAAAAAATGTACCCAAGTTTCCAAAAGAGTACGTCATGCTAAACCAATTCAGTAATCGAAGTATTGCCAGCGAAACAAAGAGTTATAGTTTCCAAAAGAAATAAATTGCAATTTACATTCAAATAGAATGCTTGAGAAATAAATTGTGTTCTCTAATATAGTGCTTGAGCCTTTGAGTCCAGTACCCAAGTTTCTTCTACTCCTTTTGCTTATCTCTTGCCATATCCACCTGCAAATAAAACTTTCAAACTTTTCATCAAGTTTAAAAAGTCAAACACAAAACATCAACTTCACACATACCTTTTGCTTTGGACAACCAATTCTATAATGACCCTTCCCTTGACAATAACTACAAATCCTTTGTTGTTTTGTTGACATTTCTATGCTTGATTTGATACGTGAAGCAACCCTTGGACGCTCTTTAGTTCTGATTAGTTGGGTGGGATCACGCACATCATTAATGAGTGAAACTTGAGAAACAGTACTAAGAATGGGTGAAGGAACAATTTGGTGAGTTGTTTCGTCTTCAATTCTCTTTCTTTTTCTTTCTAGTTGTTGTTGCAAAAAATCAGTAATCATAGAGTCAAGCCTTCTAATCTCAACAATAGAATCTGAGGCTTCAGAAACAACAATGTTGATTTTGGAGTGAACTGACCCCAAAGACAATGCACTAACTTCATTAGTACTTGTTTCTGCATGAACACCTACAAGATTATCAGCCTTATAGCTTGCATTCATTGTCCATCTAGACAATATATATTTTTCAGGTAAGGTCATGATTTGTTTCTTCTTCATGATGTATAAAATATGTTTACACAAAATCCTCATAGTCTCAAATTTTCCACAAGAACAATGAGCTATGAATATTTCAGTCAAATGGTAGTCCACAATTGCCCACCACTTTTTATCAACATCAGGAGACCCCACATGATACTTGATCACATTTTTGTCTGTTGAAATCTTTTCATGAAAGTAATCATGTATTGCAGCCTTCCACTCTCTTTTAAATACCTTAAATAAGTTTCTTGTGTAACGCTCTCCAGCTATTGCTTCAATTGGATGATTAGTCTCCAAAATTGCTTTTGTATTTCTAGTTTTGAAATCCTCATCTTCTTCTGCATCCCTCCTGAACTTGATTGCTTTGTCATACTTGGGTCACAAAGTCATTTAACATCGTGTTAGAGTTGACGTATCCATCAAAAAATGAATTGATGCTCTCACTTCGGCCACTTGTCATTCCAGCAAAAAAAGTATTTTTCAAGTATGGCTTTGCCCAATGATGACGTGAATTATACATGTTGGACAACCAACTACCTGCTTTAATATCATATTTAGTCCTCAATTTTGCCCACTTGCCTTCAAACTTATCGATATCTCGACTTTTATACCATTCATGGAAGTCAATATCAAAACTATCTTTAAATTGTGTGCGCAATGCTTGACTATGCCCCATAACATGTTTTTTGATATGCCATGCGCAAAAACGATGTCATGCTTTTGGAAATATTTTAGCAATTTCTTTCCCCATAGCTTTGTCTTGATCTGTGATAATAGCAATAGGAGACTTGTCAAACATACATGTCCGAAACTGTTCAAACAACCATGTAAAGGTTGCCTCTGTTTCATCTTCTAACAAAGCGGCTGCAAATAAAATTGATTGCTCATGGTGATTAACCCCCACAAAAGGGGCAAAAGGAAACCTAAACTTGTTCGTTTTATAAGTCACGTCAAACACAGGGACTTCACCAAAATGAGCATATGCAGTTCTCGACCTACCATCTGCCCAAAAAACACTTCTTAGTGTACCATCTTCTGCAGATGCATATCAAAATAAAAAGCTCCATCAAGAGCAGACTTCCTTTGAAAGTGTTTGATGATGCCTTGACATTGTCGTCCTACATTATTCTTTCTTTGTCCTGATAGAATAGTTCTGACTTGAATAGGAGTAATATTAACTTCTTTGTTCATAGCATTCACCACCTTTGAAATTTTTGAAGACGTTAAACCCTCCTCGAAAAGCTTTGTAACAAGTGATTTAGCGAAATTTGAGCGTCGTAAATCACCATGAGAAGGAAACTTCTTCACCTTTGAAGGAGTCATAATCAATGGATGATTATGTGCATCATTAAAATTCTCCACGATCCATAATCCATCCACTAACTTTACTTGGAACATCGCTGAACAATTTGTCCTTGAATCCCTACGCCTTTTGACATTTTGATCACCAGCTCTGTTATCATTTTGTTTCTTGACACCTTGTTTTGAGCACACATAATTCCACCTATATATTTGCTGTGTTTTCATATTCTTGCTAGTATAATGCTTACGAGTTCCAAATCCTTTACCTTGTGCATAATCATTATAGAAACCATAAGCTTATTCTGCTGTCTTAAACACTCTCCCTAAAATAGGTGCCTCATTGAATCCACTATCTTCATCTCCCACAATTTCTTGTACACTATCATCACCATCTTCATCTTCCATGATTTGACACTGATCATGATCTCGCCATTCATCATTGTCTCTCTCCAAATCAACAACGTCATCTGCATATACTAAACTTCCACTTATGTCAATGTCTTCAATTGTTGTTGTTTGGGAGTGATCCATTAGAAAGATGTGAAAAAATTGACCATTAGCCTGTACAATATTTACATCATAAACCAAAACAAGCATGATTAAATTTGCCAAAGAGATCCAAATCTTAATAAATATGAAAGAAAACCAAGATAAAAACATATGTGCAGGTTCCTATTGTGTTATACTCTATATGAAGAAAAAAAAGATAGTTTAGAAGAGAGAAAGATCTCGTGATCATTGGTTATGCCTAGCCATCATCCCTGCTTTATTTTGTATACAACATGTATGCAAACTTTTGAACCACAATGTAGACAAGTGAAAACAGGGCATGCCACATGAGCCTAAGAAGTGCTTCTTTAGCTTGATAGCTTAGAAGAGTGCAAACAATTATTTTGTATGAGATGATTTAATTAATGCCAATCACTTCTTCGGTTGGACTCTGATCCTTTTGCTATTCCTGCTGGATATACATGGTCCAATAGTGTGCATGACAAATCATAGAAACTGAAGAAATCTAAATCTAAATCATAGCAAAAGGGAATTAAATCTGACTTGGAAGAAATGGTTAAGAGAGGAGAGAAGATTATTATATTGTGGGGTACGTGATTTTCACAAGTGTTGGTTGAATGGTCATGTTGATGCCTCCACAACAATGTAGATATATCCCATATAATTTTTTTGAATCATCTGAATGGTAGATATATCCCATACAGTTGGTTCAGAAAGTATCTTGCTCAGATTTTTATATTTTCACTTTTGGATTTGGAGCTGCAGAAAGAAAGAGGAAAGAGAACCTTGATTATATATAGTCTTTATGCCATTTTTGTTTTTCGTCTTTATTTGTCGAGATTTATTCATTCAAATTATTCACTATTGACAGATAAATAGAAGTGAGGTATGCAATGTGATCCTGGAATGTGACAGATAAATAGAGAAGAATCTAACCGTAAGGCTTCAAACCCAAGTTGTAGCAACCTTCAACTGATCCAACAAAACACTTGTCCAGTCCCCGATCGCTCAACTGTTTGTGAATCTCTCCAGATGATAGCAATTTGATTTCAGGTTTACACTGTCTGTGATTTGATTTCAAAATAGGAACTATCTGTGATTTTATTTTATTTTTTTAATTAAGGTGCACCATCCTATTGATTCTCCCTCTCTTTTAGATTCATGATAGCGCTGGATTTATTTTTTTAAATCAAGGTGTGCCATCATATTATTGTTATTAAAACCTAAATATTAGTTCACGATATCCTAGGGATCTTAAGAATCATCCGAGAATCAATATGATGGCATGATATCCTAGGGATCTTAAGAATCATGGTTATTAACCAAGTTGGGTTGAATACAAATAGAGAATTATCTCATGAAAATCTCTCGTTAACCTTCAAGTGTTCAATTAATCCAACGCTATTCCTATTCTTCTTCACGATAGCGCTGGGTTTTCCAACTGAGTCATGGGTGTTTTGATTTTTTTTTTTATACTAATCAAAACGGTGCAGTTTTTATGGGTCACAGTACATAACCTTAGGTGCAGTGGCTGCACAAATGATTTTCCCATTATAATATACTCCCTCCAAGATATTATATTAGTATGCTCAAAATTATTTTATATAAAAAAGTATAATTTAGGTGTATATGACAAGAATGAGTTGCAAACATTATTTATTTTATAAAATATATAAGTGTATTATTAAATTATTATTGTCTTTAATTATTATTGAGAAAGTATAAATAGGGGTATTATAGGAAAAACTTGACAAAAGTTAAAACTTGCTCTTATAGTTATGACTAAAACCAACTCCAAAATTTGCTCCTATAATTAGGAACGGAGGGAGTAACTATTATTCAAACCTCACTTGTCCAATAAATAGCAAAATCATTAACTAGAAGCTTCAAAATTTCATTACCAATCAAACCCTAGATTTTGTCTCTCTTTATCTCTCTTTCCAGCATCAACAATCCAAAAACAAAGGGAAAAGAGATGAAAAAATGAAGCTAGAATAGTTACCTAACCTTAGGAAGCTTCATACGTGCCAAAAATCAGTCTCGCCGTTTCACTCTTTCACTGTGCTACACAGGAAGGCGAGATATGTAAATAAAAGAAACAGAGAAGCAGTAAGCAGAGGGAGTATGTGCTGAGATTGTGTGTTTCAAGTGTTGGGGGTTTTATTGATTTGATGTGGTCCTTGATAATGTTGCGCAACCCGTCACTTCGTTTCGTTTTTTTTTTTTTTTTTCAAAAAAAATATAATTCTTTTGCCAAGGATCAATTGCTTATGTTTTCTTATCTTGGTTTAAAAATATATTCAAATCATACTCCAAATTACATAAATAAGTGTTTTTTTTTTTATAAATTTAATTTACACATTTCTATTTATTCCTACTTGATAACTTCCATAATATTTATTGGCTTTTTCCTTTTCTTGAAAATCATGGATTGGGATCACGTCATTAAAATTTAATCCCTTAAATAAAATAATTACACGATAATTTTTAATCACCACAAAATAATCTCATCTTGATTCTACTTAAATCTTGGGAATAAAATTTGGGATATTACAATTCTCCCTCATTTTAAGAATTGTGTCCCCAAAATTCAATGCAATAATCAATATAAAACAGGTTTCTTTTTTCCTTTATATGTCTATCTCAAACATATTATTTTCTTTTATAACTATTTTCTTTATAATAATTCTCATAATATGTCGGTCTTGTTCCATAAATCCAATTCATCCTTTATTCCATTATCTATAATATATTTTATCATTAAAACCATATTTACCACAAAGAAATCAGTGTTATTACAACTATATAACTTCACACAAGACAATTTTATACTTTAGAATTATACAATTTACTAGCAAAGTATACTTTTCAAAGAGAGTATTACTCTTTTATTTTATAGTCTCCATTTCATTTTCAAGTTATCTTTATGTCCATTCCACTTATTTCATAATTCATAATCGTAGTTTTTGTGGCTTTTTATAGAATCCATCAAAGGACATCACAATTTGTACTTCTAACTCTACTCCTTTATCAATTCGACAATCAACTCAAGTTTTCCTTCTTTAATTTGTCAAGGTGAGTTTTCTCAAGATGAATTTTTGCCGAACAATCCAAAATTTTCTAGTGATTTACGCAACTCAAATTTTTTATGAATCATAAACATTTTCACCCAAATCTTATAATCTCTAACTTTTAAGAGTCACTTAAGCTCATACACAATCTCCAAAAAGACCAAAAATATATTCAACAGCTTAATGTATCAATATTTCTAATATGACCATAATGATGGATAACAACTCGAATTGAGTCTCTCTACAAGGAGGAATTGCACAAGCCTTAAAGGTCTATCCCCTTACTCTGAGGATGATCAAGAGTCATGGTGTCTTTATATATCTTGGTTATAACCCACAACTCAATCTAGTTGCCACAAAACTATTATCTTAATCAAACCACCACATCATCAATTTTCATCCTACAATTAACTATTTTAAACAACTTGTTAAAACATTAAGTACTACTATAGTAGAAAAAGAAGAAACCAGTTATAAATATCTACCATGGTATAAAATATTTAAACCAATTGATTAAGAAAAGCTCAATGGTTGTAAGAATTAAACCTATCTCACAATAAGATAACTATGATAGAAAAGGATTCATTATGTATTCACAAAACCTATCAAGATTATTAAGAAAGCAATGTCGCTTCAACAAAAAGGCCATGATAAAAAAAAAGGAAAGACGTTAGTTTATCATTGTTATTAAGGATTAAACATCTTATTCACAATTCACATGCCAAACAACAACGTTATGATAATTGGCTTGTGATACTTTTGAAGCCTAGTAACACTTCACCAACAGGCCCACAAATATAATCACAACTGAGAATATTCTTGAAGCATTTTATTTCACATTGAACCATAATTTTCTCAAATGCGAATCCACAATAAAAATCACAATTTAAACGCCATAGCCTCATACCTCCTCTATCAACACTCCACCAGAGTATAGAAATGTAACATCCCCAATTTTTATGTAAAGTAATGTATTAGATGAATTAATGGAATATATGAATTTTCAATGTAAGTCTGATTTGCCCTAGAGAAGAGGAAGGAAGGAACATGTAGACTTGGTGGCATCATCTTCTTCATAAATACAAGAGGACATTGGATGGGACTCAAATGTCATAAAATCTTTCAAAATCCTTCATTTCCCTGTCATACACATTTTTTTTAAGAAGAAGAAGAAAGAGAAAAGCCATCATGTCAAGTACAAAAGCTGATAAAGTAGGTATGTGACATTGGGAAAGACAATTTTCCTTCCCAAAACACCTTTAGATTTCGAAATAGGGGAGAGAAGGAAGATATGACACCATGTCATAGTATAACACAAGGACTTAGGAAGAGATGGAAGTGTTTTTTTCCAACAAGGCCCTCAATTCTCGGATTTTTAGAGGGAAGAAGGGAGAAATTAAATTCTCACTAATGCAAAAAAGGGCTTTAAGACCGCCTAATTTAGACCGGAGAATCGACGCCCCGGTCTTAAAGGAATGACCAGTGGCAGTTCCATAAATATAAAGAACTTCTTAAGCCGGATCATTTTTTAATAGGTCTTAAATATACTATTCAGACCAGACTAAAAAACAACCAGTCTTAAAAAGGCTATTAACAAAATTGAAATTTCAATTACTTTATAGAGAAATATCATACAGCCATACTTATATTTTCTGCAGTCCAACATAATAAGGAAAAATTTAAATATAAAATTCTAAAATTTTTAAGACCGCACATATTAATAGCCGGTCTTAAAAGTTATTCTTTTAAGACTGGACATATAATACGGCCGGTACACAAAAAATTAATTAATTTTAAGACCAGAGGTTAATAAGGACCGATCTTAAAAGTTAACTTTTAAGACCGTCTTATATTTCGTTTGGTCGTAAAGTTAAATATTTTAAGATTGAACTTAAATTGTGGCCAGTTCCTCAATATTGAAGAAAATTAAAGAAATAATTAATTACTTTTAAGACTAGACTATAATATGACCGGTTTTGAATGTTAAATATTAAGACTGTCTCTTTGTTTATCCGATCTTAAAAATGAAGCGCCAAATATGCATTTCTTCGCGCAAAAACTTTTGTTACTCTCATTGAAGAACCTCTGTTCACGTTGCGAAACCCTTTCTGTTGCATTACCTCTTTTCCTTGCCCACGTACCATTAGCCTTTGTTACTCTCTCATTTGCTCAGGCATTCCTCTCTTCCTGTCTCAAAAATGAATGGTGAAAATGATTCTATTCGTGTTCCGGGAATGCCATTTACTGGTGTGACTGGTGTAAGTTAAAACGAACCCTCTTCATCTCACAATGAGCCTCGTAACCGCCCTGTACGTCGTGGTAGAAAAGGCACACGAATGATGGATGTAACCCTAAGTGGGACTTCAAGGTCAAGGCTCGAGATTCAGTTTGATGAAAAGTTGGAACCTTTCAGTCCTAATAAAAGCAAATATACTAGTTTTGTCGGCTATCTAGCACGTAGCAAGGTTAGCATCTTGACAAATGAGTGAAAAAATATGGACTTTGGCACAGTAAAAGATCCTATTTGGGATCCTACTTACATATACTGTCCCTGACTGTCAGAAGTTGAAAGATAAGACATTGTCTTATTATGCTAATCGGTGGAGGAAGTTTAAGACCTCTCTAGCTAACAAGTATATTTTTGCCGAGGTTCAGCCTGACCAAAATCCTGGGGACAAGTACACATTTATTGATGAACAAATTTGGCAACAATTTGTTCGGTTCATGACCACCACTCCCGAAGCTCGGTGAGTTTATATTTAGTTTTGTTTGCCCTTTTGTTTGCTTATTAACCTGTGCGGATATGTGAATGTTATTGTGTTCATCTAATCCTGTTAGTTAAATGTTTTGGTGTGTGAATAGAAGTATACATTTCCTGCCTTTGTCTATGCAAGTCTGATATGTAAACCCTGAAAAGGTAAAATACTAAGAAGGTAATTAGAGAAATAATAATGGCATAAGAGTCAAGCCATTATTATAGTCTTAGTTCTGTTATAGTAGGTAGTTAGTTAGTATGTTAAATGTTTAATGGTTTCGGTGCAAGCTGTTATTGGGCCTTAAAAGTCAAGCCTCTAACTATATATAAGAGGTTAGTCTAATATGTGTAGGAACCAGTTATGATGAATGAATGAATTGAATGAGTTGGCAGCAATTTTGCAACTCCCTTTCCTTTGTTTCTCCCAATTTCTTCTACAATTCTACATCTTCCTTAAATAAAATGTTGAAACTTGATGAAGTGAATTTGACTAATGTTTGACGTTCATATGAAGCAGAAGTTCTCTAATTTCTGTTAGTGACATGGATGCAATTCATAATTATGATAGTTGTTTTCAATTCTGATTCACAGAAAAGAAGGGAACAAGCACAGGGGATAGGGAGAAAGAATGATTGCCCGCATAGGGCTTCTCGTGGCGGGTATGAAAAGGCCAAAAAAGAATTGATGGCGGCCAAGCGGAAGAGATTGGAAGATGAAGCTGAATCCAATCCTTCTGCGATAGTTGATCAGCCATTTCCAATACGTCACAAGGAGTTGTGGTTGCATATTCGGCAAAAGCCAAGCAGTGCTTATACGAGTGAACAAACTCGTCTAGTTGCTGAAAGAATTGTAAGTATCGTTATTGTTATTTTTTTAGTTACTAAACATGTTTCATTACTAAGCTTCTCGTTATTTGTATCTTACAGGAAGATCTTAAAAAGAAAGAAGCAGAGGGATCTTTTGTGTCGGATGGGAGGAATGATGTTGTGACCGTTGCAACCGGAAAAAGTGATCACTCGGGGCGTGTAAGGGGGATTGGAGGATGGGTAAGCTTAAAGCAATACTTTGGTAAATCTAAATGCCATAAACAAAGTATGGTTACCTGAGAGGAGATGGAACAGACGCTGGCCAAATTTATTGAGGAAGCAGCGGCTAAAGAAGCAATGTTTTAATCCCAAATGAAGGAGGAAATGAATCAGATGAGGCTACTTTTGAGCTCTCGTCCAGAGACCAGTGTTCCCTTCACACATTCACCTACACCTATCCAGCAGAGCACTAGAGGGAGCTGTATTGTTGGATAGTCAGAGCAACCTTGTGACCTTTATGTGGAGGATCGTGATAGTCATAGATGATTAGTTGCAAAAGGGACTGTCCACAACTTGGGATCAACTGTACACCACCAACAAATGTTTGATGATGAAGTCATAGTGTCAGTTGAAAAGGTGATCAATATGCACCTCTCCCTCTCCTAACTGATCAGCTAAATCTTGTGAGTGATGTTAAGGGAACCTTCATCTCTTGGCTAGTGAAGCTTGTACATGTCTCTACTCCTCCTGAAGCTTCATCACCTCCTCCTCAAGTTCCATCCCCTCCTCAAGCTGATCTATCCCCTACTGCTAAGTTGACTGCCAAGGAAAAAATATCCGATATGGTGAAGAGTGGATATTTTAAAGATAAATCGTGACCTATCAATGAAGTAGTAGGCCTCCGTCAACCTCAACCGGTTTACGTTGACTCTGTTGATGTAACGTCCCTACTGCTTCCTGGACAGGAGCTTACCAATGCAATTTTTCAAATGTTTATGAAGTAAGTATCTGATTCTATAAGTACATAATTTAATGCATCGTTTAGACACACATACATATATACTAATTCCCTGATCAATGTCATTATTGTAGGTTCATGCATCAAGAATTGGTTCAACAGGGCAAAATCAATGATTTTGGATTCACCGTGCCCATCGTGCAAGTACAACATCCAAGGAGGAGAGACAGGAGTACATATCAACGAGGTTGTGTGAAGTGAGAAGAAAGGTGTACATGTTTCCATACTACCATGGCTACATATCACAATTCTTGTCTGCAATTCACTTAATTCTGCTACACATATCACTGAGTACTTTATCGCTATGAATTTTCAGCCACCACTGGCAGTTGGTCCTCATGTGCATGGAGGAGCATAAAGTTATCTTCTTATGCTCCACTCATAGCAATACAGGGCCTACGTTGATGCAGACCATCAACGAGTAAGCATGTCATTTTGATTCTCTTGTCTGAAATCTCTGCTTTGTGAATTTTCAATGAACATTATTGATGAATATTGTGATTTTGATGATAGTGCCATGAGGACCTTCCAAATCGAGGTAAACAAAAAGCGTGGGTATCAGGTCACTTCTTCTAAATGGCACACACTAAAGGTTGGTACATATTTGGACACTGGCACACTGCCTTGTGAACTTGGTTAGTAAGCTATATATGCACTTATATATATTTCTTGTTCTTTTTAGACCCGTCGGCAACCAACAGAGTCCAACTTATGTGGCCCGTATGTAACACCCCGAATTTTGGACCTTGAGAAGTGGAAATACGCCTGAAATAGGCGGACGATTAGGCCCAATTTGGGAAGAGTCCCAAGAAGGTCGAGGCATAGGAAGCCTCTCTGGGACTAAGTAACTCGGCCATACGGGTCAATAGACATAGTATGTTGAAGCCGTGGAACTAAGGTACTAACGTAAAATGGGTACAGAAGATGTATACGGTGTAAGTCTAGTCGGAAAAGATGCCGCCCAACTATGTCCTGAGGTATAGGACACTTAGTGGAGCGAAAATATGCCAATACAGGCAAGTATACGACATTTTCAGTGGGCGATCATGAGAGCCCCGTTTTTGAAGGAAATAAGAGGGGAGAGAGAGAAAAGGTGTATCTCGGACCCAAAAGGGAAGGAAAAGTTAGTAGTAGTAGTGCTACGTCGGACACGTGGCATTTCGGGGCCGGAAGTTGGATTACCGGGTAGCACGCATTACGAGGTGGATCTGGGGTACTGGAATAGAGGTTTCTTGATCCCCAAGGTAGTATGCCCTGTCCACTTGTGGTTCGGGAAAAGTGACTGATGATCTGGGCCCACACAAGTCCGGTTGAAGGGCACGCATTACGAGGTAAGGTGGGGCCGGAGAACGGAGCCGAGAGCCGACAGGTGGCCGGTTAGGATTTCCGTGGTTCAGTGCCCAGCCCAGATACCGGTAGGCGCGAATTCCAGTGGGCCCAGAAGAGAGAGAAAATATCTTGTCATGTAATTATGAAGAGAGAGAATGTCACATCAAGTCATCATGAAGAGAGAGAAAGAGTAAAATAATCAGAATTAATCTGGACCACATATTTGAATCTGATGTGACAAGGTAAAGGACAAGTAATTATGACTCATTATGGCATATCTTGGGCAGATTTCATGGGCCCCACTGCCTTGGAAGAAGAACGACGCAAAATGACCATTTTGCCCCTACATCTTAAACCTACAACTAAGGCCACCTAGGGGCAAACTGGAAACCTATTTTTGGCATGGGAAAACATTATTTTCTGAACATGGAATGCCCTAGAAGCCTTCTAGAAGATCTGATTTTGTGGGCCCCATGCTTTGGAAGATGAACAAGGCAAAATGACCAATTTACCCCTAACCCTAAAACATACAACTAAAAATATCTAGGGGCAAAGTTTGGAACTTGGGGCCTATAAAGAGGACACTCCTCCCTCCATTTTGGCTGCCCTATTTCGTGCTCAAGGTGAGGGAGAGGAAGGTCCAGCTGAAGGCTTTGGTCCAAGGGAGGAGGAAGGCACCCGCAACCGACATCCGGGAGGTAAGTCCCTAAACCGGCAACTAAGCTATCTTCATCTCTGCCCTATGGTGATTTTCGTGGCGTTTCTGTAGTATTTTGGTATCTTTGAGGTTTCCATTGAGTCCAGAAGGTGTTTTTGTGTGGGGACATGTTGGATCACCTTTTTCCAAACCCTAAAAGCTTAAGTCTTTGTTATACGAAAATCTGTCGGTTCTTACGGTTTCTGGGCAGCGTGTGTTAATCGGTAGTTTTGAAATAGTAAATAAACTCCGTTTGATCTGAAATTTTACATGGTGAAATTAGACATCCTGAGTATGATTTTGATATAATATTTTGTGTCATTTGGAGTTTCCAACCGATAGATATTGTAATTTTAAAATGACCTAAAAACCTGGACTCTGTCTCAGAACAGTGGCTAAGTTTTAAGAATCTGAGAAGGATTCAAACCCAGATGAATTTGGGGATTATTTTTATGGTAACATAGACATTCTAAGGGTTGAAAGTCCACTGATTTCATGTCGATACAAGTTTTCTGGAATTTATTAAAAATCAGAGAAGTTAAGTCAATGTTTCTGGAAAATTCTGGAGTTAGGCGAAATTTATGGAACTTGAAGTAAAGTTTGAATATGTGATTTAAAGTGTGGTATTTTATTCTGTATCTAGGGTGTTTGCACATGTGGATCATATTTTCAAACGTCAAGGGAAGAGTACATTATTTTGCAAGGCGTGCCAGGTAGTAACTGTAAATTTGCATACTCTATGTGGCTCTTGTATATTCTGTGTTATCATGATTGTGGATGTAGGCTAGGTAGTAGCTATGGGACTCATGTCCTATGGTGGCTACCGAGGCTCGAGGTATGCCAGCTAGGTAGTAGCGGTAGAGGCACTACTGAGGTCGTGGCATGTGGGCTAGGTGGATCCTGTGTGACTGTGTGTTCACAGGTGAAGGTGAGGCCCAAGGTATGTGAGGCTAGGTGGAACTTATATGACTGTGTGTTTATAGGTATCCTCGAGGCCCTAGACTAGGGGTTGGGGTCGCTCCGACTACGAGGCCTGTTTTGCGCGCTGGATCCGGGGCTTGTCTTGACCGGGCGGTCTGCGGAGTACATGCCATGTTTATGTTTGAGTTCCCGATTGTGATTTACATTACATGCATTGCATATATATTGTATATGAGTTTAACAGTTACTCTGGGGTTCAACCTTGAACTCCAGACTGGCTTAAAAGATACAGGTGTAAGGCGGTAGGCCGGTTGGACTGTGAAAAGGGATACGGGTACGAGCAATAAAGACGAAGATTGAAGACGTATGGAAGTCCTTATCTCACTTTGTATATTCCTATGATTGTATGAGCTTACTTATTGCCCAGTACATATGTTGGACTGTTGTACTCTTAACCTACGGGATTAGTTTATGTAATTGTTTGAACCTTTACCGAGATAATGTAAGTTGTCCAAACCGATCCAATGCTCGCCGCGCGTACTCTGATATATGTTTAAAGTGAAAAATTATCTAAGGAAAATATAACAAGCGGAAAGGATCCCTCTAACCCGCCATCCGAAAGGGCGAGGCCGGTAGGGATGTAACACCGTACGTCATGAAACACATATATGATATTATCAAGCAAGGAAAGAATAAATTAACTGCAAAGGTAAAAGTGTTTGATGTTACATATTATGGCTGAATTTAGTTTCTGGCTTAATGTTACATATGAAATATGCACGCAAGTTAATTTAGTTTCTGTTTTTGATGTTACAGAGGTTTGCCTGTCCTGATCCCTTTTCTAATGATGAAGTGGAGCACATACGCAATGTTTTTTTGTGAATATATGTATGACCTGATTTTGAAGTCGGACAATAATTAATGTCCTAAATTCATTTGTAAATATATGTTGTAGGAACAATAATTTTTTGTAAATTTGTTTATTTTTTCGAACAATTCATTCATTTGTAAATATACATATGCAATGTGTAAATGAATAATAAATTTGTTTATTTTTTTTTGAAGAATTCATTCATTCGTTCGGCTATTTAGTGCTTGAAATTTGAGGTACATGATGTTATGAATGAGCAATAAGACTATACTTGAAAAGTATTCTTGACTTTTAGGACTGCATATTTTTTAAAGATCCGGTCCTAAAAGTCCTCATTTAATTTTAAAAATTTGGCTAGACTTTTAGGTCCGTATATTTGTTGAAATTCTGGTCCTAAAAGTCTAAGATGTTTAGGACCGTATGTTTGTTTAAAGTCCGATCGTAAAAGTGTTTTTATGACCGCATATGATCTTATATGGGGACTGTATATTTATTATACGTCTGTCCTAAAAGTCTCTAAAGACTTTTAGGACCATATATTTTTATGTCCGCTCCTAAACGTCCGGCTTCGTTAATTTCAGCTCAACCTTTAGGACTGTGTATTTGTTAAATCTCCGGTCTTAATAGTCTTCCTTTAAAAAGAAATGTTGACTCGCTTTTTAGACAAATTATTAGGATTCAAGACAACCGAGGTTCTGGTGTTCTGCTCAAGATAGGTCCTTCGTTGTCATCATTTTTACCTCTCCCGGTTTTGAGCAAAGATTATCGGTGCCCCTTTTTCTTTGTCTTTTTTCTTTTTTTGTCGAAAAAGAAGAAAGATAATGAAAAGGACACTTTGTTTCAAATGAGGGCAAGGTAAAACCGACGACAACGATGGTCCAACCTTGAGAAGAATTGTTACTGTGTTTGTTTTTATTCGAATAAGGTAAATGATGTTTTTTGTTTTGTATGGTCTTAACTGTATTCTGCGCATTTTTTAATGTTGATCACACACCAGGACAATGTTTTGTTTGTTTCCTTTTTGTTGGAAAAAGAAAGAAGATAATGAAAAGGATAAGGCGATCGAAATAGGAAAGCAAAAAATTTATTATATTTTTTATGGGGCAGTAGCAGTACAGAAAAAAAAACATAAAAACATTTACTCCTCCTCATCATTGTCGGAGGGGAGGGAGTCGTCGGAGAGGTTGGAGACGTTGTCATGTGAAGGATGGTACTCAACGTCCTGGGCATTGAGTACCGCGGTCAGCTTGTTGTTGACGGCGTGATGGACCTGAAACAACTGGCCCAAGCGTCGGTCTATATGATCGATGCGGGCCAGAAGGTGTTGTAGCATCTGGTAGGAGGACGGGTTTGGAAGCAATGGCGGAGGGTACGGAGGTGGAAGAGGTTTAATAGGAAAGGAGGACCTGGTGGTGGTTGAGGACCTTGTGGTGGTGGTGGAGCAGCCATTACGGTGGAGGTTGTAGAAGTGATGGAGAAGAATGTGAAGGAAGTAAAGTAACATCGGGTTTAAATAAAGAACCCTTCCTGAACAATGTGAAACACCAGAAACATTAATGAGGAGACGCATAGTTCATCAGAATACGAGGAGACGCCTAGTTGGGAAGTTTATCTCGAAGCCGAAGAGACTCTAAATCATTCATTTGAACGAGTGTAAGGATACGACTGCTATCTCGAATTTGAAAAGAATGAACTTTTAATACCGGTATTGTAAAAGATCTGTTCTTAAAACTAATATTTTTTAAGAAAAAAGTCTTACTTTAAAAAAATTGAATTGAAAAAAATAAATGAATTTTAGGACCGGATAAATGATAAAAGGTCGGTCTTAAAAGTAATTGAATTGATTAAAAAATAAATAATAGACTTTTAGGACCGGATATATTATAAAAGGTCGGTCTTAAAATCAATTGAATTGGAAAAAAATTAAATAATAGAATTTTAGACCGCATATTTATAAAATCCGCTCTTAAAGTAGATCATTTATCACTTGCGTCTCCTGCTCTCTGTCTTTATTAACTCCTCATACCTCTCTGTCCTTATTAACCCTTCGCTACCTCATAACTCCAAACTACGTGGCTATCTGAGAACTGCTCTCTGCCTTTATTAACTCCTCAAACCTCTCTGCCCCAACTGCTCAAACCATGGTTATATATAAAAGAACCGCTCGTAGGGGTGCTCTTACTCGTGATGCTCGTGCATTCTGTAGATTGTTATACGGTGCGCCTCCTCCAGCGAGAGTGTGTTCTATTGTGATAGAAGAGTCTCGGGTTGTTGGACTCATTGTTATTTCGGATGATGAAGAGATTGCCGCACCCCCAGCCCTCGGACCATAAAGAGTTCCTGCTCCCCCTCTCTAACCAGTTGGCCCCAGCGTGCCTACCGCTGACCCTTCTAGTCTTTCCTCTAATGATGCGCTGATGTGAATAAGACAGGAACTTGCTGATCTCTGGTTGGAAGTTAATGCTGCTCACTTTGATATCGCCAAGGCTTTGGAGGATAATAAGCTTTAGGATGTTTAGTCAGATTCTTGTTTTTGATAATTTTTAGCTTGTTTTTCTTTTATATTTTTTCTCGTGTACATGCATATTCAAGTAATATATGTAGCATTAAGAACTAAGCTTGTGTCTTTTTTTTTGTTCATATTCTCCAATAATTAAAGAAACTCTAGTTTTCCTTTAATTTTTATTCATTTAGTTGTTGCGCTCACCAAAGCCAATCCTTTTTTTTTTAAAAAAAGAGTATTTTTTGGACCGGATGTTTTATAAAACTCCGGTCTTAAAATTAAATGAATAATAAAAATTTAGGACCGACGTCTTCTAAAACTCCGGTCTTAAAATTTTATATATTTAGGACCGGCTACCGTATAAATAATCGGTCTCAATAAAATCTAAAATACTAAAACATGTCTCGCGAGCGGAATATTAAAATTTCCCTCTCTCGAACTTCGTTGTCACGCCGAAAGTGATTACTTAGGTTATGTCTCCAGTGTTTGTGTGTTGCTTTGTCGCTGCTTCACGTTGCTCTCTCGACAATCACTTTCCGGTTCCTTAGCTAAACGTCTATAGACCAAGTCCGTAAGAGGTGTTTCGGTTATATAACTTTATGATTTTCCCGCTTATCGTTCGGTTTTTCATGGGTTGAACGAAATCGATGAAATGTTCTTGTGGGTTTCTCTATTGTTAATGAATATTGTATTTTGAAGATTATATTTGCACTTTAGACCTACCCAACGACCAACAAATGTTTTTAGGGTACTCTTGCAGCCGCAACATCAACATTCATGGCGGGAGAAGAAAGACTCAGAAACACATTTGAATTTATATGCTACAAAGTGAGTCCACAAGACCTTCATGCGATGCATTTAATTTCCTCACCATGCATTTATTTTGCTTCTTGGATTTACTGTGATACATTTATGACCAAAAGTCATTCTTCGTTATGCATTTAATGCGCAAGTTTCTCCGTAAAAAAGAAGAAAAAAAAAGACATAACCGACATTGAGCATAAATATGCATTTGGTGTTACCTTATTTTATATGCAAGTGTCAATTTTTTCGGATTACGTATGTTAAATCTTTCCATCTACATGAATTCTACTACGGATCACAGTTGGATAAATGCTTTACAGACGAGTGACGAATATCAGAATGGGGTGAGGGACTTTATAGAATTTACTAAACAAAATGCCCATGATGATAGTGGGAAGTTTTATTGCCCTTGTGTAAAATGTTCGAATGAGAGGCGACTAAGTCCTGAAGTTATACACACACATTTAATTTGTGAAGGATTTTGTAATACTTATACAAGTATGGGTATGGCATGGTGAAAAACTACCAAGTGGATCTTAACATGGGGAAGTGGCCTTTGATGATAATAACACGGATATGGATGATCGCATAGATGACATTATTCGTGATGTACGAGAAGAGGCATTTCATCAATCACATGCATATGGTAATATGTGCAGTGATGTAGAGACCCCACTATACCCTAGGTGTAAGAAATACCAATTGTTGAAAGCTGTATTGAAATTGGTAAGTTTGAAGACATGTCATGGATGGAGCAACAAGGGTTTTTCTGAAATGCTTGAGGCTTTTAGGGACATGCTTCTGAATGATAATGTGTTACCGCATCGATACTATGATGCTAAGAAAATACTTTGTCAACTGGAGATGCAGTACAAAAAGATCCATGCATGCCCGAATGATTGCGTATTGTATAGAAAAGAGTTTGAAGAGAAGCAGAATTGTCCGATATGTGAAACCCGAAGGTACAAGTCAGATAAGGGGCCTGCAAAAGGGTTGTGGTATCTTCCAATCATACCAAGGTTCAAGCGGTTGTTTGAGAATGAAAGTGATACAAAAAATTTGAGGTGGCATGCAGATGAGAGGATTTCTGATGGAAAGCTTTGACATCCGGCCAATTCTTCTCAATGGAAGAAAATCGATCAATTATTTCCGAACTTCGGCGAAGAACCTTAGAACCTTAGGCTTGCCCTTAGCACGGATGGCATGAATCCATATGGAAGCCTTAGCAGCATATATAGTTCATGGCCTATACTCCTAATTATTTACAACTTATCTCCTATGTTATGTATGAAACGAAAGTACATCATGCTGTCTATGTTGATTTCGGGACCAAAACAACCCGGAAATGACATTGATGTTTACCTTCAGCCCTTAATCGAAGACTTGAAGGAGCTGTGGGAAGAAGGTGTCGATGTTTTTGACTCTTTCAAGAAGGAGGTGTTTAAAATGTGAGCCATGATATTTTGTACTATAAACAACTTCCCAGCATATGAGAACTTGTTAGGGTATAGTGTAAAAAGACCATAAAGCATGTCTGGTTTGTGAAGAAGGCACACACTACCATCAACTTCAACATGGAATAAAGATGGTTTATCTTGGACATATGAGATTTCTTAGACGGGGCCACCCATATCATCGAATAAAGAAAGCCTTTTTTGGTGGCCAAGAGTATGAAGATGCTTCGGTAGCATCGACGGGAGCAAGTTTATGAAAAGGTGAAAAATATCAATGTCGTCTTCGAAGACGCAAAGAGTAGAAAAGAAACAAATATATGGAAAAAGAGATCTGTATTCTTCGATCTTCCCCATTGGTGCAATCTTGATGTGAGACACTGTATTGATGTCACGCATGTGGAGAAAAACGCATGTGATAGTATTGTTGGCATACTTCTCAACATACAAGGTAGTTCCAAGGATGGTGTGAAGGCAAGATTGGATCTGATAGCAATAGGAATACACGAAGAGTTACATCCAAGGCCACATGGTAACGGAACTTATTGTCCCCCAGCTTCTCATACTTTGTCTAAGGATGAGAAACGAAGTTTTTGTGAGTGTTTTCATGGTACAAAAGTTCCCTCGAGGTATTCTTCAAATTTTAAGAGGCTTGTATCGATGAAGGACTTGAAATTAGTAGGCCAAAAGTCTCATGATTGTCATGTCTTGATGCAATAGCTACTCCTAATAGCTATTCGAGGCATCACCGAATATGATCTTCGGGTGGTTTTGACTAGACTTTGTGTCTTCTTCAATACGGTTTGTAGTAAAGTTTTTGAGATTGAAAAGTTGGATGAATTGGAGAATGAAGGATATCTTATCTTGTGCCACCTTGAGAAGCTTTTTCTTCCTACATTTTTTGACATCATGGTTCATCTAATTGTTCATCTAGTGAGGGAGATAAAGTTGTGTGGCCCTATCCAATTACGATGGATGTACCCAATTGAAAGATCTATGAAATTCCTAAAAGGGTATGTGAAGAACCAGAAGCATCAATTGTTCAAAAAAATGTTTCTAAAGAAGCCATGGAATTTTGTCAAAATTATTTGGTCAAAGTAAGACATATTGGGCTTCCAAAACGTCGATATCAAGGGGGGGTAGACGAGAGGCTTCAATAAAGAGTGTGGATCCCGATGAATTGTCACAAGTCCACTTATACATCTTGAATAATGTTGATGAAGTTCAAGCCAAAGATAGCTGCACATAAACAAGTCAGTAAGGAAAGAAAATCATCGAATGACCGAACAAAGGTTGATTAGGGAGCATAATATAACTTTTGCAAACTGGTTCAAACAAAAGGTCGAGGGAAAGGAATGTGTTTCTGATACAATCAAATGGTTAGCACGTGGTCCTCAGGTTGATGTCATAAGTTGGAATTCATATGTGATCAATGGTTATACATTTTACACGAAGTCCCTAGATGATACGAGCACAATCCAGAACAGTGGTGTTATGTTAGAGGCTGAATCTATGCAATTCTCAGGTTCGAAAGACAAGAGGCCTTTATTGGCAGTCATGTCATATTATGGGGTTATTGAAGAGATTTGGAAGGTGGACTATGTGAAAATTAGATTTCCCATTTTCAAATACAAGTGGATTAATGTCAATAATGGTGTTCAGATCGATCAGCTAGGATTTACATTAGTCGATGTCAATGGTAGAAGTTTTGGAGATGAACCTTTTATTATAGCAGACCAGGAGAAACAAGTGTTCCATATCACCGATCAAGAAAATAAAATGTGGTCTGAAGCTCTCCAAGCAAAACAGGTCATTGATATTGATGAGGAAAGTCATTCAAATTATGGTCTTCCTGAGAGTACTCCTTTTTCAAAGGATCTACCTGGATATGAATGAAGAAGATGAAGCGGATAATGAACCCAAGATAAGAAATGATAATCAAGAAGGGATATGGGAGGATATTACTTTATAAAAGAGTCAATTCATAAGGTAATATTCATCATATGCAGAATTCTTTGAAAACTTTAAGGTTTTAACTATATTATATTCCTTTTATGTTCATAAACAATGTCACTGACTATGAAGTTTGTTCTTGTTTTATTTTTGTAGTAGGATCCTATCCAAAGGGGCATATTATAAAAGAGGATGTTACGTTGTTGGGTGGGAATCAGATGAAGGCATGGTGAATATTATATTGGGCATGTATGTTGTATTTGTAACTTATTGTATTTATAAGTAAGTTATCTTATTGTATAAATTAATTTAGGTGTTGTAGTCATAGTATAATCATTAATTAAGAGGCCACATAACTCATGGTGAATAATATTTGTATTCTTTTTCCCAATTCAATTTATTCATAATTGTCCATAACTTGTAGCTTAAAATATCGACTTTTATGTGGGGATTGGGTGGTGGATTTATGTGTATATATGATCAGAAGAACAAACGGGGAACAAATTCGGGAAAATTTAGACCAGAAATAAATACGCCGGTATTAAATGTTCAACTGTTAAGATCGGATGTATTTATATGTCCGGTCTTAAAGGTCGTTGTACATATACTAAGCCGGTCTTAAAAGTTGGTCTTTTAAGACTGGTGTATTTATATGTCGATCTAAAAATTCAATTTTTAAGACGAGATGTATTTATCATCCAGTCTTGAAAGTCAGTCTTTTAAGACCGCATATAATTAGTCGTCCTGGTCTTAAAAGCCGCTATTTTTTAGACTCGATTTATTTTTGTCCTGGTCTTAAAATTCCGATTTTTTAAGAGTGGCCTAGTTTTTGTTCGGTCTTAAAAGTTGAGTTTTAGGAACGAACAAAAAATATTTCAGGTTTATTTAGTATGAATTTTAAGACTAATGTTTTAAATGTCTCGGTCTCAAAGAGTTTCTTTAACACCCGTTGAGTCCGGTCTTAAATATTAGACTTTTAATACCACTGGAACAAGACCTAGTCGCGGTCCGGTCTTATGATGCCTCTTTTGTCCTGGTCTTAAAACCCTTTTTTGCACTAGTGTCTCAAGCAAGGAGCAAGGTTTTAACCATTGGATAAAGCGGAGTGTGGACTTGGAGATAGGATAAATCAAAACAAATCACATTCTCTCCCCATCGGTCGTTGTCATGTCCTAAGAAAAGGGGGTGAGAGAATCAAATCATGATAACCTAAGGCTTGGTTATCTTAAGTGTAGCTAGAACCTAAGGGAGATGTGAAGGATGGGACAAGACACAAATAATGAGAGGGAGAGGGGACGTGCACACTGAATGAGGTAAGGAAATAACACAATTTTTCTCCAAAATTTTCCTGAAGTGTCGACTGAGAGAGGGAATAAAGGAAAAAAGAAAAAAATTTCGGTAGATTTCTCTAGAATGGTGAGGAGAGATCTAAAGGCGAGATGAATCTAGAACCAACCTTGGAGATTTATTTAAGGGACTCATCTCCTTCCCTTTGAGGCTACTAGACGCGCTGAGAAGAAGAGAAGAAGGTGATTGAAGAAGAAAAGAAAGCTAGCGACAAAACACAAGGAGAGCCCAAGCAAACATTCAAGAGGAAGGTATAAGGTCTTTGGATACTCATTCCACCTTCTTCTACCTTCACTCACGTGGGTTAAAGATGTTAAAGGAAAACTTCTTTCTTGATGCATTGAAGGATAAGGCTAAAAGGAAGAAGAAGAAACGTCAAGGATCAAAGTTTCAATTTTGTAGAATATCAAGAACAAGTTGTAGCTTTAACTACCTTATGATATCATGTTTGCTAAGTTGGAAAAAGTAGTATCTTGCATGTATATGTATAAGATGGGCCTGATTAATTCATAAAATGACTATTGAAGGATCAAACTTAAGATTTAAGGTCTAGATAGAAAGATTATTATGATATAAGAAAAGTTGGTTGATGGAAATGGAAGTTTGGTTGAGTAGTCCCAGGGTATGATTTTGGCCAGCCTCAGGAACATGAGGAACCGATTCAATGTCGGTGTTTTAATGCCTTTAACATGTTCAAATAAGATTTTTGTAATGCCTTTAACATGTTCAAATAGGATTTTTGTAATGCCTTTAACATGTTCAAATAGGATTTTTGTAACACCCGTCCTAAATATGCCTTTTATTTATCAGAGTTGTAGCGCACAGGCATCGAAATAATTTGGACGACTTAATTGTAGAATAAAACTTTCATAAAGTAACTTAGTTAAAACATTGAAAACGTGAGGATAAATTTTTCACGAGCGATATAGGAAATATAGTGGGATGTTAATACAGTAATCCAAAATAATTGCAAATGATAGATGAATTAATATAGTCCAACTATTCATATTTTCCCCCAAAAGCTCCTTAACTGTAATCCCTACACCTACGTCTTCCCTCTCGATCCCGATCCACTGCCTGTTTCTTTTATACGGTCTGGAGTTCAAATGAATTAACCCCTGAGTTAAAGTTAATCTCATACGTTAAAGTGGAGCTAATCAACAAGAGGAGTGAATTGGGGATTTTAAAATTCTTTTCTAATTACTCTGTTTTTGAACACTAAAACATAGCTAAGCAGAGTATGAGAAAGGAAAGCAAGACACAAGGAATTTATATTGGTTCAGTCCAACCTCTTGACCTACGTCCAGTCCCCAGACACTCAGGATTTCACTATCTCAATTGATTACACACTCTGTAACTCTAGAGTAATTCTCTCCCTAGAACTTACTCCCCCTTACAAGTTGCAATCAATATCCCAATCTCCAAGTCCCACGACTTGAGATTCTTACAATGAAATGATTTACAATAAATGAACTCTCTCAAAGAGTGAATAAGAATAATCACTGAAGTACAGAATGTATCAAAAGATACTTTACACAAGAAAACTCAAAGAGTAGTTGGAAACTTGAATTATTTTTGTTTTCAGCAGATTGGTTGTTGAGAAGAATTGAATACAGCTCTATTTATACAAAGAGAGCATTAAATGACCATTGCCTTCATTAAGCAAGGATTAGGTTGAGCTTTGGTCTTCTTCTCTCTCTACTCTTTGGTTAATCCAGTTGTACAGAAGTTTATGGTTGACTTCTTGAATATTAATCCGTTGAAATAGTAGCTACTGGATGTGGAAATGAAACATTAATCCCTTTGCAACGTGTATAGAATGATTGTCCAAAAGGATGCAAGTTTTTTGAACTTTGCATTTAATGTGCTGACATCACTTTTTGCTTTTGCTCAAATCTTCATTTAAAGTTCTCTAAAACATCTGAAACTCATTAGCAAACTGATTAAACATAGCTGGGAATAGTAATGAGTGATGATAAGAAGTATTAAGATCAAACAGGAAGATTTCACAAATTTGAGCAATTTGATTTTAAACAGCAGCGACACAAACTCGAGTTTGTTTATCCAAACTGGAGTTTGTAACTATGCTCAGAAGACAAACTCGAGTTTCCAAATCCTAACTCGAGTTTTCTTCTTCCATGGAAGAATGTCGTGTTTTGAGTTTAAAAGCACATTTTGAATCATAGAGCAAAAATCGAGTTGATTAATGACAAACTCGAGTTTTGGACTTTTTATTGTGAAAATATGTTTAAGTCCAAAAGCTCAAAACTAGAGTTTCCAAATGTAAACTTGAGTTTTCAAATCACTGAAATGAGTAAAGCTCTCGGCTTGGCCTAAACTTGAGTTTCTAAAGATAAACTCGAGTTTTCTTTAAGTTTGGAAAACCTTTCAAAAAATCTATGCCAAGTGAAAACTGGAGTTTTCTAAGCAAACTGGAGTTTTCTTAAGGTGGTTAAAACATGAAGCTCTTTGTCAAGCCTAAGCTCGAGTTTACAAATACAAACTTGAGTTTTCTCAAAACTTTGGAAAACTTAGAAAACTCTTAGCTAAGTGCAAACTGGAGTTTCCATATCAAAATTGGAGTTTCCTTAGGCTTAAAACATTGGAGGCTCTTTGTATGCCCAAAACTCGAGTTTACTATCGCAAATTGAAGTTTTGTTTACTTTAGAAAATACTGGAGAGTCTCTGTATGCTGCAAACTCGAGTTTGTAAAACTAAACTAGAGTTTGTCTCAATGTGAAAAACTTAGAGTGCTTTCTCTATGTCATAAACTCGAGTTTGCCTACGCAAACTAGAGTTTTCTCAGTTCATTAAAATTGAGCTACTCTTTGTCAAGTCCAAACTTGAGTTTTCTAACCAAAACTCAAGTTTGCTTTTAACAAGATAAGTTTTTTAACTTACCAAAGATAAACTTCAACTTATGTTTACAATTTTCAGTTATCATCAAAACACATAGAGAACTAACAATATGCAGGTATAAAATGTAAATGATAGTATAAGACATGTATACGCATAGAATAATTCACAGTAAATAAGTCGCACCGTAACTGTAGTTATCGGCCAAGGACCGCAGCCCTTTACTACACGCAGCCCTATGAGACACGCAGCCTCAATCCATAGCTAGGATATACACATGCAAATTATCTAGCAACCATGATCAGTCATATATGCAATACATACATACAAGCTAATAAGATAACAGTTACCTACCTCAAACTTGAATCCTTAACTGGTCCGGTAGTGTTGGAAATTATGCCCTAAGGGCAAGTCATTGTTCTCCATTTAGTTATCATTTTATTCGCATGTTTATAGTGATAACTTATCCCTGGATATATCTTATAGATTATCCTAAATGTCCCTGGTTGGTCATCTACGCGAGAGCGAAGATGAAATAAGACCAGTATGACTTTGATGAGGTATGGAGATACAAATCAAAGTCATAGGCACTTGTAACAGTACAAGGTGCTGGATCGACCTACTATGAGAAAGCTGCATGGATTTAGTCACAAGCTTATCTCATGTATAACCGCATCACAACGCCCTTTGACCTGAGATCATCATGGATTCCTACATGATGAGTCGCTGATCTTTGACCTAGTCAAAATTCACCTTTAACCGGGTGATGATAAAGGCTTAGATCGGAATCAGTGGTTTTCATGCAGAGGAATGTGACTGGTCAAGATGGAATTTGTCCCTCACATTTGTGAGAGATAATACTGGGGCCCTCGATGAGTGAGTTTGAGAAATGTCTGGTCATACTACAAAGAAAAGGAGTTTTCATTATTAGACTACTCGAGATTGAGAAAGTAATGGTCAAGAATAGGAAGTTGACATTATCCATGCCTCATCCTTGACCAAATTATCGCATGACAAAAGGGATGTGACATGGTTGTATCATAGGTAGTATCGTATAACCGATCCCCATATGAATCGGGTAGTTGCAATGTCTTGCTAGAGGTTGTTTGCGACTTGTGGGCTGGTACAATATTGGCCCACTGCCAATCTCATGTGGGTCTGCAGGGTCGCACACAAGAATAGCCCAACACGAGCAAAAGTGTCCAGATTCATTGAATCTTATATATGTCTAAGATTTAATGAATACAGTATTTAATCTATGATGGATATATATGTGTGTGTGTGTGTGTGTGTTTGTGTGTATATATATTTATTATTAAATTCGAAAATGATAATGATATTATTTAATGATAATAATATTATTATATATAGTATTTAATTTATTTGATAAATTAAATAACTATAATAAATTGAGATATTGTATTTCAAATTTAATTTTCAAATAAAGATGTGATATCTTAGATTTAATTAAATTGAGATATAGTATCTCAAATTTAATTAAATAGAAAGATATCATATCTTAGATTTAATTTATAAAGATAAATTAAATCAGAGGCTCATAATTCGAATTAAATATATTTATTTAATTAGATATGTTAGATGATTTAATTAATATATTGTTTTAATTCGATTCGAATTTCAAGATTAATTGGATTAATTTTGGAATATTTTAGTACGACTCATTAGGGTTTTAGAAACTCTTTAAATAGATATTGATCTAGCTAGTTGTATTAAACGGACGGATAATTAAAGAAGCCGAAAGAAACCCTAGAGAGAAAAAGGGTGACGTAAGGTTTGAAGGCGCTAGCACGCCGCTATTTGCCCATGTTCCAGTGTTGTTCATGTGGATACTGGGTAGAGAGGAGACTTGAAAAGTCTGCTCCCGTTTGATCGAACGAGAAGGTAACCCACGTGATCAAATCCGAAAGAGACGCTCACCAATTCGCACATAAGTATGGTTTCTAATGAACCTTGATCTAAACGCCGTTAATAGATCCTCCGATGGGATTCGTAAAAAAATTTAATTCCGCTGCGTGTACGGATCTCAACAGTAGGTGTTGGGATCGGTTGATGTGTCAAAGTATGCCTATAACGTTTATCATTGTCATTATTCACTTCTTGCGTCACAAAGTAGCTAACTACGCGAATTAATTTTTAGAGTATTAAAAATGAATTAACCCCTAAAAATTCTTACTCTTAATACCCTTTTTAATTATCATTAATTAATACTAATATTCTTTTATTAATAAATAACTTCCTCTATTATTTATCCCTTTCTACTAGTAGTAGTAATAATACTAATTATTTATTTATTTATTATTATTACTATTTTATTTATCTAATCCATTTTTTTAATATCATTTATCTACAATTGTTTTGAACTCGAAAGGCTATTCTAACACTTTAAACTAGGATTTTATAAATACCAACCATCATGTAAATTATGCTTTAATGTTTCTTATGGTTTTCCAATCCATTAACAATTTATAATTTTTTCTAAGTACACATGAAATAACTTATCATATGTTTATATACGTATTTACTATGACAGCAAGCAAAACTCATTTGTTCATGAGTAAATATATATATTTGTTCACATTCTTCCCTATACTCCAGCGTAGCATCCTATCCCAATATACGACACCTTTAAGTTTTATTACTATTATGCATGCTTTAAGACTTTGGGTCCCTTTTACTCCATTTAAGAATTCCAAAACAGCAACTATAATGAATTGTTAAGCTTCAACTACTAATTGGTTTCTAAGGGGCATCAATCATAAGCATCCTTGAGAAGCCCAAAGATGACCACATTCACACCAAACTCATGGAACTCCTCCATCACATATTTTTTTCCTGTCACACACTTCTATGAGTGAGACCTAACCTGTCTCCAAAACTAATCATCGCTTAAACAAGAACAATTAACTATAATGGTTCCAAGGCGTCCTCAAGTATATGGTTAGCAAGGGAAAAGAGGAATATCTCAGAGGCAGCTGAACCATCACAAACAAACTCTATATACAAGGTACAATATGCCGAAACCAACATGGTAAAGTAATGGCTCATCAATTCTTTGACTCCTGAGATAGCTCAAACTTCTCTTTATTTCCTAAAGTTTCCATCCTACAAAGCTACCTCCAGTGACCTTTTATATATGACCACAAATTTTTTTTATCATGTATC
Organism: Acacia acuminata; assembly: GCA_019022655.1. Lineage (NCBI taxonomy): Eukaryota > Viridiplantae > Streptophyta > Magnoliopsida > Fabales > Fabaceae > Acacia > Acacia acuminata. The sequence continues at coordinate 669,949 of JAFJYI010000304.1, read as the reverse complement.
TTTTGTTCCTCCCCCTTAGATATATATGTATATTAGTAAACAAGACAACCACTTTTATGTATCTGCAATGTTTTAGATTTTTATCACCAACGCATGTGTGTGGTTGTATATATTCAGTTTGTTCATTTATATCAGAAAGTCATGATAGCGTTTTTTTTCTCTTTTTCCTTCATATATATGTGCATGGCCTTAAGATATATATATATATATATATATATATATAACTATGTTTATACTTGAAAACAACACAGTAAGAAGATGAAATGGGCTTGAATTATATGTAGTGGCTGGTGTTTTGTTTTGCTTTCGATAATGAATAAATGAGAATAGATGGGTTGTGGGTATGTTTCGGATGAGAGCAAAAGGAGATCCAATGCTTAATAACATTAATTCTATTTTTCTCTTTTTTTTTCTTCCTAATAGTAAGATCAAATCCTTAATTCCACTAAAGGATTTTCTTTCTCAATTAAATTTCTTTTGGCCTTAAAATACTATCTCGAAAATATTTATGCCAAAAAAATTTCCCTAATTAATTTTTTTCCTTAATTTATGGGGAAATATGCCTTAAATTCCAATAATTAATTTCATAATTATTTTAGGGAAAATTTCACAATTCAGTTTCCCATAAATTATTCAAATTCCAAATCCTAAAATTTGGGATGTTACAATTTTAGTATAGGGACTTAGAGATTTTTTTTTTTTTTTGAATGGTTGAGAAAGGCTTATTTTTAAGCCATCAAATAAATATTTTTAAGGAAAGGCCATTTATATCTATATTTTGGTTATTCTAGGGTTACTTTGATTTTTTGTGCACCCGGGAAATTATACGATATTTATGGTCAACTACCGGTAGTATCGTTAATCCTCATATGTCCCGTTACTTTATATGTTTTCTTTTCCATGATTGTGGACTCGTGTCTTCTAAAAAGAGACATGCGTTATATGCATTCGGTGTGGTCAGGGTTCGGAGCCCGACTACCATGTTTTTCCTTGTGTTTTTTATAGCGTGTGATCCGGGGCTCACTTTGTTGAGCAATCCTGGGTTTGTTTCTAGGACATGTAGTCCTTCCACAGTTAACACAATACACATGGTATGTTGCATTTGTGTTACTACGCGTTTGTTACTGAATGTTATTATCTGGTATTTTTCCTAATTATGGTTACATACATACATTGCTTATGCATTACATATGAGATTAATGGTTACTCTGAAATTCACTTAAGAATCCTAGACTTTTGTAAAGCTTCAGGTAGTACCTCGAGGGCAGTACCTAGTAAGGAGGGTAAGTTTGCTGAGCTGGAGTAGATGGAGTTGGAGGTGGCGAAGGATGATTATTTTGATATTTATTTTTTATATTTATTTTGAGATTGGATAACTATATATTATTTTGGCTCTTGGACACGAGTGGATGACTACATTAACCTTTGATGCATGCTAATAAGTAGTAAATAGATAATATATGGTAATAATAAAAGGGAATCCCTCTATCCGCCACCCGAAAAGACGAGACCGATACGGGTGTAACAGTTGTGGTATCAGAGCCCAGTTTGGACAATACTGGTAAATAGAAAATGGAAATAGGTAAAGAACTGATATAAGTTTGGTTGTATGGGTTAGGAAGAAGATGGGTGACAATCATAAAAGAGCCCTGAAAGCGGTAATTAGGAGGTGTCCTGTGTTTGCCTTGGATTTAGGAGCAGGGAGCGATTCTGGAAGAGGAAAAGGTTGAATCAAGAGGTCATGCCATACCCGGTCCCTACATACCCTATTATAAGTATGATATGCACCCTAATGAGAGGTTAGAGGATGCGATTCGAGTGGAGTTTGTGAGGGCGAGAGTTGACACCCCGACTATTATTAAGGGTAAATGGGTTATACGCATAGAGGGGTGCCAGAGATTTAGATTTTTCTTTTGAATGATGGAGAAACACCGTTCTATATCGCTTACCTAGGACACCATTTTGGGTAAGTAGGTTAGATGAGATTATTGAGTAAAACCTAGCAACCAATTTCACTGAGCTAATGGTGCTACTACGATTGTATGTTCACACTTATATAGAAGGTTGGGAATGAAACCATGCGAAAACAAGGATGAAGACTAGTATTATAATTTAGGAGTAGGAAGTAACGTGTTAGTTTGAATATGTAATGAAAGTATGTGGACTTATGGTTATTTGGATTTTTTGTAAATGGTGTTATGTAAGAACTGTTCATTAATGAAATATTAATACGTGTGTTTTTGTTTCATTTAAATATTTGTTTTGCAGAATTATTATTTATTTTCTATTGTTGTGGTGTAGCTAAAAATCTAAAATGTCCAGAAGAAGGGGAAGACCTTGGCGAGAGCCGGAACCAGAACATAATCAACTTGAACCTAATTTAATGCAACAAATGATGGGCATGTTACGAGAACAAGGAAATATGATTCATCATATGCGGGATGAAATAAATGAAATTAGGGCTAGGCAAGATGAAAATTTTGAAGAAGATGATAATGGCAATCATAATGACAATAACAACAACAACAACAATGATAATGAAGAAATACAGTAGGAACAACAAGATATCAGGGCTAAAGACACTCCTCTATTTTGGGTTTCGAAATTCTATAAACAGAAACCCCTGTGTTCCGAGGGAGATGTGAAGCTACAAAGCATTGGATCCTATGCCTAGAGAAAATATTCCAGGTATTAGGATGCCCAGAAGAAAGGAAGACGCAACTGGCCATCTACAAATTGGAGGGGATGCGGATTGTTGGTGGCGTAATACTGAGACTACTTTGCATGCCTAGAATATTCTCATTACATGGGAGTTATTTCTAGAAAAATTTATTGAACAATATCATCCTCTTTCTATTCGTATTGTAAAGGAGTCTGAGTTCTTAAATATTAAGTAGGGGGATAGTGAACCATTTGAGGAGTAATATTGTAGATTTACTCGCCTGTCTCGGTACTCTACATATCATAAGAATCTTGATGCGAAAAGTAGTTTGTAAGACGTACTACTTTGTGGCCTGAAATTTGAAATTAAAGAAAAGCTAATGGCCAGACAGTTTCATGTGCTGAGTCAGGCAAAAGAAGAATGTAGAATTGTTGAGAGGAATAATAAGAAGCCCATGCTTCCAGGAACTCTACCACCCGCAATGAATCTACTTATGGGGGATCATCACAGAAAAGGAAGGGGCCATGGAATAAAAAACTGTGGCAATAATAAGAAGCCCTTTCACCCTGACAGCGGAACTACAAGAGTTCGGCGGAGCCTTAAAATTGTAGTAAATGTGGCAAATCTCATCCAGGTGTTAGTTGTAGTGGGCAGATATGTTAGTTTCTATGTGTTTTGATGATAACTGACAATTATATACTTGAATGAAGTTTGTTTTGGTTAAGTTAAAAATGTTTTAGACTTGTTCAAACTTAATAGAAACTTACGGTCAAAGACAAACTCGAGTCTAGAGTTGTCAAACTCGAGTTAGCACTTGACAAAGAGTTAAGTTATTTGAACTTAACTCGAGTTACTAAATGGAAACTTGAGTTTAAGCCTGACCGAGAGTTTTTCAAAGGTTCTTAATTTTAAGAAAACTCAAGCCTGCTGCTGTTAAACTCAAGTTTAACCCTGGCCGAGGGTTCTCAAAGGTTTTCATTATAAACTAAACTTGAGCCTATATTAGTAAACTCGAGTTTAGGCCAGATCGAGAGCTTTCATGACTTTGTGAACTTAAAGTGACTCGAGCCTATTTCTTAAAACTCCAGTTTGAGTTTTTGTGGACTTAACTTATTTTCAAATTAAAAATGTCCCAAACTCGAGTGTGTCACTTAATGACTTCAGTTTATGCGTTCTTAAAATGTTTTCAAATTCTATCGCGATGCTCATTTCGACAGAAGATCTAAACTCGATTTTAGGTACTTAAACTCGAGTCATACACTTGAGTAAAAATTTTCTAAACTCCAGTTTCAGTCTTACAAAGACATCTTCATTTAAACTTCAAATCTTTCCAAAGAAGATGTTCATAAGACTCAAGTCTAGAATTGTAAACTCGAGTAGAGAATTCCAGTTTGCTTGAACAAACTTGAGTTTAAAGTGCTCTATTTTCAAAATCATCTTCCTCAAATTTGCGAAATCATCTTGCTTGATCTATATACTTCATATCATCTTTCTCTGCTACTCTTAACTATGTTTAATCAATTTGTTAGTGAGCTTCAGATGATCAAACATGTATTAAACTGAAGATTAAGCATAAAGCAAAAGGTGATGTTAGAACATTAAATGTTGGCACAGAAAACTTAGCATCCTTTTGGCAAGTCATTCTTTGCACTCCAAAGGTTTAAATGTTTTCCTTCCTCATGTGAAAGCCACATCATCTAACAGATTTATTTCAAGGAAAGTCAACAATAATGTTTGGGCATCTGGATTAAATCAAAGCATGAGTGAAAATGGACATAGTTGCAACCTAACAGCTTCATTAATGTCTCTAACGGTTACATTAATGTTTCTAACGGTCATTTAATGCTTCCATCATATAAAAGCTGAAGCATTCAAATCTCGACGACAAGAATACAGAAAACAAAAATCTATCAAAGTCTCATTTGCATTTACTATTTTCTACTCATCCGAAAAGCATCTTCTCGATACATTGAACTTCGGTGTTTATTTCATATGTTCTTTTAGAGAGTTTAATATTAATTATCAATCATTGTAAGAATCTCAAAGTTGTGGGACTTTGAGATTGGGTTTATCAGTTTACAACTTGTAAGGAGGAGTGTATCCTAGTGAGAGGATAACTTTCGAGTATAAAGGTGCATCGATTATAATGATAGTGAAAATCCTAGAGTGTCTGGGACTTTGGATGTAGGTCAAGAGTTAAGACCCAATCAGTATAAAACTTCTCATGTTAAGCTCTCTCTCTATCTCTGTTTTACCTTATTTTTGTGTCTGTTGTTTGGGTGTTTCAAAAAGAATTTTTAAAATCCCCAATTCACCCCCTTTTGGTGATTTCCTTCATTTTCGGGATAGTCTGTTATACATGCCATAAGTCAGGGCATTACAAACGTGATTGTCTTCGACGAGCTATGGAGAAAAGGCCTAAAAATCAGGGACAATTTTTTTCAATGACACGGGAAGAAGCTCGTAAATCTCCTGAGCTACTCCAAGGTACAATTTCTGTTCTTGGTCATTTATTACATGTATTATTTGATTATGGAGTCAATCACTCTTTTATTGCATATGATTGTGTTAAACGCATGAATTTAGATGTTCATAAATTACCTTATGATTTGATTGTGTCTACTCCTCTTGGAGTTAAATGTGAAACTATTGATGTTTGTTTGAATTGTCTTGTGGTTGTGAATGGACATGAGTTGACCAAGGATTTAATCTATCTACCATTACGTGGTATCAATGTAATTTTGGGTTTAAACTGGTTGATGGCCAATAGCATTGTGCTAGACTTTGGCAACAGAAAGATTATTTATCTAAAACAACAGGAAAGTCTCACTACCAATGCAAGCCTTAATTTTCTTTTGGCAACCGAGGCGAATGGTGCATTGAACAGGGGTGCCAGGGATATGTGGTATTTTTTCAGTATAGACGGAATCAGAACCTACATTGAACAAAATACCGGTGGCGAATGAATTTCCTGACATGTTTCTTGATGATATCAGCAGGTTACCACATGAGAAAGAGGTAGAATTTGCAATTGAAGTTGTGCCTGAAACTGGACCAATTTCTAAAGTACCTTATCGAATGGCACCAAATAATGGTTGAATTGAAAAAGCATATAGAAGAACTACTTGAAAAGGGGTTTATTCGCCCTAGTGTGTCACCTTGGGGAGCCCAGTTTTATTTGTGAAAAAGAAAGATGGGAGTTTGAGACTCTGCATTGATTACTGAAAATTGAACAAGGTAACTGTGAAGAATAAATACTCACTTCCCGGGATTGATGACTTACTAGATCAACTATCTGGTTCTTGCATATTTTCAAAAATTGATTTACGTTTGGTGTACCATCAGCTGCGAGTTAGAGCTGAGGATATTTTGAAGACTGCCTTCAGGACCAGGTATAGACATTATGAATTTCTAGTCGTTTGGCTTAACAAATGCTCCTGCCATCTTTATAGATTATATTAATAGAATTTTTCGACCGTATCTAGATTAGTTCATGGTGGTGTTCATCGATGATATATTGATCTATTCAAAAAGTCAAGAGGAATATGAAAATCATTTGCGACTAGTATTGAATACTCTAAGAGAGAAACAACTCTATGCCAAATCAGTAAATGTGAATTCTATCTTTCAAAGGTTAAATTTCTGGGTCACGTGGTTTTTGAAAATGGTGTTTCAGTAGACCCTAGTAAAGTGGAAGCAGTACTGAGCTGGAAAAGACTAGAGACTGTTACAAAGATACGTAGTTTTTCGGCCTAGCTAGTTATTACCGCCGATTCATACAAAATTTTTCCCGGATTGCAATGCCAATAAGTAAGCTCCTCAGGAAGAACCAGTCATTTATGGCGGATGGACATTGGGAGGAGAGCTTCCATATACTAAAGGAGAGGCTTACAACAGCACTTGTGTTGATAATCCTAGATCCGAGCCAGACCTATGTGGTCTATACTGATGCTAGTTTACAGGGATTAAGAAGATAGAGTTATTTGACAGAGATTTGCCGTAATCTCCCAAAATAACCAGATTAGAAAAGGATTTGCAGTATAATGTAACCTGGGTCATTTCCCAACGAATTAGCCGGTTCAATTCGCACAAAGAATAAAACAAAGGATAAATGGGGGTTTTTTTATTCAGAATAATATTAAAGATGAAGTAACAGAGACAAAACGAAATAACACGAATTGAACAAAAAACAGAGGATTAAAGGATCAACCCACGATTTCGGATTCACCCACTACCCTTCCTCGAACGAAACATATTTATAACCAAACTCGTAATCGACTCTAGACAAACCGAAATCTCCGCATTTGTCTAGAAATCCCCTTAACTGAACAATCGTTCAGAATTTGTTCGAATCGATGGCGCACCTCCGTACGATCGCACAAAAATACTTTAACCCATCCGAACTTCGTCCTTGGGAAATATCGATTTGGGTTTTTAATCAAAAACCCAATCCGAACCAAAAATCAAATCTGATTAAGGGATACGAAATGAGTTAGACGGTTACCGATTAGGCGCGAATCCTCGGATATTAGATGGAACCCTCATCGTGGATCAATCTCGAAATTTAGCTGAACATAATTAAGAAAGACGAAAAACAAATGAAGAACATTGCAGAGAATTTGAAAGCTACTATTTTGATCCTCTGAATTCTAAAAACGTGAATGAATCAGATGTTTGTGGCTGCCATTAACTTAAACCTAACCCTAAAATGGAAATGGGTCAGCCCAAAAATGAAATTAAAATAAAATTGGGCTTTAGTTATAAAGTTCGAGCCCAAAATAAAATCCAAAAATACATATGCTTTGGCTCCAAAATTGACCGCCCTCTTGTCCGAATTTGCTCTTCATGTCTTCATAACAATTGTAGCCCTCTAAATTATCTGAAATATGAGACAACAATGAGGCAAATCCGATGTCTGGTTCAAGAGTTATGGTAAAAATAGTGAAGCAATGTAAAACTGAAATTTATTATTAAATAATGGCTAAAATATAATAAAAGGCCCAAAGTCCAAATAAGTGTAAAAGCCATTATTTATTAGCTAAAAATTACTAAATTATAAATCAAGAGACAAAAACTAGTGTATGAAATATTCAATTATCAAATTCCCCCACACTTATCTTTTGCACTCCTGAGCAAAATTCAAAGAAAAAGACCTAAAGGAGAAACTCTTCTTTTCTAACAATTGCTAGCAATGCAAAAATTGAACAAGGGACATAATACTCCAAAAGATCAATCAATCAAGACCACAATCCCTTCATCTCAAATTACAATTGATGGTAATCTCAATCAATGATGCTAATCACAAAAGATGGTCTCTCAAATGATGCGCTCAATCAATCAATCTCTCAAGTGTTTAAGGTAAATAAGTGTATCGCTCAAATTCTACTCAAGAAATTTGTTCTACCATAAGCTTGCTCAATTTCTACGTCTCCACTACTCATAACACATGCATGCACAAATCAAGAGAGCTTGTTATGAAATGTTGTAATGGGGTGAGGGTGAAGGTAGGTAATAGTATGGAATGAGAGGCTAAGCACCAAAGAAATTCAAAAGAGCACTAGTTAACACAATCATTCTCTATGTAAGAAAATTTTTATTTTACTTATATATATATATATATATATATATCTGGCATAAGACCCCGATTTCCATGGACTCTTTCCAGACAAAAATCATAGTCGGGCTTTGCGATCAAGTCCGGCATCCGGGCTAAATGACGACTTGCGCGAACCTTACTGCCAACTGACCCGCTAGAACTAACAAATTTTTGTAAAATGTCCTGGTATCATTATGTCGGGATGTCTTTCTGAGTATGTCAAGTCATCTCGTCGAGTTTACCAAGTCATTTCTGCAACCATCATGCGTTTTTATATCCTATCCGGGGTGCCAAATAAAAGTGCCGACATATCTGCGGGTACGACCGTTCGCCTCGTTGGGTGTCTCTTCACTTTCCCGCGTCGCATCGTATAATCGCTCTCCCCGAATTTAAAGCCACGCGCCCTCAAGAGCCGCCTTCGGTTACCGTGCCCATTAATGTCCCTCGTCATATCATATCATTGAAGGTGGAGCTAAATCACCAAGAGGGGGTGAATTGGGGATTTTGAAACTTTTTCGTTTTGCTCTGTTTTTGTACAACAAAACAGAGGTGAACAGATGATGTAGAGAAGAATAGCTACACACAAAGATTTATACTGGTTCGGTCTAACTCCTTAACCTATGTCCAATCCCCGGACACTCACGGGATTTCCACTATGTCAATTGATTACACACTCGTACTCAAGAGAAATTCTCTCTCTAGAACTTACTCCCCCTTATAAGTAAATCAATGAACCCAATCACCAAGTCCCCTTGACTTGTGATTCTTTACAATAAATGATTTGCAAATAAAAACTCTCTCTAAGAGTGAATGATGATAATCATTGAAGCTTATAATATCAAAAGACAGAATACAAGTGAAAACAGAAAGGTAGTTGAGAAACTTGAATGCTTGTGCGTTTTCAGATTTTCTGGTCATTGAGAAGACTTGAATGCAGTTCTATTTATACTCGAGAGATCATTAAATGACATTGCCATCCCAAAAGATCCGTTGGAGAAGTTCAGCCAAGATTAGCAGTTGGTTTAGGCATCTTCTCTCTCTAATCTTCACTTAATCCAGCTGGCTAGATGATCAGAGTTGACTCTCTGCGAATTTGTCCGTTGGAATAGCAGTTGGTTGTTGTAGAAATCATTCTTTAATGCTTTGTAACCGTGTGTAGACGGATTAACCAAAAGTATGCAAGTTTCTGGGTTCAGCATTTAATGTTCTGACATCACCTTTTGCTTTTGCTTTTAAACCTTCAATAATCATTCTTTAATCTGTCTAAAACTCACCAATAAAGTGGTTAAACATATCTAGAAACATTAGAGATTAGTCATAGGAAGTATTAAGATCAAACAAGAAGGTTTCACAAATTTGTCAGATTTGATTTTCAAATTTAGCGTTCAATACTCGAGTATGTGCATCAATACTCGAGTTTGTCACTGTGCACTTAAGTCAATACTTGAGTATTCATTTTGATACTTGAGTATTCTTCTTCCAGAGAGGAATCATCGAGATTTGACTTTGGACATTAACATTGAAATAAGGTCAATACTTGAGTATCCAAATCCATACTCGAGTTTTAAACTTTTGATATGAAAATAAGTTTAAGTTCAAAAACCTCAATACTTGAGTATTCAAATTATTGACAAAGAGCAAAGCTCTCTGTATGCCCAATACTCGAGTTTCCAACTGAATACTCGAGTATGCATTCATTTTGAAAAAACTTTGTGAAGTCTTTCCCAAGTCAATACTTGAGTATTGAAATGAATACTTGAGTATTCAATATATGCATAAAACTTGTAGTCTTTCTGGTCCAATACTCGAGTGTCTATACCAATACTTGAGTATTCAAGGAGTTTGAAAACTTTGATAAATTGATGTCGAGTCAATACTTGAGTTTTCAAATGGATACTTGAGTATTCATAAACAAGTGTTAAGTATGAAAACTTTGTGGAAATCCAATACTCGAGTATGCAAAACCAATACTCGAGTTTTCATAAGATGAAAAACTTGATGACTCTCTGTATGGCCAATACTTGAGTATTCAACTGAATACTTGAGTATTGAGATCTTAAGCCAATGTTGAAATTGTCTCTGTGTGATCCATACTCGAGTATTCATATCAATACTTGAGTTTGGCTCAGGGTGAAAAACTTGGAGTGCTCTCTGTAAGTCCAATACTCGAGTATTGTGTCCAATACTTGAGTATTGCCTTGTGTAATGGTTTTTGAGCAACTCTCTGTCAAGTCAATACTCGAGTATTGAGATCAATACTCGAGTTTTGTCTTGACAGTAAGTTAACAACTTACTCAAGACAAAAACTATATCTTGTGTTTACAATTGTCAGTTATCATCAAAACCTATAGAGAACTAACAATCATATCTGCCATGATTGTTTTTTAGGGTTCTATTCTGGTCGCCTCGTAAACGATGAGACGAGTGGGCTTCCAAACGTTACACCTCCAGTACGCTTATAAATACTTTTCAGTACTTCTCATCGTCATTTTACCAAGTCCGCTCTCTCCTGGGAAGAAGAATTCACCAGAACTCTCTCTCTCTTCAACATTTGAATCTCCCTGCTTTTTCGCTTCCAGGTATATCTCAAGCTTCTGAGTTGTCCTTACTTTCTTCTTTCTGGTTTCAAGCTGATTGATATATATATATATTTCTGTTCCCAACTTGTGTCGCCTTTTGCATTTTGGTAATTCTTGTTCTGCACTTTTCTTCTGTGTTTGGATGGGGTGTTGAACGACTGTGATGACCCATGTGAATTCCTCTCTGAACGAACAAAGATGTTGAAACCCATTGTGAACGTTGTCTGTCTGAGTTGTTACAACACCTGGGTTTTCCTTTTACTCTTATTCTCTCTTTCCCTTAGTTCTCACCGTTATCTGGTTGATTATTCTGCATTTGCATAACTTTGCTGCATTGAGTTCTTCGTATTCTGCGCAACTTGGGTTTAAATGCATAATTTCGTTTACACTCTTAACATGCCTTGTCACTTGTCCTCAAGATGGATCCAAAACCCCCACTAGTAGATATGTATGGTAGGCCCATCCCGGAGGAAGATAGAGAAATACTTGAACGTGTCCTTGGCCGAACTAAGATCTGGCTTTGGTCCATCCTTCCTACCGAAGAGGAAAAGATGGAAGATTTGCTTCGCCCATCTCGGGGAAGTGGAAGTAGGACAAATATCCGAGCTCTCCCTTCACCCATCTCTAGGCCACCTGCCGTTCCTTTACCTGCTTTGCCAGCTTCTCACCCAGTACCCAAGGTTTCAACCCCGATTCCAACTGCTGAAGATTCTACCCCTTGCGAGGAATGTAATCATAAGGTGATTGAGCTTGTCCGCCATGGCCATGATAGAGAAGCCGAGTTACTCTTGGACAAATACCGCTACAACAGACTGCGAAGTACTTCAGTTGTCACTTCGCGGACTCCCCACGCTTCATTGCTTTTTGATACCCGGCATGAAATCCCTGTACCGTCAGGTATACTTCATGGTTTTGACTCTGGCCCTTTTTGTTTTCTATTATAGGTTTTAAATTTCTTCACACCAAACAAATCAATCTGAGACTGGAGAGTCCGCCCCTTCTGGATCTTCACGAATGTTTCCCATAAAGGAATATGCTGTGAGCAGCTCTGTAATTCGCGTAAAGAATAAAATGTCTGTGAAAATGCTCTTACGTACTATCTGAGGTGGAGAGGGGTATGACGTATGCCTACCCCCAGCGAACGAGTCAGTGGCCTCTAGTCGATCAACCGATAAGGACTTCCATTTCTTTTATTTTTACAAAGATTTAATCACCCATCTTGGCATAGAATTTCCATTTTCCGACTTTCAAATGTGTCTTCTCCGCCACTTACACCTTGCTCCTTCTCAGTTACATCCAATGGTTGGGCCGCTGCCATAGCCTTTGAAAACTACTGCCATAAACACAAACTTGAGTGTTCTGTCCCCGTCTTTTGTAGCTTTTTCACTCCCCTAGATATGAATGCCACCACGCATGGCCGAAAATTTCTTAAGCCCTTCAAGGATTCCTAGAAAGGCTTTAAAACTTCTTTCTTTAAAGTCGTCGCCAAACCCGGGGGCATACCTTGGTTTCTTCAAACCCGACAGTCCGAGGGATTCGAAGGGTGTTTCCCTTTATACTTTGGAGCGAGGAACACCACAAATTCCAAGCAAAAGATTTTTTGCCTGTCACCTCCCAAATTTCTGACGCCGAGAAGGAAACCATAAGTGTCCTTGTTGCACTAGTCAACCAGAAAGGCAGCTTGGTGGATTCTGCCGATTATATTACGCCTTGCAGGTGCCCATAGGCCTGCCCCCCTTTTTTTACCGTAGGATTTGACCCCTGGATTTTGCTTTATAGGTAGACCGATGGGTAAGAGGCCCGAGTACCTCGACGTGACCATTCCTGAATCTCGGCCTATGACTCTGAGTGAAAAATGAACGGCCCCCAGCGGAGAACCTGACCAGCCAACTGCCGCCAAGAGGGCTAAAACCTCGAAGAATAAAAAGGCTACCGCTCCGCCAACAAACGAAGCTACTCCCACATCGTCTCCTCCAGTTCAGAATCTTGAGCTTGAGGAACCTGAGCTTCCAGAATCTGCTCCCCGTCCTCTGATCCGACTTCCTGTCTCTTATATCTGGGAAAATAAAGTCCCTGCCAACCTTCATAAAGCTATTCGTCCGCCCTCGCACTATTTTGAAGGGCAGACGTTGTCAAATTTGGAGATGAAAGAGCTCAAAGAGATGGAGCATCTCAATTTGAAGAATGCCGGCTTATGTCAACTCACCGCACACCTCATGGAACAAGTCGGCCTTAATGAAAAAGATTTGGACTTTACCGAGGCCGAGAAGAAAAAGGTTGACGAGTCATTAGCCCAGGCCCTTGAAGACCTGCACGTGATGAAGGCCGAGAAGGAGAGCCTATCTGATGAGCTTGTCGTGATTCATGACAAGCTACACAAGGCCGAATCCGAGGCTACGGATTCATGAGAACGACATGGAGCCTATGGGCAAACATAAGAGTATAATTGCGGAATTGGAGTTGGAGCTTGACTCTTATAAGCAGGCCCTTACAGCTGCTCAGACTAATATTTCCAAATTAACGTCTGGCGTCAAAGACGCCTTCGAGAACGCATTAGAGCAAGTCCAGTTCCGAAATCCCTCGGTCACCTTGAACTTGGAAGGGGTGCACATGAACCTATATGTTGAAGACGGGAAGTTTATCCCGCTCCTTCCTCAGCTATTGATCCGGTTATTTTTGGTCCCGGGGTGGTTCTGGAGAATAACGATGATGAAGGCCAATCTTCGCCCAATTGACCATGGCTGGCAGCTCGTCCTTTCTCCGTCTTTACAGCTGTGACTTTTAGCCTTTATATTTATAGTTTTTGTAATTTTGTCATTTTGCGAACGTTAGTATGCCCTAGTAGGGCTTTCTTTTATGACACATTGACTTAACTAAATCAACGGCGTCAATTTATTCGTGTTTGCCTCCTTACTCGCATCTTGAAGTTGAAGGTTTCATATCTAATGTGATCAAGGTCAGAGAAACACTTCTTTTTTATTTCGCCGAGTTGTCAAACTCGGCTGTAATGTGCACATAACATTTAATTTGGTGGCTATGCCGCTATGACATGATTCACGAAAACAGGCGTTTGCATCGACTCGCGCATGTTTATTATTTTGGCCATTATTTCGATATGATAAACATGAATTAGATAACTCGGGTTTTCGCTCGTTTCGGTGGCTTTGCCGCTATATGAACTATGAGTGTGAGCTCTCCACTTAGACTCATATTCGGCGGTTTCCCGCTACATGATTTATGAATTAGTTTCGAACTTTGATTCACACATGTTTCTTTACGCCTTGTAACCCTTAAAAAGAGGTTGCAAAATACGGGTTCCACGACCCTGTATTCTTTACTCGTTCAATCAATGGTATTACATCTGATTTGATTCCCGTAGGAATTGACATGCACTCGTGACCGAGTTGCCTAAAATAAAGTTAACAAAAGGAAACTACTGAAAACAAAGAACTTCATAAACTTGTGACTTCAACTATAGTAAGCTTTAAGCTTGCGCATTCCAGTTCTCTTAATCGCTTCCCCTTTCAATGATTCTAGAATGTAAGCCCCCTTTTCGAGTTCGTCCCTGATGCGGTATGGACCTTCCTAATTTGCTGCGAGCTTTCCATCCCGAGCGTTCTTATTGCCTATATCGGCCCTTCGTAGCACCAAGTCATTTTTCTTGAACAACCGTGGCTTACCCTCCCGTTGTATCAGGCAACGACGAGTTGCTTTGCGGCCAAATCCTGAAAGTGAGTCGTGGTTCGACTTCGTCAATCGATCCAACTCTACCGTGATAGCCTCGTCATTTTTCTGCTCCTCGTGTAAAGCTTTTAGTCTTCTCCATGAAGGCTCACCGACTTCGACTGGAATCATTACTTCACATCCATACGTTAGCTTGATGGGAGTCTCCCCAGTGGATGTCTACACGGTGGTCCGATATCCCCATAATACCGAATATAAATGCTCCACCCAACTATCCTTTACCTCTTCCATTCACTTTTTCAGTCTGCTAACGATAACCTTATTGGCTGCCTCGGCTTGTCCGTTGGATTGCGGGTGTTCCACAGAAGAAAAGTGATGCTTTATATAAAGGTTGGACACCAACTTCTGGAAGCCTTTATCCATGAACTGTGTTCCGTTGTCTGTGACTATTTCTGCTGGGATTCCAAATCGCGGTATTATGTTTCTCTGAAGAAATTTCTGCACTCTTGCCGAGGTAATTTTTGCCAGAGGTTCAGCTTCAATCCACTTGGTAAAATAGTCAATTGTGACGATCAACCACTTCACCTGCCCTGGTGCTGCTTTAAACGGTCCTTACAAGTCCACGCCCCATTTTTTGAATGGCCATGGAGCCGTGATTTGTGTCAAGTCGGCTGGTGGAACCCATATTATCTTGTCGTGTTTCTGGCAACTATCACACCTTTGGATATGGTCCTTGGCATCCTGTGGCATGGTAGGCCAATAGTACCCCGCCCGTACTGTTTTTCGGGCCAATGCCTTCGCGCCCATGTGTTGACCATTTATACATTCGTGGATTTCTGCCAAGACGTACTGGGCCTGATCTTTGTTAAGGCATTTCACCATGGGAGAATGTACGCCTTTGCAATACAACTGATCGTCCACCATTACATAAGCGGCCGCTGTTCTTACCAGATTCTTGGACTCGGCAGCATCCTCCGGTGCGATTCCCCGCTCTAGATAGTCGGCAATTGGTTTTCTCCAATCACTTGAGTCCGATATAAGCATCACACAACTTGGCTCTGGTAGGCTCTGTTGGACAATTGTGTGGAGATTTCCCAGGCATTTCGTGCTTGCTAGCTTGGAAAGAATGTCGGCTCTCGTATTTTTCGCTCGAGGAATGTGCGCAATTGTCACCTCTTCAAAACTTGCCATATTATCTTTAACCTTTGCTAAGTACTTGGCCAATAACGGCCCCTTCGCTTGATAGGTCCCTTGGATCTGAGAAGCGACCAACTAAGAATCCATGAACATGTGCACTTGCTGAGCTCCATTTTCCTTTGCCTGAAGCAAACCTGCAATAAGGGCCTCGTACTCGGCCTGATTATTTGACGTTGGGAAATCAAGTCGAAGAGAAAATTCTATCGCGACGCCTTCGGGGCTATCCATAATGACTCCTGCACCACTTCCCTTTAAATTCGATGAGCCGTCTACGAACACTTTCCATGGTTCCACCCCTGCTTTCTTCACCTGTGATGAAGTCAACTCCATTGAGAAGTCAGCCAAAGCTTGTGACTTAATAGCCTGTCGGGCTTCATAAGTAATATCAAACTCGGATAATTCGATTGCCCAACTTATCATCCTGTCGGCTAAGTTCGGTTTATGCAAAACTTTCCTTATGGGCTGATTTGTCCTGACGATGATCGAGTGACCATGGAAATAATGGCGAAGTCGCCTCGCCGCCATTAACAACGCAAAAGCCATCTTCTCTAGCTTCTGATACCTCAACTCTGAACCTTGCAACGCCTGGCTCACGAAGTATACTGGTTTTTTCCCTTCCTCAGTTTCTCAAACCAAAACTACGCTTACTGCCTCTTCACCAACCGACAAGTACAAAATCAAGTTTTCCCCAGGTTCAGGTCTGGACAAAACCGGTGGGGATGCCAAGCATTGTTTTATTTTGATGAACGCTTCTTGACATTCTGAGTTCCATCCTTCCTAGGCTTCGTTCTTCAAAAGTTTAAAGAATGGGAGTGACTTTTCAGCCAACTTAGGCAGAAACCTTGTCAGAGCCGCCAATCGCCCGGTCAACTGCTGAACTTCTTTCTTGTTTCCCGGAGCCTTCATTTCCAACACTGCTTTACACTTTTTCGGGTTAGCCTCGATACCCCTGTGGGTCAATAAAAAACCCAGAAACTTGCTCGACGGTACTCCAAAAGCGCACTTCACCGGGTTCAATCGAATTTGATGCATTCGCAGCTTTTCAAATGTCTGTTGTAGATCGTGAACGTGGTCGCCCTGCTCTTTAGATTTTTCAATCATATCGTCGATATACACCTCCATATTCTTCCCTACCGATTTGCAAAGACCTTGGTCATCATTCTCTGGTAAGTCGCCCCGGCAATCTTGAGGCCAAATGGCATTACGTTATAGCAATAGTTTGCATTATCTTGATGAAGGCTGTCCTTTCCTGGTCATCGGGGTGCATGGCAATCTGGTTGTATCCCGAGTACGCATCCATAAACGATAAAAGTTGAAAACCAGAAGACTGATCCACTAACTGGTCGATGTTGGGCATGGGGAATGCATCCTTCAGACATACCTTGTTTAAATCTTTGTAATCCGTACACACGCGCCATTTGCCGTTTGGTTTTTTAACCATAACCACGTTGGAAAGCCACGTCGTGTACTGCACCTCCCTGATGAATCCAGCTTCGATCAATTCCTTGACATGTGCTTCCAGGGCTTTACCTCGGTCCGAACCTTGCTTCCTCTTCTTTTGTGCAACCGGCGTTGAACCAGGGTGGATCGCCAACTTGTGACAACAAAACTCGAGGTCTATCCCCGGAATTTCAGACGGTTTCCATGCGAACACGTCTTTGTTTTCCAATAAAAACTTTTCTAACTTCACTTGAATGTTGGGATTCAGCATCTTTCCAACTTTTGTAGTTTGTTCTGGTTCAGCCCCTAAGACGAAATCTTCTACTTCCCCGTTCGGTTCCGCCCTTTGCATTTGATCTTCTTCCCTCAAGTCTAACTCCACTACATGGATGGATTTGCTATCCGTCTTCCCGTTGTACTCATTGGAGCGCTCCGCCTTCGAATTCTTACTTTCTTTGACCGCTTCAAAGTAACATTGTCGAGAATCTTTTTGATCGCCTTTGATGGTAATGACTTGATTCTTCCTGTTAATGAATTTCAGTTTCTGGTGATTAGAGGACACCAAAGCATATTCCGATCATGGATAGTCGGTCGTCCTAGGATAATGTTATATGGGGAAGGAAAATCGGCCACAATGAACTGAACCATTTCCGTCTTGAATGCTTCCTTAGTTCCCAACGTTAATTTGAGGTCAATGAACCCCTTTGGTCGAGTATCCTCTCCGTTGAAACCTGTTAAGGTGGTCCTACATGGTTTTAAATCTTCCGAATCAAACCGCATGCATTTGAACGCATCCCATAAGATTATGTCCACCACGCTTCCATTGTCCATAAAAATCTTCTTGACTCGGTAATTCTCCACTGTCCCTGTTATGACCAGTTTGTCATAGTGCCCAGGCACCACATCATCTAATTCTTCTTCAGTAAATCTGAGCATTGGTAAGGTCGGCTTTGCGGATTCTTTTTTAAACCTTGGGCGGTCACTTACAGAGAGAACCTCCTTTAAATATTTCTTTCACTGACTCACGGAATCTCCTCCTCCACCGAAACCTCCGACTATCCCATTATATTCGTACTTTGAATCCGGAAACTCGTCATCAGTGCCTCATCCCACCTTCTTCTGCTCTGGCCTCTTCTTTTCAGGGGCGGGCTCCTGCTTCGGTTTCCTTGATGCTTGTTCTGCCGTCCTTGTGTTTGGATAACATAACGACGAAGTTTTCCTTCTCGAATAAATTTTTCAATCGCATCCCTGAGGTCCCAACAAACGTCCGTTGTGTGCCTGTGTTGATCATGAAAATCACAATATCAAGACTTGTCAAGGGTGGCATCATTTCGCAATGGCCGTGGTCGTTCCACGTTCTTCATCTTGGTCATAGAAACTTCCTTCCAAACTTGAGCTTGAAACATCTTTAATAGGGCATATCGGTCATATCTTCCTTCGCTTCTGCCCCCACGAGGCCTCGCTATCCTTTCCGTGGCCTTGAGCGTCTTGTCTGTTCTATCTCATCGCTTCTCTACCTTGGGGAGGTGGGCTCCTTACTTTATCCCGAGGTGCATGACTCATGATATACATCTGTTCCAGCTCTATATATTGTTTTGAGCGGTCTCAAAACTCCACCAAAGTTTTAGGATGACGCTTCATAACCGACTTTTTCAAGCGTGAAGATTTGTCCAGGCCTGCTATGACGCAATGCAAATATACTTCTTCTTTTAACCCCGGGACTTGTAATGCCGTGTCTTTAAAGCACTCTAAATACTTTTGCAACGTTTCCCCGGGTGCTTGCTTCACCTGATCCAGCTGAAACTCGGTTTTTGGTTGCTTTCTGCTTATGGCGAAATTAAGCAAGAATTTCTTCTCCAAATCCTTCATATCCGGGATTGAATTTACTGGCAATGTGTTGAACTAAATTTGTGTAGGTCCCCACAATGTTCCCACGAACAGCCGAGGAATCACGGGCCCTGTATAACCTCTTACCATGATCTCCAATTTGAAATTACCTATATGTACCTGTGGATCCTGACTTCCATCATACTTGGGAAAATCTTTCGTGTCCAAGCCCTTAGGATAAGCCACGGCCATTATTATGTCCGTAAAAGGAGTCCCAATTTTCTCTTCATCATCAGAACTCGACTTTGGTGATGGCGATGCAGCATCTTTTTTGGAAAGGTTTGGGTCCTCGACCGGTTCCTTTTCTTTTCTCAACGTCCCGATCGACGCCCGATCTCGTCCGGCGTTGTCTGTGCCACTATGAGTGGCCACTACGCGGCCATGTCTTTTTGGGCTTCTCACTTCCAGTCCATCGCTCCTCACCTCAGGCATAGTTTCTTCCCCATGGTCTGCCTGCGACGTCCTAGCATTTTGGGATACCGAAACATCATTTTGGTTCGGGTCCGTGATGGCTTTCCCTGTTTCCCGATCATGATTATCAGTTCGTTTGACATGGTATTCGAATAGCCTTCTCCATTCTTCATTACGATGATGCATCTCTTCTCTCATAAGTCGGACATCTTCCTCCCTTTGGAGACGATTACGTGTTTCTATCTCGTCCATCTGATCCATCACGGAGCCAAGAGTAGTTCGCAGAATCCGAATGTCGAGATCAACCACTTGAAATTCTAATGACTGATTGTTTGGTGGAGCTTAGGGACCAACTTGCTGAACAATGACATTTTCAGAGGGAGGGGAATGTGCCGTGTCCGACATTTCAACTTCAGTCTCCACCATGACATGTTTTGCGTTTGGGTCCATAGGACCCTCCTGTCGAGACGTTTGTTCATGAGGTTGCTGTTCTGGTTGTTCTTCTGGCAATTGGCCTTGCCGAGTTGTTAAACTGCGTCCTCTGGTGTTCGCCATTTACAATGGTAGAGCTAGTAGCTTTGTGATCTGGGACTCGAATTTTACTCGTCCCCACGGTCGGCGCCAATGTTCTGATATGGAACACAAATGTCCAACCCCTTAGGGCTGGTTGATAATCAATGTAGGATCCGGGAGAAACTTATCCAATGCTATCTATCAAGAAGATAACACTGAACAAGGGGATCACTATGCAACACGAAGACGGAATGCCGTCAAAGGAGTGGGGTGTGTGCACAGTGGGACAGTATGTAAATAGCAAGGGAGAATGCCTGTGTGTACCGTTCACCTGGGAATATCTCCTTATTTATAGTGACGCTATGTTGATCCAACTTGCCTGATATCATGTTCCATCTTT
Organism: Acacia acuminata; assembly: GCA_019022655.1. NCBI lineage: Eukaryota > Viridiplantae > Streptophyta > Magnoliopsida > Fabales > Fabaceae > Acacia > Acacia acuminata. The sequence continues at coordinate 649,580 of JAFJYI010000304.1, read as the reverse complement.
ACACGTTCTGTGGCCCCACTCCCTGGACTACCAACGTAGTGGGTATGGTCGTGGGATAATTGATCCCTACTTGGGCCTAACCTTGTCAGGCCCATTTCCGAGGTCCATAAAAATCTCCAATCTCTAGTCTCTATGTCCTAATGCATCAGAATTTGATTTATGCATACATACCATGCATATGGATTTATAATAACCTACAATATACCCAAAAAAATCAACCAACAGTTGTTTCTAATGTTTAACATTTGATAAATTGATAAATTTGAGGAAAAGCATTATTTGTGATAATTAGTTTTGAAAAATCAGATGCCGTACATTTCTACACTAGAGTAAACAATACCATGAGAAACAAAATTAAAGAGACACATAAACAATATATTTCCAGTACTTACATACACTATAAAAAACTGTATTTACATAAGTTCATAGCAACTAAATGATGAGGAAATCAAATTTTCATCAAAAGAAATTATTTGTTACATAAAATTAAAACATAATTGTAAAATTTTAAATCATGTCATTAAGAAGTTTAAAAAGGGTTTTTGCTTATAAAATTGGCTCTTAGAACTTTCAATCCTTCCTCATGAAATCCATTACATGATAAAACCTATATAATATATATACATTAGTGGTAAGTTTTAATTGGACCAAAATAGTATAAGAAAAGATTATTGCAACTATGATTTGGAAAAACATTAGACAAAATGATTTTGAAAACCATGAGAGGCAGTGCGAAAAGTCGAACCCTTTAAGAGCTATGTAATGAGGAATAAAAACATATAATCTCTACTATGTTGCATAGAGTTATCATTGCAAACCAACAGTAACAAGGTAGGGGAATGATAGATCTATTTAACCTGTTGTTTTCTCCACTTTCTCTTCCATCAATGCCTCGTTCAATCTTGACCAAATTGAAGGGAGAGTCTTTGTGGCATAGAGTCCTTAATCGGAATCTTCATGTGGCATGCTGGGACTATCTTCAATAAATAAATAGTTTTTGTAACGGTTTTCTCCTGAAACAGCTACAAAATGGAAGATGTCAGTCAGTTTGTAGTGGTTTTATCTCAATAACCCCTACAGATTGTCAAAGGTCAAGCATTTTGGAGCAGTTGGATAACCACTACAAAATGTCATGATGAACGAGGTAGGATTTTGTTATTAGTAGCGGTTTATGCAACAGTTTTTATTTAACCGCTACAAATTGATTGACTTCTATAGCGATTTTCCTATAGAACTACTACAAAATGACGCATTTTTTTAAAAAATGCCTCCCCTCATTTCAAACCACCCAAGGTTTGAGACATCGCCTTTAAACTTTTCATTCTCTTACTTTTTACTTAAAATCTAGGAGTAATGGTTTCTAAAGGAAATGGAGGGAAAAGGAAAGATGTTGTACGTAGTAGAATGCCTCTAAGAGGTAGTAGTAGTAGAGAGGGCCATACTAGGGGGCGTGGGGGTCGAAATATCCCTCTGCCACCTCAGGTAGGGATCAACATAGATCGAGCTTTTCGCCAATGAGCTAATCCCATCGCCGGAGACCGTAGGGGGAGTACAGGGCATACATCTATCCGTTAGCGACCTCAATGAGGATGAAAATGAGGAGTTTGGGATTGACTTCAACATTCCTATTGGCAAGGTGGAGTGGTTTAAAGATCGGGAGGAGGGGCGGGACTAAGGGAACCCCAACCGTCGTCTTTGCGTTCTACCGGATTTGAGCCGGATGTCAAAGGTAAATGTAATTATTTTGTGATAAAATTTAAATTCAAATTCCTTATGGTATATTAAATTATATTTAAATGTAATGCAAACATTTTTTTATAATTGTGCGAGATCCTCGTGGGAACATCAGCAGGAGGACGCTAGATGTTCTCGATGTCAATTTGTTGGAGGGGCCTCGTAGCATAGTCCCCTAGAATGAGCACACGACTAGCCGACCAAAGAACGGTGGTCATTTGTTCAACCGATTCCTAACGCAGCCTAGGCGAGAATTGGGCATGGTTCCCCCTCAACTTCCATAGTTGGAAGCATGTTTCGAAGGTGAACAAGAATAGAGCGTTTGAGGATGTTGTGCGGGTAAGTTATGTTGTTTAATTATATTTTATATGTAAATAGTTATAATTTATGGTTAATTAATTAATTAATTAATTAATTGATTGATAATAAATTATGATGCAAAGATAAGTTTAAAGTGTAACACGAAGAGACATCTATTGGAAGTTAGGGGATGGCCGGAAGAACCAAAGGGGTCGTCTCTACACCAAGAGGAATGGAGATAAGATGATTCCTCTGCGGAAGAAGCGATTGAGAGCGTCCCCGGATGGCATCGGCCCAAATGTCTAGATGGGATTTGTCTAGGCTAGGAGGAGTCCAATGGGACAGTATGTTTTTTAATAGTTATGGTTTAAATATTGTCTAAACTTAGTTTAAATTAATGAATAGTTCAAATTTTGTTTAAATATAGTTTAAATATCAATTAATTTATAGTTTAAATTAAATTTAGGTTAAATATAATTTAAATGTAGTTTAAATTATAAATATAGTTTACATGTAGCCTAAATTACAAATATAGTTTAAATAAATTTATCTTTTAAATATACTTATAGTTTAAATTAATTAATATTTTTAGGGTTTAGGTTAAATATAGTATAAATAAATTTTAAATTATAAATATAATTTAAATTTTGTTTAAATATAGTTTTAAGTATAAATATAGTTTAAATTAATTTATAGTTTAAATATAGTTTAAATTAATTTATAGTTTAAATTTTGTTTAAATTTTGTTTAAATTTTGCTCCTCCTTGCAAGCTCTGTCCTAGAAGAACACCTAAAGTCGGCAACGTCAAAGGATCCATCACACGGCAGGATCCAAGACGTTTTTTGTCGTCACCCACAAAATGATGTGGTATATTCAAATTTAAATTAATTTTAGGTTTATTAATTGTTTTATTTTTGAAATAACAAAGTTTATATTCTTTTAATTCTTTCACCAAACAAAGGCTCGGGAGGAGAACCGTCCGATGGACTATGGGGACATTGAGACGTCTTTCAACCGACCGCGATTGTCCTAAGCCAAAGCTAGAGCCATCATCCACAAAGTTGTTAATCCATCATGTTAGTAAACCAGTTGGCGGAAGTGAAAACTTCAAACTAACGGCACTTGAGAAGTTTCAAGCACTTAGACATGTCTTGATTGATTACACTAAAGTTGAACCATATCTTTAGTAAGGATTGCACATAGATATATGTTATCCTATATATTTCCTTACATTTTATACTTACATTTCATGATTTTCATTGCTTGATTAATTGTAGGGAATTCAAGAGTCATGTGAAGCGTCAACTAAAGAGCCGTTCATAGACATCCTCCGAAATTGATAGAAAGGTCCATAGAGAATTCCTGGGTTGGTTTACGAGGAGAATAATAAATGACCGCAACCTGCACTCACCAGAATTCATAGCTTTCGCATTTGGCCTACTGACCATGCCAAAATATTTACGGCATACACTGTTAATGGTTTCAAGTTTTGCACCGTTTGACGAGATTAGGGATTGCTAACCAAAAACTCAGGTGTTTTTGGCATGTTTGGGACTAGAAGTTATGCCAGCAGCAGTGATGGGAACATACATTTTGGTGACGTCCAGTTTTATGGAAAGCTGCTTGATGTGGTCAAAATAAATTACCAAGGTCATTTCACCATGACGCTATTCAAGTGTTTGTGGGCGAATATGACAACGTCCTGGGGACTTATGACTGACAACTTAGGCATCACATCAGTGAACTTCTCCTGGCCTATTCACACTAGTCAGTCTGAAGATGATGAGCCATATATTCTTGCCTCAAAGGCACATCAGGTTTATTATGTCACTAATGAGAGGCACAGGGATTGGAATATGGTGGGCACAGAGACCTTTATGATATGTGTGACACCCGTCCTTAATACGCCTTTATGCGCCTTTATCTATCAGAGTTATAGCACACAAGCATTGAAATGATTTTGACAACTTAATTACGGAATAAAAACTTTCTTAAAATAACTTAGTTTGAAAACTCAAGGATCAATTTATTGCGATTCGACTCTATCCCATCGAGAAACTTAATACAATAATTCCAAAATAAACAAATGATAAACAATAACTACAGTCCAACTACTTATATTATCCCAAAATACTCCTTATGATGTATCCTTTACAGCTGCATCTTTCCTCTTGACCCCGATCCACTGCCTGTCTCTTTCATGTGATCTAGAGTTCAAATGAATGAACCCAATGGGTAGCAGTTAATCTCATATGCAAGTATGAAATATAAACAACAATACAATACATGTTAAGCATATAATAATTTACAGTAAATAAGTCGACCCAAAACCGCAGTTATCGGCCAAGGACGGAAGCCCTATGAGACACGCAACCTCAATCCATAGCTAGAATACACACATGAAAATTATCTAGCAACCATGATCAGTCATACATGAATACATACATACAAGCTAACAAGATAATGGTTACCCACCTCAAACTTGAATCCTTAATCCGGTCGGCTTTGCTGGGATCAGTAAAGGTGTCAAAGTATGCCTATAAACGTTTATCATTGTCATTAATCACTTTTGGCGTCACAATATACCCTACTACGTGACTTATTAATAATACCCGTTTTAATAAATAATAATAATAATTATTATTATTTACTTTCTTTCCTAATAATAATGATAATATCTATTTATTATTTTTTTCTTTGCAATTATTTCTCCAGGTTGAGGGGTTCTGGGATAGGAATGCTAAGATGGGGTGTTGGGATCTGGGATAGGGTGCTAAGGTCCGGGTAGTGTCGCCGGAATGGGGTGCTGAGGTCCGGGGTAGTGTCGTTGGGATGGGGTGCCGAGGTCTCGGGTAGTGTTGCTAGGATGGGGTATTGAGGTCTTGGGTAGTGTTGCTGGGATGGGTTGCTGAGGTGTAGCAGCGATTCTGATTTTATAACATATAACAACGACTTCCCCCATTCCTTTTCCTTCCATGATCACAGAAATATCAACATATATAAATGACAGTCAAGTTTTATTCTTTCTTATACAGCGTAATGATGCATTTATATAAACTTATGGCTACAACTTTCTCATTCCTTTTTCCCAAAGTAGCAACGCACATATATATATATATATATATATTGATACAATGACTTTTCCTCTCCCTTGTTTTCATACATTCTTCAATATATATATGGGATAAAGGTCTTAAATGCCATAGAAGTTTTTGAAGAACCGACTGAACCCAAGAGGGGGGTGAATTGGGTGAAGATTAAAAACTTGAAACTTTGAAAATCTTTTCGCATCTTTTAAATCAACAGTTAGATATTCGAATAAGCATATACTGGAAATATAAGAGATAAGGGAAGAGAATATGCAAACTGTGATTTACTCTGGTTCGGCCCAATCCTTGACCTACGTCCAGTCCCCAAGCTCCACTTGAGATTTTCAATCCACTATCCTCTTGTTTAACTGGGCACAAGAGAAGCCTATAAAAATGCACAAGTTCACTCGGGCACTTGTGAAGCCAAATCTCTCACCGAGATATACCTTTCAATCAGTTACACACTTTGTACTCGAAGTTATCATCTCACTAGGATAAACTCCCCCTTACAAGTTGTAAACTGATAACCCCAATCTCCAAGTCCCACGACTTGAGATCTTACAATGATTTAATAATCAGAAATGTTCTCCCCAGAAGAGAAGATGAATAAACACTGAAGTACAATACAAATCATTTCACTCTCTAGTTTAAACTATATAAACATTGAGACACACAGTGTATGAACTATCGACGGTGAAGTAGTAAAATCATTTCGTTGGCTTCGTGAATTCATTCATCAATCGTCACTTCTTCTGGTTTGAGTCTTCGCAATTTATAGGTTATTGTGTTTCGACCGTTGCGAGCATTCAAATGTTGGAGATCAATTGGAAGTAGCCATTGAAGCTTTTGTTGCTTTTTGCCCATTGAGCTCTAATCCAACTTTAATGATAAAATGTTTATCGTTGACTTCGTTAATTCTCCATCTTGAGTGTTGTATTTATGGCCGTTGTAAAGATTCAAGCTTTTTGTTGGAATGTTCAAACTATCCGTTAGACTCAGAAGATTTCCTCTGACGTAGCATTTAATGCTTCTGACACAACGAATTGCTTTATGCTAATTTGTTGTTAATCCATGATCTAATCATATGAAACTCATTAGCAAACTGATTAAAAGAAATTAGCAATGTTAATGAGTAATAATATGAAGAAGTAAATTCACACCGAATGATTTAATAATTACGAAGTCAGAGATTTCAAAACAGGGGTGACCTTCTCGAGCATGATCAAGTTGTGTGCTTGGGCATAAGGCATAAAAGAATATTTTCAAAGAATGAGTCACCCGAAAGCTCAAGCAAGAAGCCAAGTTTTCTCAAGCAAGTTACTTTTGAAAAACAATTACTATCGTTGATGCTCGAGTAGGCACAAACTTGAGCCAGAGGCATGCTCGGGCAACTCACCCAGAGGCATGCTCGGGCAAGCATCGTTGGAGCTTCAGGAAGGTGTTATGTATCGTTGTTGCTCGAGTAGGAAATAACCCATGCTCGAGCAAGGATATTGCATGTGCTCAAGCAAGCCATGAGAGCATGCTCGGGCAAAGGCTAGGCAGAGGCGAGAAGATGTGTTAAATGACTCTGCTTGAGCAACCACTTACCTCCATGCTCGGGCATGCTCTTTTACCTTGTTGTTTCTTTGTTTAGAATGCTGGTGCTCGAGCATGCCAAATTTCCTGCTCGAGCAAGACGCCAATTTGCTCACTATGCCATTACTCGATGATGCTCGGGCAGCCACAACTATCGTGCTCGAGCATGTCTTTTTAACTTGGAGAATTTTTCCTTGAGTTTGATATTGCTCGAGCATTCAAAATGCTCTGCTCGAGCAACACTATCTAAGAGCACATTTTGCCATTGCCACGATGGTGCTCGAGCAAGCTGATATACCTTACTCGGGCAAGACTATTTTGCTTGGTGTTTTTCCTTTTACCCCGATGTTGCTCGAGCATAACTCTCCAATTTGCACTTCTTCGCTTTGAGGCTTCTGATCATGCGTGAATAAGCAATCAACTTCCAGAATGTAGAGACTTTCAAGAAACAAGAATACTGGCAGCACAATAGTCAATTTCCAGTGAGCATAGCTTCTTCGATATAGCTTCAATTTTGGCAAACCACCAATGCTCACAAACCTCTTCAAGTCTTCTTTCCAATGCAAGAAGAATCAGCTCAAACTCATTGTACTTTGTCTGTTATCATCAGATGATTGGAGGTTGTTCTTGATCAGCGTTTTTTTGCAGCATCCTGAATTGACTATCAACTTAAAAACATCATATCTCCTTCAATTGATCTTCATTTTTCATGATCTTGATGTTTTTGGAAAGGTATGTGAGTCTAGTTTCAAATGGCACTAATTTCCGCTCATTTGGATTTGTCGTTTGTGAGATGCACTCAAAATACCGAAGCTTGATCTGGTTTGTGACGTTGATTTTTGTTGCAACTTCCAAAACTAATAACTCTCTCATCTGAACTCCTTTGGGCTTGAATTTTTTTTTATCAAAATGACTTATTAGGGTCTGGTTTGTGACGTTGACATTTGTCGTTTGTGAGATACACTCAAAATACCGAAGCTTGGTCTAGTTTGTGACGTTGATTTTTGTTGTAACTTCCAAAACTAATAACTCTCTCGTCGAACTCCTTTGGGCTTGAATTTTTTTATCAAAATGACGTATTGGGAGTCTAGTTTCATACAAAATTGGTTTAACCTCAATCAGACTTTTGGTTTGAGAGATATCATCGAATTACTAGAGGTCACCTGAAACAGAGCTGAACAGAGTAGCTGAAACACGTTGTTGCTCGAGCAAGCACATGTCTCTTGCTCGAGCATGACCATTTTGAAGAACAATTCCTTGATAACCTTAAGCAATAGACTACACTAAGTGAAGGAGCAGCAAAGGCAGCCGTCTCCTATCCTGTAAAATCATGGGTAAGGGCATATCTTAGTTGTAGACCTTTGTCCTAGATTGTTGATAACAATCTCAGTGAGAGCTTCAATGCTTGGGTAAATGACTTTAGGTATTTGCCCATAATTAGGATGATTGAGGGGATGAGAGTAAAGTTGATGACCAAATGGGCAGAGTCAGAAAAAAATGTTTCTAGGTAGAAGGGAAATTTTAGTCCCAAGTGCATAGCTTTCTTTGAGGACAACAAGAAGTTGTCGATGAGATGTCGAGTTTACTTCAACGGTGATGGTGGATATGAAGTAACTGAAGGTGATACTACCTTCATAACTGAAAAGCGGTGCTCATGTAGGGTATGGGACTTGATTGGTATCCTTGTCAATATGCAATTTGTGCCCTATATCATGCCAAAGTAGACCCAGTAACACAGATATCTAGGTTTTACCATAGGGATACATACATTGTCAGCTATAGAACTAAGTTCCAACTTGTTAGGGGGAGGATATTTTGGGGAAATCATCCATTTCAACCTATGGAACCCCCACCGTGACAATAATGCCTGGCAAACCAACTAAGAGGAGAATTAGGACGGAAGAAGGTGCTAGGAGAAGAAGAATGCTGGCTGAACCACAAGAGACACAACAAGGTCTCAAAACCACTCTTGATTTGCCAACACCACGTCCTGAAAAGGCAACAAAAAAGGGGAGTGCTTCAAAGTGTACTTTATGTCATCATGCGTGACACAATAGAGCTACTTATAAAGATGTGAGTCTCATATGAACGCTTGTTACTCAGACTTTAAAAATTGATTTTTTACTTTTTTGATTTCCTTATTGCAGCTACCAACTACAGGTGCAAAATGAAAGAAGTGAACTAATATAGACTCTCAAGCCACTCTAGACACACAATCGTCACAGCTCAGCTCTGCTCAGTCATCTGTCACACCAAGACCTCGTGGTGGACGAGCTTTCTACAAGAGTAGAGTTGTGACTGGAATGGGAGTCCAAATTGCTGAAGACTCTGGGAGGACTGTATACAATGTATGTACTACTATTTATCTTCAATTTATCTGTTGTTTTACAGTTATCTGTGTATTTAGGCATCCTGAGTAATGGTTCTGTGTATGTACTACTATTTATCTTCAATTTATCTGTTGTTTTACTATTTATCCTGAGTAATGATTCTATGTATGTACTACTATTTCTCTTCAATTTATCTGCTGTTTTACTATTTATCCTGAGTAATTAGACATCTTGAGTAATGGTTCTGTGTATGTACTACTATTTATCTTCAATTTATCTGCTGTTTTATTATTTATCCTGAGTAATGGTTCTGTAGTATCACTGAATGTAGATTTGAGTTCTGTTTTTTGCATCACTGTATGTATAATCATTGTAGTTCATGTTTTTCATGTTGTTATTCATTGTTGTTGTTGTTGTTGTTGGGGCCTTAAGTTATTTGTGCTCTGAAATCATTGTAGTTCCTATTTTTCACTGTTGTTGTTGCTCACTGTTGTTATTATTAGGGCCTTAAGTTATTTGTGCCCTTAAATCATTGTAGTTCCTGTTTATCTTCAACTATTTGTGCTCTTAAGTTATGTTTCATCTATTTTTGTAGCCTGGAATGCAATCTAGAAGTGTCATTCATAAGGGTACCTCAGTTGACGCAATGCAACATGATGAACACATGGAGACTACATTCCCCATCCCTAATAATCAGACTATGCGAATGACATGTAGCATGTGTAGGTCGAGTACTGAGCATGGTTATCGGAGTGTCAAAATACATGGAGATGGTTCCACACAACCTACCCCATCTAATCTCCCTGTCACACTGTCGGGACTCATGTGGTGAGGAGCACTGGCGATGCCAACATCTCGGCTTCTAGCACATAGGGACCAGACCATCATAGCGTCAACCAGGAAGAAATTTCCAGCTACAATAGGCAAGGGAAGGGGTTGACACTAACTGCTTTAGACAAGTGTTTTTTGTAAATGGTTGTAATGGTCAGCCTAGTCTTTTGGTTTTGTAGACAAGTATGGCTGTAATGTGTGTTGTAATTGGCTACCAAGTCTATTAGTTGTAATGGTCTGCCACATTTCTGGTTTTGTACTCCTTGTCTAGTTATATGGCTACCAACTATTACTTTTTTGGTTGTAATTGTCATGTGGTTGTCTAGATCTGGTTAAATCATCCAAGACATTGTCACTGTCATGTATTGACTCCCAACTATTATGTATTTATTTAGGTTGGCATTCTCATGTGCTTGTTCATGTTTTGGCCACTGTCCACTGTATTATGTTCAGGTGTTGGCCAATTTATCAGTATTTGGTTCATGTTTTGGCCACTTTAGGTTCATGTATTGGCCATTGGTTCATTGTATTTGTAAACAAATGATATTGGTTATCAATTTGCAGGTTGTTTACTTTATGGAGATGCCTATTTTCAGGTTTTCTTTCCATTTACCTTCATCAACCAATAACACAATTACGCTGATGTAATAAACCTTTGGGATCCAACTAATTCATTTTCACGCTGATGTACTCAATCTTTGGGATGCAACTGATTCATTTATCCGCTGGTGTAATTAATCTTTTGGATGTAACTTACATTAAACATGACCAAGAATGAGTTACATTAAACACAAGCTGATGTAATAATTTTATCCGATGCAATTTAGCTAATGTACTTTATTTTACCTATGTAAATTACAATCTTTACACACACATTATGTATTCTGATTTAATTTACACACACAATCTCTACCATCTTTACACAAACACATATATCAGCCATCAACACAGTAAATGAGTTGTCATAAAAGAGGACCATTAACTTCATATATTTGGGATGCAACTTACATTCAATATAGGATTACAAGTACCTAACTTACATTAAACACATTTTAACACAAAATGTAAATAGCAATCAACACCTAAGTGAATACCAAGCCACAAATCGCTAGTCCCAGTCTACCTTAAACCTTCTTCAATCTGCTGTCAACCTTCTCCATACTCAAATAGATGTCAGAAATTTTTTCTTCAACATTTACATCTACTATATTATCAATTCCTCTCCTCTGCATCACATTGCATCGTCATATCTATCCATATGGCCAACAAGCTCGTTAATCACCTGAGATGGCCTTGCACCCATTTCACCATCATGCCATTGCAAGAAGCCACACCCAATGCCCTACAGCATTAGCAGCCATTATCACCATCGTCAGCCATTAGTGATGAAATTTAACTAACATCCATGAACTAAATAAACACTAACATACCTTTTGATAGTTTCGACAGCCAAAGAATCTTCGCCCTAGGTTTTTCTCGGTTGACGACGTACACAGAGGAGCCACCATTCCACAGTGTCAGATCCTCGCCTATCCCTCATATTGCAATTGTCGACCTCCTCGTCTTAACCGCGCCACCCTCCGCTGGCTCCCATTCATGGAACTTGCCAAAGAATCACCCATGGTTTCACAGATTGGTTCGATTTTTCCTAAGCTTTTGTTTCCCATCTTCCTCTAATGACCAGCTTTTAACGTGCAAATCGACCAAGGAGAGCAGGAGATGATGTGTCAACCAAATGTCCAATTTCAATCCTATGTGGCCTTCCATTAGACGCTAAGTGTCCAATTAACATTCCATGTGGCAACTCCATCACGGTAGGGGCATTTTTGCTACGATTTTAATACTTCCAGGGCAAATAAGAGACAAAAAAAATTTCCATCTTACCAGTACTTCAGAGTGAAAACTTCCATGGCATTTAAGACCCTTATCCCTATATATACACACACACATAGGTAGCAGCAGATATATTTAGCTTGATGGCTTACCTTGTTAGTCTTTCAAATATGCCAAAGCTTGCTGCTTCTCAACTCCACACCAACCTCTGTTTTCTGGATCAAGAACAAAGCAACCAATGCTTGACCCCTTTCTCTCACCCTCCAGTTCACACTCTTGACTTTTTTCCCTCTTGTTCTCTCTCACTTTCACTCTCAAATTTGCTCTAGTTTTCATAAGCTAACAAGAGTGATTTGAGTCAAGCAGCATAGCTTATATAAGGACCAAAGGGTTCCGTCTGAGAGAAAATATCCAGAGGTAAATGGTGCTGAATTCAAAATGTATGGTGAGAGTCTAAAGAAGTGTAGCTCATCTGATCTTGCGTGACTCGTGAAACATGCTGTGCTCTCTGCTGCTTTTACCTGTTTCCTTTTAATAGATATTAGAGGAGTAGGAATATATATATATATTCTACTGCCTTCTCCACTTCACGTGTTGGGTTGAAGAGAATTAAATATTGAAGGAATATGGGCTTCTTACTCTCAGCATATATATGTATTTCATGATACTAACGTGTTGGGCTGAGCATGGGAAAATAAATTGAGTATATGAGCTATAAGTATTTAATCCAATGAACTGCTTATTTAATTGCAATATTGAATAAATATTATATAAGGCCTCAAAATAAATCTTTAATTCCATTAAGGATTTTCCTTACTCAATTAACTTCTCTAGCCCATAAAATACCATTTACGAATATTCTTTAACTATTTGTCCTTAATTTATAGGAAAATTTGTCTTAAGTTCCGACATAATTTAAACATTTATCCAGGCTAAATTTCTCATAATTAATTCCACCATAATATTTCTATATTCTCAAAATATTATTTCATAATCTTCTCAAATTCTCAAGGTCTAAAATAATTTTAATAATTATTTTAAGTTTTTTCCTCATAATAAGTTTAAGGCTTTTAGACTCTACTGGCTAGAAGCCTTCTTATCACAGTTTTATTTCCAACGTTCTGGTCCAAAAATTTGGAATGTTACAATATGGACGATGGTGATAATGTCGCCTACGAGAGTGACTCGTTCCAGCCCGCCAATTTTGAAAACTTCTTCCCAATTTCGAAAACTTCTTCCCAAAAAAACCATAATCGCAACCGCTACTAAAGAAAAGCGCTACAACAAAAATTATCACAACTGCTACAAGTGTTACAAAGATATCAATATAAATACCTCCACCACACCTCATTTTATATATTTCAATTTCGTCTATCACACAAGTTTTCTTTCGGTTTTTCTCATCTTTCTACATTTTCTCAATGAGGTTAAGGGTTTGAAGATGGTAAGTGCTATTAAACCGAATCAAATATGACGATCATCGTAATATTTCTTTTTACTTCTAACTTTGAGATACTATTTTTTTTTAATTCACAAATTTATGAATTTTTTTTTCAACTTTCCATTCACTTTCACATGAGAATTAAATGAAATCATAATTAGTTGTTATTATACCTACACACTCGATTTTTCTACACCTATATAATAGCCATGTATAAATAAATATCATATTTTAATATTAATTATTTTTATTAAAAATATAAATCATTTATATTACAATTATTAGTTAATTAATAAAATAATCCAAAATCGCTTTTTTATTTTCTAAAAAAAAAATTTTATTACTTCGTAGCGGTTGCACGACCATTACAAAATCTAACAAAAAATTTATCCATCATTTTGTAGCGGTTAAAAATCACTACACGTTGGAAACAAATTTTAAAATGACGGCAAAAAAAAAAAAACTTTCCTAAAAAAATGGCCGAATTTTTGTAGCGGTTATATAACCGCTATACTATAATTTGAAACTTTGGCACCTCTTTTAAAATTTCATCAAATTTTGTATCGGTTACTAGAATTGATACAAATTGTTTCCACTATTTCTTAAAAAATTGATGATATATTTAGTAGTGGTTAGTGGTTTGCTAACCTTTACAAATGCTTCACACACGACATTATCTCATCCTCATATAGTAGCGGTAGTGTGAAACTCGCTACGTTTCAAGAGCAATTAAGGTATATGTAGTAGCGGGTCAAAATAACTGCTGTAAAACAGCTTGCAACGATTTTTTATAGCGGTTTATTAACGACTTTTAATATGGTTGTAACAGTTAAAACCACTACAAATATGTCATTTTAATCGTCGCTACAAATAAGCAATTTTAACTGCTAGAAATGATCTTTTTTTTTTTTTGTAGTGTTAAAATAATATTAGCTTGGGCTTCATACTAATAAAAACAAACGAGTAAATATAATAATAATACGTCCACCATTTAAATATATGCCCAGCAAATAATGATATGAAATTTTTTTAATAATTATATAATCAGATTATATAGATAATGCATAGTAGTCATGGACTTTTACTAGCCATCGTCCAAACCCAATTCTTCATGCTCCACATGTCCCTCTCAATCTTCTAAGCTTATCTGAATCTCATCGTAATTACCTATCTCGTATAAAAGATAGGTGACATCTACTCTTGGAAAATGGTCTTGGGCCTCACGGACTCTTATGATTAGGGCTCCATTTTCTGTAGAAAATTTGTACCCGAAAAAAAAAAAACAACAACCTATATCCAACTATCCATTAACAATAGGGGGAAAACAAACTATATAATTACCCTTCGTTCAAGTAAACAATTTTATACAATTTACGAATTTAATTGTTTAGTTAATTTTAGCTCAATATTTTTCTATTAGAAGCAATCATTTTCGAAATACTATTGAGCACTAAATATAATGTAGACATCTCTCTTGGTGGAAATTGTTTAATTAGTTAGGAATCAAATTTCTAACAATTAAAATAAATTTTGATAGAATATAATGACGTTGTACAATCTATATAGCACACCCCATCAAGTGGCATAAGGCCTTGTTGTTGTCATTGTAAAATAAATTTTAGAAATTACTATCCTCAAACTTAAGGGTTAAAAGATACATTTATCTTATTTAGTTATACACACACATACATCTTTATATTAATATTTGAAAGACCTGGCTATCACCCAAGAGGGGGGTGAATTGGGAGTCTAATTAAAAACTTGATACTTTGAAAATCTTTTGTGTTTTCTAAATCAACAATTAGATATTCAAATAAACATATACTAGAAATATAAGAGATAAGGGAAGAGAATATGCAAACTGTGATTTATACTGGTTCGGCTAATCCTTGACCTACATCCAGTCCCCAAGCTCCACTTGAGATTTTCAATTCACTATTTTCTTTCAACTTGATTACATGTTATGTACTTGAAGTAATCCTCTCACTAGGATTCACTGCTCCTTACAAATTGTAATCAATACACCCACTTGATTACACACTCTGTACTCGAAGTAATTCTCTCACTAGGACTCACCCCTTTTACAAGCTGTAATCAATATAATGGGTTTCCCACTCAAGATCACCCAATCTTGAGTAACTCTCAGATAGTATGGTAGGATGTTTACAATAAATCTTCTCTTTTAGAAGTGAATGAATAAACACTAAAGTACAATAGAAATCATCTCACTCTCTATGATAAACTATGTAAACATTTGAAAACAGAGTAAATAATATGAAGATCAGAGTATGAGCATTTTGAAGATGTAGGCTTGTGTCTTGCTCCTTCTGTCTTGAATCTGTCTTGTTTTATAGATAGTTGCAATTTATGATCGCTGAGAAGATTTAATGGCTATTGGATAAAGAAATATAGCTGTTAGACTCAGATGGAACTAGCTGTTAGAACTTCGTTTTCTGAACCAACTATGACATCAGCATTTACTTTATCCTTGATCTTCATTTTAACAACCCTTGATCATCTGAAACATGTACACAAATGATATAAATAATGTTAAGAAGCATTATAAGTCATTTGGGTAATCGTCTGGATGTTTATCAAAAGAATCAAGATTTCTGAAACGGTGATTTTCTGAAGTAGAGGTGTAAACTCGAGTTTGCATTTGAAAACTCGAGTTTGGATGATGTTCTAACATTCACTACTCTCTGTCTGATGGAAACTCGAGTTTCCAACTTAATAACTCAAGTTTGGTTTTCTCCCAAAACAAAAGTTTGCTCTCTACCTTTGATAAACTCGAGTTTTGATTTACAAACTCGAGTTTGAAAGTTGTTCTGCCCTTGGTTGCTCTCTAACTTGGTTTGGCTCAAGTTTGGACTCGTTGAGCGTTTTTGCAACTTCTTGAACTGGGCCGTTAACTTTCAAAGGCCATATCTCCTGGTCTGAACTCGTTTTGGTTGGTTCAAATCTTGATGGAAAGCCCTTTGAGTCTACTTTCATATTCCATCAATTTCAGCTCAACCCAATTTTTGGTTTGTGAGTTACACTCAAAAAATCAAAGCTTTGTCTGCTGTGTGGTGTGAATTTCACTGTCAACTTCCACAATTGATAGCTCCTTGACCTGAACTCCTTTAGACTTGGATTTTATATCAAACTGACGCATTGGAAGTCTATTTTCATATGCCACTGGTTTCACCTCAATCAGATCTCTAGTTTGGGAGATATCATCAAATTATCGAGACCTCACCCAAGTTTATGATGGGTGACTCGAGTTTTGTGTCCCAAACTCGAGTTTTGTGTCCTTAAGTCGAGTTTTCTCCTATCCGGGAAGCAAATCACTGCAGTAAGGTAGTAAACTTTAAACTTAATGACTCGACTTTCCTCATCCTGAACCTCATATTTGTTTGTTTTAACTTCGAATTGAGCCATTCTAACTTCCATATGATCTTGGATACTTTTAGTATCAATCTAGAAACTTGAATAATGATATCTTCATTCCATTCAACAAGTTCTTCCTTCTTTAATCTCCCATCTTGATCATTCTTCATAATCCAACTCTTTCTTTCTTTTCTTCTCTTGATCATTCTCTCGTCATTCAACTTAGACTCATCATTCTCAACAAGTTCTACCTTCTTCAAAATCCTCTCTTCTTTTGGATTATCCCCCAAAATCCTTTGATAAGTTCTTGCTTCATTGACATTCTAATATTCGCATTATATTGTGTGCAAGAACTTCTTTCTTCAATTTATTTTTTTGATCATTCTTCAATATTGAACTTCACATCTACATTAAATATAAGACTTAGTCAAAGTAGAAGATAAATGTAGTATGCAAACTTTTTGCTTTTAATAATGGCATCTATATTAGACATCATCAAAACTAATCATATCTAACAATATTTAATAAATCATTACTTATTTCATATTTAAAAAAGCCTCCCCCCATTGACCAGAGAGCTACAGAACATGAGAGGCTAGTTATAAATGGGACAACACATAATTAAATTTTACTATATAAAGGTCAATTAATAATTGTCCAAGACTTAATTAATTAGGAATTAGATGTTTAAGGATCATTTAGAGCCAACAAAAACCTAAAAAGAAAAATATGGAGGTTGGGCAACGTAAGAAAGAGGCCACCTCAATGAACCCTTTCACATGAAGGCCAATGCAGTTAGTATAAAACATACTATTAAAATCCTACCCGGTCACCTAACTAGTGTGATCAAAAGTTTGGGATAAATTAGTCAAGTTGGATTTTATGTTTTTAAATCATATTACTGAGAATTAAATGACATATGGTTGTGACTAAGGTTGTCAAATTCATGAGTTTAAGCAAACTCGTGATGATGACGAAACTCGTATTGTGGACTCGAATCGTAATTTTGTAAGAGTTTGCTTTTATCATAAAATAGATATTAACAGTGTATAATTGAATAATTAAAATATAAAAATGACAACAATTTGATTTAAATATATTTTAAATCCAAATAATTGAAATTAAATATATTAACATTTATAATTTATTATATTTAATAGAGAAATTTTTATAAAATTCATATGTAAAGTAGTTGAGGATGACAAAATTGAAAAAATTAATACAATTTTATAAGTTAGAAACGTAAAACGGTAAATTCGATGTGTAAACTCGTGACTTTAACGAGTTTACATGAGAGACAATTTACTAGAAACTCGACTTCGATTTGGTAAGGTAGAAACGTAAAAACGGTAAACTCGGAGAGTTAACTTACTAGTTTGACAATAATGTTGTGACTTAAAAAATAGCATTAATTTAGATATGTGTTTTAGTAACTCCGTTTTGGGGGATTATGTTTTTTATAGTATGGATCACACTCGTAATTA
This sequence comes from Acacia acuminata, assembly GCA_019022655.1. Lineage (NCBI taxonomy): Eukaryota > Viridiplantae > Streptophyta > Magnoliopsida > Fabales > Fabaceae > Acacia > Acacia acuminata. Next base: position 631,587 of record JAFJYI010000304.1, on the reverse strand, counting down.
TATGGTATATACATGAACATTCCATCTATTTGTAAATTAAAGCATTTTAATTTTGATATTATTCTTTTAGGGTTATATTTTAAATTTTTTTACATTTTAATTAAATTATATTATTTTAATCATGATTGGGTTAATACTAATGCAACCACGATTAGATCACTAATCCTTAAACCATTTTTCCCCGGAGATCAGCCTTCAACCATTGCCTCCACCAAATTCAATATGACTTTCAACCGTACCTTGGTATTAAACATACTCAATGTATTAAACGGCAATCATTATGCGTTAAATTTGGAAATTTCCATCTGCAATAATTCAAGGCTCCATTGAGGATCATTCAGAGAAATTAATTCATACTCTAAAAAAATTCCAAAAATAAAATATTTTATTAATTTGTATGTATAAATAAAGAAAAATATATATTAATCATTTGCTTACAATTTACTTCAAATTAACAAAAGGATGCAACGAAATTGTACCGAGTTTTGTTCTTTACAATTATTTGGAAATTACATTACAATAATATAAACTCATATAACAGTACCAATAACTGATTTACTGTATAAAGAGAATATATGTACATAATGGGCCATGCAAAAGGGATCCAATTCCTAGGACTTAGCGAATGCGCGATATCCAAAGGTGAGAACAAAAACAGTGGCGGGGTTGCGCTTAGTAGCGCAATGGTTGCCACGCCAGCTCCTAGAGCTGGCTTTCCCCATGTTGCGGGCTCGATCCCGCCCCTCCCCTTTCCCGTTCCCTTTCCCCTCTCCAATATCCCAAAAAAAAAAAAAAATAGTGGCAATGTGAACGCAACCATGATACTTATCATCTCTTAACACACACACACATATATATTCCTACTGATATTTTGAAGATTTTTCTGTTGCACATTAATAAAGTCTGAACTGTTTTTCTTTATCCTATTTCTAAAAAGAGAGAATATAGTTCCAATGAGGTCAATAATAACAAATAGTAGTGGTTAGGGAAACAAATAGCAGTATGGTGTGTTAATTCGATGCTCTGATACACACACACACATAAATTCATGACTAATTAATTTATGAATAAAAACGAAATTTTGATTTTCAAATAAAAATACTTTTTCGCAACATACAAATATGCAGTTTATACTTTTTGAGAGTATTATTACTTATTACTGTAAAAAGGGAAGGAAAAAACCAATGAAAGACGTTTACCTATTTAAAAGCTCAAGACAGGAGATAAGTAGTATTAATATATATATATACACACACACACATATATATATATATTTATTTATTTATTTATTGTGTACTTCTAATACTACTACTGAAAAAGACATTTTATCACAATTATTTTCGATTATTTATCACAGTTTTGAACCTTTATTAATTGTGGCGATATATATTCTTGGCACAAATACTTAACAATTCTGAATTATAATATATTTAGTAATATATATAATTGTTCTAATACAACACATGTTTTGTACTAAGGCTGGGTGAGATCATAATGTACGTAATGTTAGGATAATACATAAGGGGCTCATATAGTTAACCTTTACATATTTTGTAATGCTAGTATAATGCATAACGGCCTCACATAAATAACTATTATATATTTAGTAACATATATAACGATTTTTATAAAATATCTGTTAACAGTTAAATATTCAAGAAACATACATAATGGCCATGAAAAGGATCCAATTCCTAGGACTTAGCGAATGCGCGATATCCAAAGGTGAGAACAAAAATAGTGGCAATGTGAATGGAACCCATATCTATGGATATATATATATGTGAAAAGTCATATCCCATTTAATAGAATATTAAAATGACAACATATTCTTATCATCTTTTAAGACCATTTTTAAAGTACCTTTTGATATATATATATATATATATATATATATATATATAAGATTTTTCTGTTGCACATTGATTCATCTTTATCCTATTTTATTCACTCTTGATCTTTATCATATTTTACCCTTTCTAACCCGATTTATTCTTAGTTGGTGTTTGGATTAACTTAGTTTATGTTTATCATATATTTACTGATAAAATAATATTTGCCACTCATATTGGATTAATTAGAGATTTATTTTGAAAAAATAAAACAACATTTAAATTAACTAAAAATTAAAGTGGATTCTATAAGAAAGATAGAATATCGTTCCAATGTGGTCAATAACAACAAATAGTAGTGGTTGGGGGAAGATAGCAGTGTGGTGTGTAAATTCGATGCTCTAGAACTTTTTTTTTCAAAAAAAAAAAAAGTTAACATTTATTGGCATTAAAAAAAAAAAAAGGTTAACACTTCTTGGCATTGATTCTTTTTTTTTTTTTTTTTTTTTTTCCAATTCTGATATATATAGTACGCTCACAAATTCATGACTAATTAATTTATGAATTAAAACGAACTTTGATTTTCATATAAAAATACTTTTTCGCAACATACAAATATGCAAATTATACTTTCTGAGAGTGTTATTACTTATTACTGCAAAAAGGAAAGAAGAAACCAATTAAAGGAAGGCGTTTACCTATTTAAAAACTCAAGATAAGTAGTGTAAAAATAAAATAAAAAATTGTGTACTTTTAATACTACTACTACTACGTACAAAAGAAGACCTTTCACCACCGTTATTTTCGATTGTGTATCATAGTTTTGAACCGTTACATATTGTGGCACTATATATTCTTGGCACAAATACTTAACAGTTCTGAACCATGATGTATTTAGTAACATATATAATGGTTCTTGTTCTGTTCTGGGAACATGACTGATTGGACTTGACAAGGAGCCAAGCCTAGGGCCTACGTACCTAATGAGTGGGATCAAAGTCTACGTAGTTCGAGACACACGGTGGCGTTAGCCAGAGGGGTGGGGTGTGTGCTCTGTGTTGCAGCAAGTAAATAGGGCATAAGTTAGAACGTGTGCACCTGGTTAATTGGCCTCTGTATTTATAGAGGCTGTTGTGGAAAATGTCGTGGTTGTGTCTGATCTCCAGGGCGAATATCTAAGGGAGCATATCACGTAGACATAGTTCGGATATTCCCCTCATGCTGATAGATAGGATCCGCTATAATATAGGATCTTCCTATATTATAGGTATGCTGCAATCTTGGATACGTCCTTAGTTGGGCCATCTCGGTATTGGGCCTTAGTACAAGTCCGTAACAGTTGTCCCCCAGCTCGGTAGGTCAAGCTTCTGAGCTGCCAAGATGTATTTTGCCCCCAATCGGATTTATTGGCCGAACTCTGTTATCTGTCTGGGAGTCCGAGACAGGGCCTCTAGGATACGAGGTAACGTTTCCGAGCCCGCTTGTCCGAGGCAATTGTCATGGAACATGTTCATCCGAGGTCGAGATGTACTTCGCTTGTCGAGGCGGTCCTGGGCGTCAATGGCCTCGGGTTCCTTCGGCATAGAGGACTTTCAATATTCGTCATCATTGCCGTCTGACACCTGGCAACTTAGTATTGGCGAAGGCCTACAACCGCCGTGCCTCTGTATTTAATGCTCCCTTTACGTGCAGTACGCCACCTCCTTAGTCTGAGTGAAAAGACGCTCTTGCCCCCGACGCTTCGGCAACCCACAAGTCTATAGGTTCATATTTCCCTCCATTTTCTTCACTTTGCTGCTTCTGCTATCACTCCCTGGCTTTTCTATTCTCTGCCATTTTCACCATTCTCTGCAGTCACCTACTCCGGCGCTATCACAGCTTTGTTTGCTGCCCACTCATTCTCCATTACTTCAGTTATATCCCCATCTCCTACTTCTTGGCTAGTGTAAATTACAGGTTTTCGTTTGTTTTACCGATTAATTTACGTTGTCACGATTTTCTAGGTAGACTTCCCTCATAGCTTCTGAATCAGTTTCTAAGATCAAACCTCCTTTCTGTCATGCCTTGTAACCCCGACATACCTTTGCCCATCCTTCCCCTTATTTCTCCTTTTTTACACACCCTTTTGTGCCTTTCTAGGTTTCTGTTCTTTGGTGATGGATAGGAGTAATCGCTTACCCCCTTCAAACCCACCATTAACTCCTGAGGAAGAGGAAACTTTGCGTGCCCGTTTCCCCTATGCTTCCTATTGGATTCTTGGTACCGAACTTTCGGAGGAGGAGAGGTTGGCAGCCGGGCTACGGGGTGGGTCCGGCTATCGGAGCAGAACAGGGTCTGGATCTGCTGCTGCTAGGGTTCCAAGTTCGACGCCAGTTAGTGTTAGGCCACGTGTCATTCCGAGCGTTCTGCCAATCCGAGCTGGTACTGGTGCCGGGATTCACGCCGAGGCCGATGCCTGTTCAGCTCAGCCTCTTAATTTCTATGAGGCTCCTCTTCACAACAGTTTGGATGCCCATCCTCAAGGGTACCTCGGCCCCTGCGGGGATTGTCTCGCTGAAAGCTCCTTCCTCATTGCCCAGGGTGAAGATTTCCGGGCTTCCTCAATCCTTGGCTCTTGCCGTCATCTGGCTTCTTCTAATCCTTCTTCTGGCATTCTTCGTCCTTCGAGTCCGCTTGTTTTTTCGCATGCCACTATGATTCATTTACGTATTTACATTCTTGCTGATCCTAGTCTTTTTTTTTACTTTGTTTATAGGTAGATGGCTTCGGCATCCTCTCTGCTCAACACCAAATCCAAAACCGGGGAGTTGAACTTTTCTAGTCCTCCCGAGGCACTTGTTAAGAAGTATGAGTGGGTGGCGCACAAGGTCCTGAATACCCGTTCCCTGATGTCCGAGGTCGACGTAGCCTTGAAATATACCGGACTTACACGGGTGTGTCGTCGGTGCTCCCGTCTTAGGAGCCCATTTGCTCTGAGTGTGAAATAGGGCGCTCCAACTTCTTCTTCTTCTACCGTGACTATCTAACAAGGGTCGGTGTCCGCTTCCCGTTCACTGAGTTTCAGATGACGGCCTTGACACATATGAACCTTGCACCATCGCAGCTTCACCCCAATGGGTGGGCCTATCTGGTGGCGTTCGACCCTTTGTGCGCCTCCTTCCCCGTTCCCATTCCTTGTACAGCCGCCTTATTTTTCTATTTTTTTTGCCCATTTACTTCCCGCTCGTCGAAGGAAGATGAGAAGCTAAAAGGATTAACTTCCCTTCGTGGTGATCCGGATAGAAAGCTGATGACGGCCTTCTTGGATTCCTTTAAACATTTCAAGAATGCCTTCTTCAAAGTTGCGGCGAAGCCTGGCCAACAACCCTGGTTTTTAAAAGGGGTCGAGGCTCAAGACGTAGAGTGGCGGTTCCCCCTCTATTGGAATGAAGGACACCATAAAATACCCTCTATGTCGTACCAGACTACATTCGACGATGTTCTACCGAGACTGTCCCGTCCATAGAACGGCTGTCCCAGTTTGTGAAGAAATATGGCACTCAGAGTGCGGCCTTCTTTATTACCAGGGCGGGGTCTAAGCCGGTGCCTTCGGATTGTATAGTTCACCGGTTTTTTGATTCTTCTGCCTTACGTATCTGTTTATCATGTGCCATTTTATTCATGTGGCATCACGGATTCTAACTCATCGCCTTTGTCTTTGCAGCTCGAGACAAGTCGGAGCTTCCCAGCTACCTGTCCCGTGTGAATCCGACTGTGCCCGCCGCCAGCAGGGCGAGCCGGAAGCGTGCTGCCTTTGAAATCGAGGTAGATACATCCAAGGCGGCTTCCAGTTCATCAAGGGCCAAGAAGACAAAGGCCTCAAAAACGTCGGGTTCTACCCGCTCTGCTCCTGCCAGGTCATCAGCTGGGGTACTCGTCCCTAACTCTAAAGGGAAAGAAACTGTGGCATCTAGGCCCATTGTAACTCTTTCTCCTCCATCTAGGTCCGAGGCTGCTCCTCCTCCTTCCCCTCATCGGGTTTCCATCCACCTTCCCCCAGTTCAGAAACTTCCCCTTGAGTTTGCATGGGACAAGGGGGTGATAGAAGAGCTCGACGTCGCCTTTTTCCCTCCTCGCCAGCTCATGGATGGCCAAGCCCTGTCGGCTATAAATGAGACGATAGTGCATGATGCCCAAAAATTCTTGTGTAAATCCACTGGGCTACACCAGGCGTTACTCCATCTGAAGGGTAAGCATGTTCTGGCTGAGGCTGAGATTCGTCGTCTGAAGCTGGCCCAAGAGGAGGTCGAGCAAAGATGAAGACCTTGGAAGAGGAGCGCGACGTTGTCAAGGCCGCTGTGGGGAAAGCGACCGAGGAACTTCTTATCGTCAAGAAGGCGTTGGAGACGACGACCTCTGAGTGTGCCCGTCTGCAGAAGGCCATTGTTGAAAGCCTGGATGCTATGAAATCACTACAGAAGCAGCGGGTCGAACTGGCCTCCGAGGTGGACTCGACTAAAGATGCTCTTGTTGCGGAGCAGCAGGCCCATTTGGACACCACAGACTCATTGAAGGAGACGGCTCGTGAATGCTTCGAGATGGCTTTGGCACGAGATCAAGCATTTGAACCCGACCTGTGTTTAAACCTTGCCGGATATGACTACTAGGGCTTATATGAAGGACGGTGTTCTGGTTCCGCCACCTCCGATGCCCGATGATGGGTCCTTGTTCTTTGAGTATGAAGAGCTCGAGGAGCATCAAGGCGAGGAGGGTCATCATACTGAGGTCGGGCAAGGCGTTTCCGGGGATGGGCAAGGAGTTTCTGAGGCTGCTCAGTCCACCGAGATGGTGCCTTCTGACGATGCTGCTCCCCCAAGCTAGGGGCTGGAGTCCTTAGTTTTGCTTTTCTTTTTATTGAGGCATATGTGCCTGTTTGACTTTGAATTTTCTCGGCGTCTGTGCCAGTTGTATAAAATATTTGACAATTTACAGTTAATTTTATCAATTACTTGTCGTATAGTGTTTTTAGAATTCTTCACGCAGTTAGGAATTCATCGACCGCAATGTGTGCAAGTCTGGGGATTCTACCAGATTTTTAGTCTGGGAATGTGTGGCAGGGTTGTGTGTTTTTACCGCGTGGGGTGTTAACTTAACAGCGCTACCGTGGTTGGGATTGTAACCGAGATAAGGGCAAATTGCCATATGTTTAGCGATGGTGTAGAAACGCAAAACTTAAACATTTTGACCTGATCAAGGTCGGAATGACAATTCGAATGCTTAAATCGGGGCGAGCGTTGACGTGTCAATTCCGCGAAGGCCACGTATGGCAATTTCGCCGAGCTCTTATCCTAGGCTTTTCGGAGTACAACGGCCGATGTCATCCATCTAGATGTATTGTATTTGTAACCGGGTTTAGAGACCTTGGTGTAATATTTATGACCGGGTGTATAGACCTCGGTGTAATGCTTAAGCGATCAATAGTGCACGTTTGTGAATTTCTATTGAGGAATCCTTCATTAAAATAAACTGCTCTAAAGAACTAACAAATAGTTTAATGAAATCTTAAAACATAAATTAATTAAAATACTAAAATTAAGAAATAACCAAGCTCCAAATAGGGTGCGTCTCGGCACTACTATGCCTTCCGAGCTGAGATCTAGCTGTGGTAGATCTTCAGCTTGTCGGCGTTCCAAGTTCTCTTCACAGGTTTCCTAGGTAGGCTTTTGAGTATATAGGCTCTGTTGTCCAGTTTCTCTTTAACCCGATAAGGACCTTCCCAATTTGCCGCCAGCTTTCCATCTCTGGTGTTTTTATTGCCGTTGTCGGCTCGTCGGAGTACAAGGTTACCTCGGTTAAAAGACCGGGGTCAGACCTTCCGATTATATTTTGCCGCGAGGAGCTACTTGGCGGCTAACTCTCGACAAGTGTGCCGCGACTCGGACCTCATCTATCAGGTCCAACTCGGTCCTCAAGGCGTCATCATTTGACTCTTCTCCCTCCTGGCGGGCTTTGATTTTCCTCCACGACGGCTGTCCTATCTCAACCGGGATCATCGCTTCGCATCCATAGGTTAACCGGAACGGGGTTTCCTGGGTTGAAGTCTAAACGCTTGTTCTGTAGCTCCACAAAACGCTATGAAGTTGCTCGACCCAGTTAGACTCTGCATCTTGCATCCATTTTCGTAAGCCGTCTAGGACGATCTTGTTGGCTGCCTCGGCCTGGCCGTTGGATTGCGAGTGCTCGGCGAGGCGAAGTGTTGCTTGATATCTAGGTCCGACATCATGGACTGGAATCTCTGGTCCATAAACTGTGTCCCGTTGTCCGTCACCACCTCGATGGTACTCCAAAACGAGAGGCGATATTGTGGCAAAAGAACCTCCGTATGAGTGCCGAGGGTATTGTCGTCAACGGCTCGGCTTCAATCCACTTATTGAAATAATCTACCGCCACGATGAGCCACCTGAACTGTCCCGGGGCTGGCTTGAATGGTCCGAGGATGTCCATCCCCCACTGGTAGAAGGGCTAAGGGGCTGAGATGCCTTTCAACTCTGTTGGTGGGGGCCAAGTAAGTTTGGCGTGCTTCTGACAACTGTCGCATCTCCTGACAGCTTCTTTGGAGTCCGTCGTCATAGTTGGCCAGTAGTAGCCCGCGCGTAGAGCTTTCCTAGCAAGTGCTTTGCCCCCCATGTGATGACTGTTGATGCCTTCATGTATCTCTGCCAGTACATACTTGGCTCCGTGACAGAGATTTGCCGCAATCTCCCAAAATAACCAGATTAGAAAAGGATTTGCAGTATAATGTAACCTGGGTCGTTTCCCAACGACTCGCGGTCGGTTCAATTCGAACAAAGAATAAAACAAAAAAATTGGGGGTTTTGATTCAAAGAGAATAAAAATGAAATAACATAACAGAACGAAGTAAACAAAGATTAAACAGATAAACAAGATTAACCCAGGATTTCGAATTCCACCACTTCCCTTCCTGACGGAAAACAGATTATAACCGAACTCGTGATCGACTGGGCAAACCGAAATCTCTCGCATTTGCCCGAAATTCCCTCAATCAACAATCGTCCTGAATTTATTCAAATCGGTGGCGTATCTGCGTACGATCGTACAATGATACTTTAACCTAGTTCGAACTACGTCCTTGGGAAATGTCGATCTGGGCGTTAAATCTAACACCCAATCCGAAAGTAAATCGAATCCGAAATTACAAAATAGAAACGAATTTGTTACCGTTAAGAACGAGTCCTCTGGATAGTGGAATCCTCAATCCATGGGTCAATCACAGTAGCTTAGCTAGTCATGGTTATGCAGAACGAAAATCGAACGAAATGAAGAAGTTCATCATGAACACGATGAACGAGAGGAAGAACATATGAGAGAAAATAAAACTTCGTATTTGATTCAAAACTATCTAAAAATGTGAATGAGAATGTGTTTTTGGCTGCTGCCTCACTTAACCTAAAATGGTAAAACGAAATGGGGCTCCAATCCACAATTCGGAGCCCGAACGAAAATAAAATAAAATGGGCTTTAATTACAAAATTCGAGCCCAAAAATACATATGACTTCAACTCTAAAATCGACCGCTCTCTTGTCTGAATTTGCTCTTCATGTCTTCATAACAATTGTAGCTCTCTGAATCATCTGCAATATGAGACAAAAATGAGGCAAATCCGATGTCTGGTTCAAGAGTTATGGTAAAAATGGTGAAGCAATGTAAAACTGGAATTTATTATTAAATAATGGCTAAAATATAATAAAAGGCCCAAGGCCCAAATAAGTATAAAAGCCATTATTTATTAGCTAAAGAGTCCTAAATTATAAATCAAGAGACAAAAAGTAGTGTATGAAATATTCAATTATCACTCCGGCTCCGTCTAAGCATCGCATCATTGGAGAATGTAGGCCCTTGTGGTACAGTTGATCGTCGACCATGGTGTAGATGGCGGCCTCTCGGATCAGTTTCTTAGCCTCGGTCGAATCGGTTGGAATTTCCAAGTAATATTTAATCGGCTTCCTCCAATCCATCGCTGCGAGATGGTCATGATGCAACTCGGCTCGGACAGGTTTTGCTGGATCACGGTTCTATGATTGCTAGCACCTTTCGTACTTGCCAATTTGGAGAGGATGTCCGCCCTAGCATTTTCTTCCCTTGGAATATGGGTGACAATCACCTCTTGGAACTCCGACATGATTTCCTTAGCTTTGTTGAGATACTTAGCCAAGAGTGGACCTTTCGTTTGGTAGGTGCCCTCAATCTGTGCCGCGACGAGCTATGAGTCGGTGAAAACCTTGACCCGCTGAGCTCCATTCTCTTTGGGTTGTATCAGTCCGGCAAGAAGAGCTTCATACTCGGCTTGGTTGTTTGATGTTGGGAACTTCAACTGAAGGGAGTGCTCTACGGCCACACCTTTCGGGCTTTCAACTATAATTCCCACACCACTTCCTTTTGCGTTGGATGACCCATCGACATATACCTTCCATATTTCTCCATGATCCACCTTGGCCGTATCTGCCCGGGTGAGTTCCCTGACTAAGTCAGCCAACGCTTGCGATTTGATGGCATGTCAGGCTTCAAAAATGATGTCGAACTCGGACAACTCAATCACCCATCTCGTCATTCTTCCAGCGAGGTCAGGTTTGTGTAACACTTGGCGGATCGGTTGACTAGTTCGGACGACTATCCGATGTCCTTGGAAATAAGGCCGCAATCTTCTCACCGTCGTTAGTAGGGCGAACGCCACCTTTTCCAGCTTCTAGTACCGAAGTTCCGAGCTCTATAACGCCTTGCTCATGAAGTAGACCAGTGCCTGTCCGACCTCGGTTTCTCTTACCAGGGCCGCGCTTACTGCCTCGGCTCCTACCGGCAAGTATAAGAATAAGGTCTCACCAGGCTCCGGTTTCGCCAAAACTGGGGGGGTTGCCAAACACTGCTTGATCTTCTCAAATTCCGTCTCGCAGTTCGTATAACACTGCTTGATCTTCTCAAATGCTGCCTCACAGTCCGTATTCCAGCCTCCTTGAGTTTCCTTCTTTAACAGCCTAAAGAAAGGGAGTGCGTTCTCGGCCGATCTCGGCAAAAACCGAGTAACGGCTGCGAGCCGGCCTGTTAACTGCTAAACCTCATTCTTAGTCCTCGGGGCTTGCATCTCCAATACTGCCTTGCACTTATCCGAATTTGCCTCGATTCCGTGGTTTGTCAACATAAAGCCGAGGAACTTCCCGGGCGGAACTCCAAACGCGCACTTGGCCGGGTTTAACCTGATCCGGTGCCTTCTCAATTTCTCAAAGGTCTACTCCAGGTCTCGAATGTGATCTTCTGGGTCTTTTGAATTTATGATCATGTGGTCAATGTAGACTTCTATGTTTCGCCCGATCTAGTCTTCAAAGACTCTATTCATCATTCGCTGGCAAGTGGCCCCGGCATTCTTCAGTCTGAAAGGCATAATGTTGTAGAGTAATTGGCCTTGTCTATCATGAAGGCGGTCTACTCCTGGTCGTCGGGATGCATGGCTATTTGATTGTAGCCGGAGTAAGCATCCATGAAAGATAGTAGCTGAAAGCCGGGCAAGTTGTGAACCAAGTGATCAATATTTGGCATTGGGTAGGAGTCCTTCGGGCAGGCCTTGTTCAAGTTGTGTATTTCTCTGATGAACCCTGCCGCCAAGGGCTCCGCAACATGACTCTCCAGAGCCTTCTGTCTACCGGGTGTAATGTTCCTTTTCTTCTGTGCCACCTGGCCACACAACTAATTTGTGGCAACATAAACATGGGTCGATCCCTGGTATCTCGGAAGATGTCCATGCGAAAACGTCTTGGTTCTGCTTCAGGAATTCAATCAAGTGGGCTTTCTGATCAGCATTCATGGCCCCACCAATTTTGGTGGTCTTCGAAGAGTCCTTACCCAGGACCAACTCCTCTAATTCCCCTTCTAGCTTTGGTCGTGGGACCTCGGGTTTGTTCCTGAGGTCGAGCTCTACCATGTTCACTGGTTGCTGGGGCCTGCTACGCTTTTCGGCGTCGGCTGAAATTTCCCCTCTACTGAGCCGAGGTGGAGATGAAGGTCCTCCATCCCCATCTCGGAGAGTCTCGAAGTAACACTGCCGGGACTCTTTTTGGTCCCCCGAGACCACTACTATTTGGTTCTTACTGTTGACCATCTTAAGTTTCTGATGCTTCGTGGATACCAACATGTCCCACTTGTGGATGGTCGGTCTTCCCAGTATAATATTGTAAGAGGAAGGAAAATCAGCTACTATGAACCTTACCGTTCCGATTTAAACGCTTCTTTAGTCCCTAGCGTCAATCTGAGGTCTATGTAGCCTTTGGGAAACAAACGCTCTCCATTGAACCCTATAAGGGTCGTTTTGCATAGCTTCAGATCCTCCACATCCATATGCATCCTTTTGTAAGCGTCCCATCTAATGATGTCGGCCGAGCTCCCTGCATCCACTAAAATCCTTTTGACCAGACAATTTACTAAGGTCCCGATGATAACCAATCCGTCCTGATGCCCCAGTACTACGTCGTTCAACTCTTCCCTTGTGAATGTTAAGGGCGGTGGTGTAGGCTTTGTTGGGTCGTCCTTGAATTTCGGGAGGTCTTTCACCAAATGGACTTCTCTGAGGTACTTCTTACGCTGACTTGCTATGTCTCTACCACCTCCGAATCCCCCACTGATTGCGTTGCAACGGAATTCAGCTTCTGGGAATTCGTCCTCGGAGTTAGACTTTCTTCTTTTCTCCTCTTTCCTTGGGTCCATGGTCGGGCTACTGCTTCGGCCTCTCTGATTGCGTCTGCCGTTTCTCCTTCCTTGGGTTTTGATCACATACTGGCGCAATTTTCCCTCTCTTATGAACTTCTCAATGGCATCTCAGAGTTCATAGCATTCTTCCGTAGTATGCCCCGGTCCGTCATAAAACGCACAGAATTTGGATTGGTCTGTTGTGGGTCGGTTTCGGAGTGACCTCGGTTTGCCGACCCTCCTCATTTCTGTCTGAGCCACCTCTTTCCAAAGCTATGCCCGAGATACATTCAGAGGGGTGTAATTGTCATATTTTGTCTTCGCTTCAGGCCTTTCCCCCCGTGGTTGATTATCTCAGTTACGTTTCCGAGAATCTTCTCTCTATCTGTTGGCAGGATCTTTCTCATCTGGTGACGCGTTCCTCCGCTTCTCGGGCTCGGCGGCGTTAGCTATCTCCATCCGTTCCACATCCGTGCTGCTTCGCTCGGGTGTAGAACTCAATCAGAGTGTAGACTCGGTTCTTACACACATTCTTGGCCAAACGCGACGAAGGATCCAGCCATCGACAAGGCAGTGCACATGTACCTCCTCTGGGAGCGAGCGTACTTGCAGACCTACCTCCTTGAATCGGTCCAGATACTTTTGCAATATCTCTCCCTTTTTCTCTTTTATCCGGCTCAACATGAACTGGGACTTCGGTTGTTTCTTACTGGTCGCGAAGTTCAACTTGAAATTTCGTCCGAGGTCTTCGAAGTTATGCACGGAATTATTCTGCAGTAAATGGAGCCACTTCGTGCTTGGGTCGGTCGTTGCAGCAAAAAGACGTAGGATGACCGGCCCCTTGATTGAACAAACCCACATGAGCAGCTCGAATGTTTCGAGGTGACTGCGCGGATCCTGGGTCCCGTCGTCCTTTGGGAGGTCGGCCAAATCGAAGTTTTTTGGGTAGGGCGCAGCGGCGGTTTCCTTTGAGAACGGGCTTTTGTCGAATGTAGTCAAATACTTCATTCTATACTCTCTAGGGGAGCCTCGTGACCGGTACACCTTCATTGCCTCTCGGTCCTCCTCGACATCTCGGTCTTCCTCGAAATCTCAGTCCTCCTTGACATCTCGGTCCTCGTCGCCGTCTCGGTCGTCCTCGTCCGGGATCATAGCTGTAACACCCCAAATTTTGGACCCTAAGCATTGATAATAAACTTGAAATAGGCGGACGACTAGGCCCAGTTCGGGAAGAGTCCCAAGCAGGTCAAGGCAAAGGAAGCCTCTCTGGGACTAAGTAACTCGGCCATAAGGGTCAGTAGACTTAGTATGTACAAGTCATGGGATTAAGGTGCTGATGTAAAATGGGCGCAAAAGATGCATACGGTGTAAGTCTAGTCGGAAAAGATGCCGCCTAACTATGTCCTGAGGTATAGGACACTCAGTTGACCGAAAATATACCAGTACAAGTAAGTATATAGCATTTTCAGGGTAGTCATGGGAGCCCTGCGTTTTTGAAGGAAACGAGAAGGGAAGAAAGAGAAAAGGTGTATCTGGATCCGGAAGGGAAGGAAAAGTTAGTAGTAGTAGTGCTACGTCGGACACGTGGCATTTCGGGGCCAAAAGTTGGATTACCGAGTAGCACGCATTACGAGGTGGATCTGGGGTACTGGAATAAAGGTTTCTTGTTCCCCAAGGCATGTGGGTTCCGTCCACCTATGGTCTGGGAAAAGTGACTGATGATCCGGGCCCACACAAATCCGGTTGAAGGGCATGCATTACGAGGAAAGGTGGGATCGATAACCGGGAGCTGAGCGGGGCCGGACAGGATTTTCGGAGTCGGGCCCAGGCCCAAGACACTGATAGGGACGAAATTCCAGTGGGCTCAGAGGAGAGAGAAAATATCTTGCTATGTAATTATGAAGAGAGAGAATGTCACATCAAGTCATCACGAAGAGAGAGAGAAAGAATAAAATAATCTGGATTAATCTGACCACATATTTGAATCTGATGTGACAAGGTGAAGGACAAGTAATTATGACTAATTATGGCATATCTTGGGCAGATTTCGTGGACCCTACTGCCTTGGAAGAAGAACGACGCAAAATGACCATTTTGCCCCTAAATCTTAAACCTACAACTAAGGCCACCTAGGGGCAAAACTGGAAACCTATTTTTGGCATGGGAAAATGTTATTTTCTGAACATGGAATGCCCTAGAAGCCTTCTAGAAGATCTGATTTTTTGGGCCCCATGCTTTGGAAGATGGACAAGGCAAAATGACCAATTTACCCCTAACCCTAAAACATACAACTAAAAATATCTAGGGGCAAAGTTTGGAACTTGGGGCCTATAAATAGGACACTCCTCCCTCCATTTTGGCTGCCCTATTTCGTGCTCAAGGTGAGGGAGAGGAGGTCCAGCTGAAGGTCTTGCTCCAAGGAAGAAGAAAGCACCCGCAACCGAAATCCCGAGGTGAGTCTCCTTACCGGCAACCTAGCTACTCTTGCTTCTGCCCTATGGTGATTTTCGTGGAGTTTCTGTAGTATTTTGGTATCTTTGAGGTTTCCATTGAGTCCATAAGGTTTTTTTGTGTGGGGACATGTTGGATCACCTTTTTCCAAACCCTAAAAGCTTAAGTCTTTGTTATACGAAAATCAGCTGTGGTTCTTACGGTTTTAAGGGCAGCGTGTGTTAATCGGTAGTTTTGAAATTGTAAATGAAATTCGTTTGATCTGAAATTTTACATGGTGAAATTATACATCCTGAGGATGATTTTGATATAAGATTTTGTGTCATTTGGAGTTTCCAACCGAGAGATATTGCAATTTTAAAATGACCTAAAAACCTGGACTCGTGTCTCGGACCAGTGGCTAAGGTTTAAGAATCTGAGAAGGATTCGAACCGAGATGACTTTGGAGATTATTTTTATGGTATAATAGACATTCTAAGGTTCAAAGGCCACTGAAATGTCGATACGATTTTTCTAGAATTTATTAAAAATCGGAGAAGTGGGGTCAACGTTTCTGGAAAATTCTGGAGTTAGGCGAAATTTATGGAACTTGAAGTAAAGTTTGAATATGTGATTTAAAGTGTGGTATTTTTTCTGTATCTAGGGTGTTTGCACATGTGGATCATATTTTCAAAAGTCAAGGGAAGAGTACATTATTTTGCAAGGCGTGCCGGAGGTAGTAACGTAAACTTGCATACTCTATGTGGCTCTTGTATGTTCTCAGTTATCATGATTGTGGATGTAGGCTAGGTAGTAGCTATGGGACTCATGTCCTATGGTGGCTACTGAGGCCCGAGGTATGCCGGCTAGGTAGTAGCGGTAGAGGCACTACTGAGGCCGTGGCATATGGGCTAGGTGGATCCTGTGTGACTGTGTGTTCACAGGTGAAGGTGAGGCCCGTGACATGTGGGCTAGGTGGATCCCGTGTGACCGTGTGTTCACAGTGAAGGTGAGGCCCAAGGTATGTGAGGCTAGGTGGAACCTATATGACTGTGTGTTTATAGGTATCCTCTCGAGGCCCTAGGCTAGGGGTTGGGGTCGCTCCGACTACCGAAGCCTCGTTTGCTACTGGATCCGGGGCTTGTCTTGACCAGGCGGTCCTGCGAAGTACATGCCATGTTTATGTTTGAGTTCCTGATTGTGATTTACATTACATGCATTGCATACATATTGTATATGAGTTTAACAGTTACTCTGGGGTTCAACCTTGAACTCCAGACTGGCTTGAAAGATACAGGTGTAAAGCGGTAAGCCGGTTGGACGGTGGAAAGGATACGGGTAAGAGCAATGAAGACGAAGATTGAAGACTTATGGAAGTCCTTGTCTCATTGTGATTTTTATGACTGTATGGACTTACTTATTGCCCAATATTTTGTCTTGGACGATTGTACCCTTACCCTACGGGGATTACTTTATGTTTTTGTATGTACATTTACCAGTATAATGTAAGTTGTCCAAACTGATCCAATGCTCTGCCGCACGTACTCTGATATATGTTTAAAGAGAAAAATTATCTAAGGAAAATATAACAAGCAGAAAGGATCCCTCTAACCCGCCACCCGAAAGGGTGAGGCCGGTAGGGGTGTAACAGTAGCTAATAGTCGTTTCTTCAGATTCGAGATTGATGGACGATCCCGCCCTGAACTCGACCTCATCTTTTCCTTGCCCTTCCGCGATCTTCCTTAGCCTCCTTTCGAACCAAGGCTTCGAGATTCCCAAGCCGGTCATTCAACATTCGCTGAATTGCAGTGAAATCTTCCTGGCGCTGGAGGTCATCCCGCTTTTCCTTGTCCTCCATCCTCCTAAGCATCGACTCCTGTGTTTTGCGCAGGATGAGGACATCTGTGCTTGAGCTGCGATCTCCTCTGTTGGTTCGTCATGAGTTTTGTTGATTTCGGGAGGAGAGGACGCCATGTCTGATACGTTGCCCTCTGGAATTTCCCCCCGACATGGTGAACTTTGATCGTCATGTTTAGCTGCCTCAGCCTGTGGTTGATTAGGCTGGAGATTCCGATTGCTGCTTCTTGTACGAGCCATCGGTAGTCACGGGAACCGTAATTTAACGGTCCCCACGGTCGGTGCCAATGTTCTGTTCTAGGAATAGGACTGATTGGACTTGACTAAGAGCCAAGCCTAGGGCCTACGTGACCAATGAGTGGGATCAAAGTCCACGTAGTTCGAAACACACGGTGGCGTTAGGCAGAGGGGTGGGGTGTGTGCTCTGTGTTGCAAAAAGTAAATAGGGCATAAGTTAGAACGTGTGCACCTGGTTAATTGGCCTCTGTATTTATAGAGGCTGCCGTGGAAAATATCGTGGTTGTGTCTGATCTCTAGGGCGAATATCTAGGGGAGCATATCACATAGACATAGTTCAGATATTCCCCTCATGTTGATAGATAGGATCTGCTATAATATAGGATCTTCTTATATTATAGGTATGCTGTAATCTTGGATACGTCCTTAGTTGGGCCATCTCGGTATTGGGCCTTAGTACAGGTCCATAACAATTCTAATATAACACCTGTTTTGTATTGAGGCTTGGTGAGACAGTGATGTGCGTAATGCTAGGATAATACATAACATGCTCACATAATTAACCATTACATATTCTGTAATACTAGTACAATGCATAACGGCCTCACAAATATATTTAGAAACATACATAACGGTTCTTACAAAACAACTATTAAATATTCAAGAAACACACATAATATTGTTTCCTAATAACTATTAAGTATTGATGCGATATTTTTTAAAAATAGGAGCTTCTGCTTTTGGTTTCCCTCTCATTCATATATTATACACATAAAGAAACAACAATAAATAGTCAAAATACATAAATTAAACTAGTAGCAGGAAAACAGAAGCAACAACCAAAATGTATATATAGTCAAAACACAAACCAACAGCAACAAATTAAAATAGAAGCAAGCAACAAATTACACAGTTATCAACACACACAAAAATAATAACAAATTAAAACAGAAGCAAGAACCAAAAATAAGTGCAGTTAAGGTCTCTTTTTATTTTCCTAGTCTTACATTCTTGTAAGCTAAACTTCTTAGCTTGAATTTTTCTCTTCATGTCAAGTAATGGTTGTTACCTTGTTTTAACAGTTGTCTTTTTTCTCTCATTTTAAATGTTTATACGGGTGTACTTTTACATCTTCAAAAAACATATGATGTTTTGCATTGATTACCCTTTTAATTTGAGGGTATTTTGGTACTTTAGAATAATAGCATAGGCCCAACACAAATACAGAACTATGTTAGGTTATTTTTAATGGTTGTGTCTTTTTCTCTTCCGTCTTGAATGTTGTGGATACTTTTATAAAGCATATAGTGTTTATGCACTTTAGATATAAAAGTTCATGGATATTTTTGGGCACTTATATTCTCTTGAAAACTTTTTTTTCAATCCTATGAAATTTGAATCAGTTGTGGATAGTTAATTCTAGTGAAGAAATAAACTACTTGATTATTAATTACGAAACTACTTGTACAATTTTAAAGGTCTAGAATGATTCATTGTCTATGATTTAAAGAATAAAAGATTATCATGGTAAAAAGAAGAATAAAAGATTATGTCGATACAAATATAACATACGCATTATTTATTTCTTTATTTAAATTTTAAGAAGATATTTTCCACATCCCGTTCCATATGCATGCATGAGGCTCTATATAAGTAACAATAAGAGCTTCATGGATCCACACCAAACCAAGAGATCAAGAGAGGGTGTTCAAAGAAATTATCAAGTGATACTGACAAAATGGCTGCCGTTATGCCGATTGCGCCAGCTATTGGAAAAGGCCTTTTGGCAGCCCTTGGAGCAACAGCAGCCGATGCAGCCGCACTAGCAGTAGTAACAACCGGAGTAGGAGCCGTAGGAATGGGAACAGTAGCCGCGGTAGCACTGTTTAAAAAGAAAAGGGAGAAGAAAAGGGAAAAGGAGGAAGAGAGGAAAAGGAAAAGGGAGGAAGAGAGGAAAAGGGAGGAGGAGAGGAAAATGGAGGAAGAGAGGAGCTCTGACAGTGACAAGGCAAGCCCAATATGAAAATTTGGATTTATTATATATATGCATATATGATTAGCTATATATTAGATTTTACAGTTTATAAAGTGCACTGAGATGTTATTGTTTGTGTGTGTCCTTAACTACTTTCGTTTATTTGTATTCCTTGCTATGCTTTCAGAAAAAGTAAGGAGAAGATTGGATCAATAAGAAGACGAAAAAGCCTTGAACAAGAGGAGCTCCGCATTTATAGTTATACGCCTGGCTGGCTATAATATGGTCCCACTTAGTAATAAGAAGTTAAGAATTGTGTTAAGAAAAGCACGTGAATAAATGTACTGCCCAATTAGAAGCCAATATAGATACTTGGCTAGGCTCTATATATGTATGTGTGGTTCAGATAATAAATAAGACTGACTACAACGGACACAGATATGTGATCTGTGTATCTAGCGATAAAACTTGCTTCCGCTGATATTTCAAATTTCTTTTTCATTTTTCTTTATAAATTAATTAAACAATCGTGTACATGCATCTGTTGCTCTCTTTCTCTAACTTATAACTTGGTGAATTTAATATACAATAATGAAATAGTTTGACAGATTGATTCATGTTTTCATTATCCATTTAGTATGGGAATAGACAAATAAATATTCAGTAACATGGATGATCGGTAAAAAGCCCCATGTTCCTTCGAGTATTAATAATAGAACATTAAATCGATCCTATGCAAAGCATAAACTAAAAATGGATTTTAAGAACTAGGATGCTAATTTATCCTTTTAAAGTTCATTAATAAATTCAAAAGAGACAAGAGATAATGTTTCAAAGGTATTCAAATTATAATTATAATTATTAAAAATGGTTAAATGAACAATTGAAATTACATGATAAATGACAGGCCTTCCTTTTAATTCGTAAATACATGAGATTATAAAGCATTTTATAAGAAAGGAAAAGGAAATCATTGAATGTATAACCAAGAAAGGTATTTCATTTCCCATAAATAATTTGAGATAGGATATTGTCACTACTAATTTTAGTCATTGCTAATATTACTATATCATTTTTTCACCGTTAGATCAATCTCAATAAAAGAGATAAATGATAAAGGTAGATGAGATTCTGATCTAACAAATGAAAAAATGATAGTGATATTGGCAAGAACTAAAATTAGTAGTAACAATATCCTATTCCAAATAATTTTTCTTGCTATGCTTTGAACATATTTGATGGAATAAACAAATTTTGACGTTTAAATATGATTTATTATTCCTTTGTGTTTGCAAATTAATTTATTAGAAACAACACGCATAAGTACGAACCAGGAATCCCACATCTTCTCTTAACTGGAAGGGAAAAAAAGTCCAATAACTAAAATAACTAAACAGAGGAGCAGCAAAAATGTATTCAATAGCATATAAATTTCCTTCAGAACTTTTGCATTTGTCTCTTCGATTCTTGGCCTGTACTTGGATTCCTACTCACTCAAAAGTCACAAAAATATATTCAATAGCATATAAATTTCCTTCGGAACTTTTGCATTTGTCTCTTCGGTTTTTGGCCTGTACTTGGATTCCTACTCACTCAAAAGTCTTCTCTTCGGTTCTTGGCCTGTACTTGGATTCCTACTCACTCAAAAGTCGCAAAAATATATTCAATAGCATATAAATTTCCTTCAGAACTTTTGCATTTGTCTCTTCGGTGCTTGGCCTGTACTTGGATTCCTACTCACTCAAAAGTCTTCAAAGAACACACACGCACACGTACACGCACACAAACTATAATTAATAATCATTATTTATATGGTGACAAAAGACGCTTGTTATGGAAAAATTGTTCACCAAAGCACATAAATAATGGTTATAATTAATAATCATTATTTATAGGGAAAATTACGTACAGTCCCAAAGAACGAAAATAATTATGCACAAAGTCCCTTCAAATGACAAAATTACGAAGTCCCTAGGGACTTCGTAATTATTTATGAAAGTAAAATTACTAATCTAACCCTATTCTTCCTTCTCCTATCTCTCTCCTCTCTCCATTTTCTTCTCTCCCGATAGCTCATTTTTCGTTTAAGCACACTTGCAATCCCTTCTTTCCCTCACGGTGGGTCGACGTTCTCTTCGACGGATAAATATGAGCAAAATCATGAATTTGTTAATCTGTGGTGAACTTCAATAAGATATAAAACTCATGAATCCGTTGATTCTGAATCTTGGATGGCGAAAATGCAAACGACAATTTAAGAAGTCTAGCCGACGGTGGTAAGACGACCACAATCGGATCGTTGATGGGCCTCGATCTTGGTTGGCAAAGATTCAAGACAACCCAAGTGTTGAAGATAGGAATTGAAAACTTGGATTTTGTTAATTTTGAGGTCGAGGCCATTTGCAACAAGAATTCTATATTTACAACAACAAATTCCTATTTTAACAAGAAGTTTTGAAAGCCTGGATTTTATCATTTTCGAGATCCGTAAGTCATTTACAATAAGAAATTCTATATTTACAACAGAAATTCCTATTTTAACAACTTTTGAAAACCTGGATTTTTTCAATTAGGAGGTCCATAAGCCATTTACAACAAGAAATTCTATATTTACAACAAATTCTTATTTTAACAACAACTTTTGAAAACCTGGATTTTTTCAATTAAAGGTTCGAGAGGCCATTTACAACAAGAAATTCTATATTTATAACAACAAATTCCTATTTTAATAACAACTTTTGAAAACCTGGATTTTTTTTCAATTACGAGGTCCGAGGCCATTTACAACAAGAAATTCTATATTTAACAAAGAAATTCCTATTTTAACAACAACTTTTAAAAATCTAGATTTTTTCAATCAGAAACCAATAAAACAGAGTAGTGCCTCTGTTACCTTCCCAAAAAACAGAGTACCATGTCATTAACCCTACCTAATAGCATGAAACCCCAACTGCAATGCTATCTCGGAGCTCTTAAAGGCGCTAGAGGGTGCATTAGCTTTCACAACACAGTGGAAGCTTTTTCACCCTGCAAATTTCCTCCATGCCCAGATGTTTGTGTCTGCACTGCGGATTGTGGAGCAAATGTGGCCACCATGAGGGAAAGAAGGGATTGAAAGTGTGCTTAAACGAAAATGAGCTATCGGGAGAGAAGAAAATGGAGAGAGAGAGAAGGAAGAAGAAGGTTAGGTTAGTAATTTTACTTTCACAAATAATTAGGACTTCTGTGTAATTTTGTCATTTGAAGAGACCTATGCATAATTATCTCTGCTCCTTGGGACCTGTGCGTAATTTTCCCTTATTTATATGGTGACACACACACACACTACAAGATAGAATTCATGAAAGCATAAAAATAATGGTTATAAGTAATAATCATTATTTATATGGTGACAAATGACACTTGTTATGGAAAAATTGTTCACGAAAGTACAAAAATAATGGTTATAATTGATAATCATTATTTATATGGTGACAAATGACACTTGCTATGGAAAAATTTTTATGTAACACTTATAAATGATTCATATTTCATCCTAATATTAGCAAAAACAAAAGCATAATGGTCATAATAATTGACTATAAATCTATCACTTATTAGAATATCAACTCAAATTCTTTAAGGTTATCTAAAAAACAATCATCACCATTTATAAAATATAATAATATTTAAAACTAGAGGATATGATATTTCGATAATCCAAAAAATCCTCTCAATATAAACGCGTTAAAACTGAACTCAACTTCTCCACATTCATTTCAACACTACATAGCCATATGCAAACTTATGTTCACCAAAATTATGGACAAACACAAGAAAATTTATGATTCATCACTGGGGGGAAAAATGAATGATGAACCTCCTACACACCAAACATTGAATACCTCATCCACACCACCTACGAGCCCCATTGTATAATCTAAGTTTACCTTTAGGACCAAAAACTCATTAGCTAGTGTTTAAAGGAAAGTACCACTGTCCTTAGTATTTTGAATGAGAAGGTGGACAAGCCACACAGTTAGGCTTTTCTTCCCCTTTCATCCTCAACTCTCAAGAAACTCCAACTCGCACAGCCGTTCAATCCGATCTGAATCTCTTTGGGTAAACTGTAAAGTGGTACTTAGTCTAATCTCCTTGGTTCACTGTCGTCGTGAAGTGTTTCAAAAGCTTTGGCGCTGCCGTCGTCTCGCTCAGCCCTTTACGCTACACAGGTCTCTCGCTTGATAATTCTGTGAAGAATGACCGCAACCAGAAGGTGAGTTCATTTATGTTCGTTCTTCCCTAATACTATAACCGCTGTGTGATTTCTGAGAGTTCTGTTCTTTTTGTTGTTGTTGTTGTTTTAACAAATAATTAATTAGGTTATACGGTACAATAGAGATTTTAAAATTTAATGAGGTGTCCAAAATATCCCCGAGAAGAGAAGAGAAGGGAAAACCAAAATAAATTATTAACTTCAGTGACACAGGATAAAATTCTCTCACTGTTACAATTGTACATCCTTGAGTTTGTGCCTGTGTTCGTGCACCACCTTCTGAAACTCCGGAAAGAAGATCTTTTGACTTTGCTTATGTCTACATAAATTTCTTTGACCAAAAAAGAAAAAGAAAAAAAAGTCTACGTATATTTGGTAACGTTATGGCTTCTACGTTGTGCATAAATGTTTCAGTCCTCAATTGTACTTTTTTAATAGCTAAGGGGTAAGGAGATAATTTGACCTAATTTTTAAATCTCTAATTGCATCATACAACTCAATTAATGGTTTGTTCAGTTTAACGACCCAAATTAGAATTTGGGTATTTCAACTATCTTTTCATATGATTTTCTCTTTTGTCAAAACAAAAATTGTTTCAGTTTATAACTTTTAGTGATTTTTTTGTCCAAAATAACTTAGTGATTTGAATATACAATAATGGAATAATAGATTGACCGATTGATTAATAATGTTCTCATTATCCATTACTATGGATAGATTAATAGAGGATTAGATAAATAAATATTCATTAATGTGAATTCAGTCGGTTACGTGGCCTTTAAAACAAATCATTTTATTTATCATTTATGAATAATTTGACTTTTTATAATTATTGTATACATTAATGATAATTGGGGAAAAGACCATGCTACAATGTCAGGCTTTCCTTTTATTTAGTATATACATGAGATTATAACGCATTTTACATAGATCACAAAGAGCTATTGTATCCTATCAACTACCAAATTTTTAAATATATTCTTAACTAAAAAGTTCAGCTCAACAACTTTATTAAATGTACTCTTCATCTTCCTCTACTCTTTTACTAAAGAATTCATCATACTACTTGACCAATTATTTTCAACGGTGCATCAAATGACCTTCTTTGAATGTATTTGATTTACCTTGAACAATTTTCTACAATTTTTTCTTTGATAGATGTCACTCTAATACTCCCACATATAAACCACTCATCTTAAATTCTATAATTAATATCTATATCAATTCCACTATCTTTTTGTAAAACTTATCATAAATATCTAAACTGACAATCATGACGGACAAAAAAAAAAGAAATAATTTTTTTTGTAGCCTAGAAATGTATTCCACTTCCTGTTATAATAGTTTATCATGTCCAGCATTACACATATGTGATGGAATAGAAAAACTTCAACAAACATAGGACTACTTGGTTCACACCTGTGTGGAGTGTGAGCTCTTCATTTGACCCCTATCCAATAAAAAAGGAAAAACCCATTACACTCATAAGAACCAGGAATCCCACTTTTTTTTTAATTTTAAAAAAAAAAAAAAAAAAAAAAAAAAGAAAAAGAAAAAAAGAATCGTACTAAAATGGGACAACAGAAAAAACATCTTAATAGCATGATATTTTGTTTTTTATAAAAAGTAAATATTAATTAAATAAAATGTTTATACATCAACTGATCAACAGTCCACAATCATAGTATTACATGATCTCCGGTTTCCGCAACCGTAATCATTTGTCACTCCGATTACTTCATCTATAAACCTTTTTTTATTCAATAGCGGTACGCTCTAAAAAAAGTAAACATTTCCCCTTTGAATGCTGCCCCTTGCCGTAAGCGCATATTTGGCAACGACTGATTATGGGCCTTTTGGTAAAGGTCTCATTAGTCTCCTCCTTATCTCTCACCAGGGAAGTTGGCCTAGCGGCCGTCTCCTTCATGCGTTGTAGGGAGAGTAAAACATTATGAGTCAGAGACCTGACTACTGAAGATACATGAGAAAGATAAGAAGCAGAGAGATCTACTAATGTTCTTGTACAAAATGTTTGAAGAATTTGTCTTCGTTCCAGCTTTCGGTAAGATATGTGTTTTGACACAAAAGGCTCGAAGAGGCGCCTGACCTTCAGATGAGAACAATGGACAATTCATAATCCAATACAAAGAGCACCTGAAACATTGAATAGAAAGGAAGGCTTGTGCAGCTGTCCTTCTCCAAATGATCAACTGTATAGGTTGGCCCTCCAAACAAATCCACGATTGGCAATATGTACTTCCGAGCTTTTTCAATAAATATTTCCCAACCATCAGATGGGAAAAGAGCAACAGAAATATGTTCTTCCAATGGTAGTAATGATGTAGGATGAGCAGCAGAAGCCTTTGCTTGAAAAGCAAGAGAACACAAAGAAGAGGCATGTTACACTTCTTTAATAACCATTACCGGAGGGTTACAAAGACCACTTCAACGTTTACACAATCGATGAGAAATGCATTACACGCTTAACCAATTTCTCTGAACACCCACCACCGAAGTTCTATAGCTTTATAAATATTCTTCAGAATAAACCTTTGCATTTGTCTCATCGCTTCTTCGCCTTTCCTAGGATTCCTTCTTGCTTTACTCTTCAAAGAAAATATTCAATGGTTGTTGTGTAGATTGGCAAGGTCCTGCAACTGTGGTCCATTTCAAAGCTTTTATATACTCTAACAAAGCATTTATATTCTTCTTTCTGATTGGTGTTTGGAAATTAAAAGTTTTGTTATCAAGAAAAGTCGCTTGTCCACAGAAGATATATATGCTTCTAGCATTAGTTAGTTTATAGATCTTAAAAGAACACACAATTTGTTTTTGAAATTTCCAGTCATGCTGCTATTCATTAGTCTTCTGTCCGCAAAAGACAAGACAGAAACGCAGGCCGATTCATTTGATATATAGTGCATGTGGAAAGTCCTCATTATTTATATGCCATAAATAGTGTAACTCGCCTAAGAACTTGCGCAAAAGGTGAGCTTATAATGTACCCTCTCTAGTCCTTATTATAAGGCACCAACTAACAAGTGTTATTAGTCTTTTTTATATGGCAATTGCTTATTTCCAAAGAACATTAAATATTTTTTCCATGTATGCCTACATTTAATAAGGGTAGTGTGAGAGAGTAATAATTAATAGAATATTAGAGTTTAAAGTAATTAAAAGAGTAATATTAGAAATTACATAAATTATAGGACAAATTTAATTACTTTAACTGTTTTTAGTGATTTGTGAGAATTGTTAGTTGGTATCTTATAATAAGGATCTAGGGAGTAGTTTCTAAGAAAAGATCAAATCAAAACACAATTAAGTATAACAATAGAAATATGGGAAAGCAGTATGAAGAATCATGTCAACAGGTAGGTGTTCAAGGGACAAGAAAAGCAGAGAAAGAGAGGATAAATAAGAGTGGATGACAACATAGATAATCAAGTAATTTCAAATTTCATCTAGTAAGGCAAGAGCAACGTACCACAGCCATATCTATCACTTCCAGAGGGCTATAATGTTACCTAACAAATTTGATGACCTGAGTGTCATTTCTTCTGTTTTCCAAGAAATCAAGAAAGAAATCATTACTTTTCTTCCCTTCAAAATTTTGGCCATTAGCCAACCGGTCATAGATCAGATGAATGTGCGGTACTCATTATTTTCCTGAGTGTTTATTTATGAAATCATCATCAGTATCCAATTCCCACCAAGCATTTGAGTCTTCTTTATAGCTATAGGCACCATCAACTTCATCACAGGTATCACTAATATCTTCATCCAAATTAGTCTCAGTAACCATATCATCTGGACTGTATTTCTTTTTCTCCACCTCTGGATTGTATGCCCACTCTAATCTTTTCAGGATATCACGATCCTTCCACTTTTCAACAACTGATACTGCCTCCTTCTTCGCCTTCCCCATCAGAATTTCCTCCCAAGAAAAGGCAGCATCAGCAGTCCTCTTCAATGCCCCATCATTAGTATCCCCAACGACAACTGTCTTGAGACATCGTAACTTTGCCTCCTTTAATACATCAACAAAATCAGAATCATCTGAAACAAGAACCACACACTCAACCTGCTTATTATCCATCATATCTACTATGTGACCTTTCAATGCAATATCTGCAGCTTGTGGCTTATCCAATACAGTACGAACCCAAAACCCTGCATGTTTTATCTCATCCGCCAAACCATACCCCACTTTGGGAGTCAAAATGCCCCTTGCTGCCTTCTTATACTTCTCCATTTTCATGGAAAACTTAGCAACCAACTTCACCCTCCTGTTCCCCTTTGCTGACTCTATCGTGTTCAGTCTTTTTATGTGCTCACGCTCATGTATTTGGTTAAAATGGTTAATAAGCTTCTCATTTGTATAAAATTTTCTCCCACAGACCCGACAAAGATAAGGTTCAGCTGGCTTGATCACACCTTTGTTCTCTAAATGATTTAACAATTTCCTTTCTTTTCTTTGTTCCCTAACATTTTGAGGGACATGACTAAAAGTATGACGATTTGCATAAGCCACCATATGCTTAACAATGCCAAAGTGAGATGCAGCCACTTTCAGCTTAGTGGCAGCTTCATAAGGTGGCAATGACTTGGGTGGTTTGTTGTCTAAATCCCAAAAAATTCCAACTCTGCTTTGCAGTCTGGTGGGTGACGTATTCAAATGTTTGCCCACTACATTTTGACACCCTTCAGTGTCAAAGGGACAAATTCTTAATGCAGCATATGGGATTATTGATGGTGGAAAATTGGCTTGTCCAGCAACAAAGATTCCACGAAATTTAACGATACTTAACATTGGCAATTGGCTGTCTTTTCCAAAATGAATAATAATGACTGCCATAAAAACCATTGAGCCCAATTAAACTTAACTGAAGACAAAAAATCGGAGAAACAAAAATAAAATAAAATAAAATAAATCGAGTCTACTTTGTGAAATAGACATGACAAAGATGGATGCCACCCCATAATTGCGACTTTCTAACTTAAGGAAATTATTCTTGTTTACTAACTCTAAGCCTCAAAGAGTGAAAGTAGACGGTGCACTGATGATTGAATAATCCTCAGATTTGTTTCTCTATATTATTTAGCGATTATATACATCTAGGGCACTAATAGGTGCTGAGAATCAGCGCCTAGAATCAAGGGATTACAATCTGGTATGTTTACAAAATTTAAAAACAAATCAGATCCTATAATCTTGGCTAATTAGTTTCCTAATATTTCGGCCCTAATATATCAGGACCTCGAACAGAGAAAATACCATATATGCAGGTTTTTTCTTACATAATGTGAGTCTGAAATATGATTGTCACAATTATAAAGGGGCAGAGTCAAGAAACCAGTGCTCTTATTCATTTTAGCATAACGCCCATGATAACCCCGTGCAGCACTAGTGTAACAAGTAAATCTCTTCTAAAGCACTAGAACCAGCTTAATTCAACACTTAGGGCAAAATTTATATTCAAGACTATCTATATTAATTCAACAAGCAAAACATAGCTATATCAGCTTATCTTCTTCCAAATATTACCAAATATTCATGTAAATTTTGGATATTTGATAGGATTCAGACAAAGATTGGATGCAGAAGTAACACACCTCCACTGCAAAGGTATGCTCACAAATGCTTCTAGGATGCTCTGCAACCATAAGGGCCAGTTAGGTTGTAAGAAAGGAGTCTAATGGAAAGAAAAGTGGAAAATAAAATAAAATAGAATGACATGATGTAACATAGTAACTCAAAGAATGTTTGGTAAGCTATGGAAATGAATAGGCATGGAAGAGATTTTTTTTTTTTTTTTTTAAAAAAATAAACTAAGACTGAAATCAAAACATGGTTAAATTTCCAAAACTCAATTACATCAAAAGTCCAAAATAAATGTTTAAACACTCAAAAACTGAGCACCCTATATGGGATTATCAACAAGGTACCAAAGATTTTGCAGAACCCAAAAACACAAACATCTGCAGAGCCTAAAACTCCAAGTTACATGACTTGGATTTTCCAAAATCCAAACCAAATAAAAAAGAATTCGTCTAAATCTGTCTTTGTTTTTTTTTTTTTTTTAAAGAACTAGTTAATCGATCAACTATTTGAAACTGTTTCTTTTCTCTTCCTATTTCACACAAATTCTGTTTTATGAGCTCACTCACATGCACCAAAAGCTATTCGACTCGTTTGAAACTGCTCTGCTCATGCTCATGCATCTACAAAACTAAGCAATTTTCAATTCTAAACCTCAATATAGACTACAAACGTGACAAAACCACAGCTTTATCTCAAACATAAATAGATATCTTCAGCAAGTGCAAGAATATGAAATTTCATCCGCTCAGACGCAAACACTCACAAGCAAGAGCATAACTCACCTCATTTGAGATGTGATGCAGGGACTTGTACCAGTGGGCATAGCCACCTATATTACACCCCCCCACTTTTTTTTCGACAGAAGAGGATGCCCCCACAATCTTTGAAATATGAATAGTTGATATGATGTTCTTTTAATTTTTGTTCCTGATACTTTGATGAAGATGCCTTAGTAAGCCAATCGATTCAGGTCACTCCTCCAAGCCAATAATGAACGACAATTTAAACTCACATAAATTCTTAGACACAACTCAATCCAAGTCATTTACTAGATCATGAATCACAAATAGCTTGATAATTTTCAAAATTGATGATAATATAAGGAGATTAATGAACAGAATGCCAATACACTACAAATCCAACATTACACAACGAAACAATCCAAAGAATATAAGTCGCTAGTAATCAAAATGAAGAAGGCAGGAGTATAACAGCCGATTACACGACACTGAAGCAAAAACTAGTAATATAATTTTTTGTTTACAAAGGAAATAAAGTAAACTCAATCTTTATTCAAAAGCGTCAATATTCAAACGACGTCCGACACAACCACGCAGGAAATAGAACGCGGGGGATAAATTGAAATCCTGATTCAAAAGCCGGACTGAATAAATCAATCTCACCGAATTTTGGGAGTAGACAAAGCCCTAGGGTTTGAACCTTCTGCAATACTTAGCCGAGAAGAACCACGCAGGGCTGAAACGGCGGACGGCGACCGACAGCGAGCTCGACCAGGTGTGGAATGACTGTTCGCCCCCGTCCCTACTAATAGTTCTTACAAGACGAGAGGGGTTATGGCTTGTAATTATTTTTCGGGGTTGCATGGCTGAGCCCTATATGTAACTTTGTTGTTTGTAGCATTTTCCTTTTTTCCCCCTAATAAATTGTCATTTGATCAAAAAATAAAATGGGGATAATTAGGCTACACCAAGTAATAAAATTTATTTCATTAATTTATAATTTATACACTAAAAGTATTACTATCTTTTTAATAAGAGTTAACATACAAATTTACTCTTAAGCTTCTTCGCAAGGGCATTACTGTTAAGTCCACAAATGTTGATGATTTAAGCAAACATGTTGGTCAAGAAAATAGTATGAAAATGTCATAATTAACGGTTAAGTCAATCAACATTGACTATTTAACAAATAGTCTTTATGCACGTGGGTCTTCTACAAGACGCAATAGCAATTGTAACGGCTACCCTATCCTTTTCTTTGGTTTATTCATTGTCAACGAATACTATCAGAAGATTTGGATGCATTAATTTATAACGATAGTGCTCCTTTATAGTTTATTAGCTTCAACGAAAAACCACTTAGGACGAAGAAACCAAAGAAAATGACAGTGGATAAGGTAATTGAGGGAGGGACAACTGTGGCATTGAGAGGGTGCGACCATTGTATCGTGCAGAAAACCCCATAGTGGCAGATGAAGCTTATGTTAGTGAAAATGTTGTGCAACACATGTGTGGGGGATTGTCTGTGAAACTATCAATATTTGTTGATTTAATGGTAGTGGCATTGTTTACCATTTTTTGCAAACTGCATAGTTATTTTTGCACCATTTTGTTGATTGACATATTTGTTAAATGATCAATATTAGTTAAC
This sequence comes from Acacia acuminata, assembly GCA_019022655.1. Classification (NCBI taxonomy): domain Eukaryota; kingdom Viridiplantae; phylum Streptophyta; class Magnoliopsida; order Fabales; family Fabaceae; genus Acacia; species Acacia acuminata. Next base: position 600,273 of record JAFJYI010000304.1, on the reverse strand, counting down.
TTGACGCTAGTGTTTTATTTTTTCACACTATTTTGGAAACTTTATATGTCTTTCTTTATACCTAAAAGAATGTTATAGTGTCATGTGCATATTCATGAAAAGTTTATAGATAGATTTGTACTTTAATCCTTTTAATAATTTTGAATCTTTTAATAAGTATTTATATCACATAGTGCCTCCTTTTCAAATTATTAGACATTATTTTTTAGTGATTTCAAATTTCATGATATAAGATTAAGAAAATCAATTTTCTTGCCATTCAAGTTTTAATTC